>CM067299.1:67472183-67870843 GCA_034231615.1 Meghimatium bilineatum | reverse complement strand
AATCATTACAGAAAGATAATAGCAGGTTTATTATTTTTGCAGTTACCTGTGCTTGACGCCAAACAATTATAGCGCTTGTTTGTCCGTCTGCAGTATAGAATGTTTCTATTCAGAGTTGCTACTTCATTGGCCGCAGAAGATCCCACCTTTTATCTGTTAATAGTGAATTAATTAATGGTTCAATCAGAGACTGGCTTCAGACAAATCATACGCTTAGAATAAATTTATGATGACGTGCATTTCTAGAAACTGAAAACGGATTTCCTCTTTCAATTATAATATTTTATCTGTGCATAAGCCATAATCTACTAGTTGTGTGTGTGTGTGTGTGTGTAATTAATATTTGAGAGTAAATTTAAAGATTACAGCAGCGATATCCATCAGAATATATTGAATAGTTTAATAAAACAGTACCCATTCTTTGGTCGCAATATGCTAGAAAATGAACGTCATAACGTATATGCAGATGAGAAAAATCATATACCTCCTAAAGAAGTCCTAGCATATATTGTTTTGTAAAGGGCATATACAATCTATCAGGAAGTAACAAAACTACTCCGTTTTTTGTGGACTATATCTGCCAATATAGCTAACAGAAGTATGAGAACCATGAAGAGAATAAAAAACTATCTCTGAAATTTCATGAATAACAATTGCCTGTCATGTTTGAATTCCTTGACGGTTGAGGAGAAACTTTTAAGTGCCTTTCATCAGAATCAACAATTATTGAGAGGATACTGAGCATTTTCGCAGAAAAGAAGAAGAAGAACGAGCTGCATTACAAGATTATATTAGGTATGATCTTTAAAATTAGTTAATATTTTATATAGGGCAGTAAACAAAGATCTGGTTGGAAAAGGGAAGTGGAAGCTACCTCCCTACTAAAAAAAAGAGGTTACTCGGCGTCCCCACAAAAAAAATTCATGTTGCTCCACTGATACACATATTAATTTTTGGAGAATAAAAAAAGGTAAGGTAAGCCTAAAGGTATAAACAGAGATGGACATAAAAGTATATATTTTGGTGCCTCCCCCTGATCAGAATACAACTTTGCTGATATGCAATTTCCATAAAAAACAATCTTTTTGAATATTTTGAATATTTTTACTTAGCCCCACTGTCATAAAATGGAAAAATTGGGGTGGGGGTTTTTCGTCTGTTTTAGTTTTAGTTTTTCATGTAATGTGAGTTATGAGAATAGATTATCTAAATATTGAAAATTCTCAGCGTTAGCTGATCAAAAACAGGTGAGATGGGACTTTTTAGCGCAGGGGTAGAATATAAAAGACCTTTTAGCTAATTTAAAACAACCTTCTAAAATCTTTAATTTGGCTTTTCCCGTGATATTCATTGGCTATGTGCACAAAATATATTCAAAGTGACTCATCAAAATCACGGAACAAGTCAAATGAGTCATTTTAGAAGGTTGTTTTCCCATTAGACAAGGTGTCTATATATTGTTAATGGTCTTGTTTATGAGTTGTCCATGATATATATTGTCTAATGAACATGATTTAGAAAGTCAAAACAGGTGATGTACGTAGGGGATGAGTGGAGTCATTAGAGAGAGAGAGAGAGAGAGAGAGAGAGAGAGAGCTAAAATTGGGGTATCAATACGAAAACACGCTTATCGTTGTCCCCGGACACGCGGAATCAGTGGGAAACGAACTTGCTGACCAATTAATTAGCCTCGCAATCATAACAGATGGCCAGCCTATGGACCGAGCAGACATACTCATTGCTCTTCGTAAGTCTGCACGACCAGAGGATTTTGAGATAAATGAGCATGAATCAATATCAAGAATGCGCGAATTGAGAGTGAGGATTGGCGTGGTCCGTAGAGAATACATAACAGAGATTTTAAAAAGAGCTGTGAACCAACAGTTAACCTAAACCATCAGCAGGTATACCCTGAGAGATTTACTGAAGTGGAGATCTGAGCACATATGGAATGTCCGGTGTGCGATGAGGATAATCAACATAATCAACATACCTAATACGAAGGCGAACTGAAAAGTTTTATCTCCAGAGCCTAACTTTGGCAACAGCTCCAAGAGCCACGTGACACCTTTGTGAAAATAATCTCCAAGGAAGTGACCACCAGGACATGTAATGTCATGCGCCTGAACGTGACACATTAGCACAGCAGATATAAAATAGCGACGTGTATGGAAATACGGTTGAAGCAACGTGCTGTGATTGAATCATAGTGACGGAAGGTTGTGCGCCCATTCACATGCATCGAAGAATGACTGCTGTAAAAGGTGATGCCTGTGTGGATGTAAGTGCTGTCAGGGAGGTTGGCAAGGGACTGTAAAAGACGTTAATCCAACAACGTCGAGCCTGCATGACCAGCGTGCAATGGACGGACGTCCAATCACAGCCGTGGATGCACAGCACCAAGCTCGCGTGGAAGAACTGATTCGTGCCAATCGCCATTGTCAATAAGAAAGAAATTGCCACAATGCTTACGATTTCGACAGAGGGTCATGAGGGCTACAATATGTTGTATCTTAGGTGATGATAGTGGGATATGTATGATAAACTGCTCGATGTCTTAGATGACGATAGTGGGTCATGAGTGCTTCAGTATACTGTGTCTTAGATGACGATAGTGGGTCATGAGTGCTACAGTATACTGTGTCTTAGATGACGATAGTCCACCGAAGACGGATGTGTCGGGCCATTGGCGCAAATAAAACGGTGACACAACGCATTTCCATTCTCTGGACTGCATCCTGCTGGAGATATAGTAGTACTGCTACAGGAGAGATCCAGCAGGAGTTTGAGAATGAACGCTGAAGAAGAAGAAGATGACGATAGTGGGTCATGAGTGTTACACTATACTTTGTCTTAGATGATGATAGTGGGTCATGAATGATACAATGTGAGGTTTAAGATTAAGTTGTAGGACCAGAGCTAACTAAAACCTTACTACATATTAAAACAGTGACCATGATAATATGCAGCTTTAATGCAGTCTAACAAAGCAATTCTGAGTCGAATAGTAATGTAAAACAGGACTTTTAAGTACTGTCAGTGCTTTCTTCTTCTTCTTCTTCTTCTGCATTCGTTCTTAAACTCCTGCAGATTAGCAGGATGTAGTTCGGAGAACGGAATGCGTTGTGTCATGGTTTACAGCATTGCTGCGATATCTGCGCCTTTCGGTCTGACACATCCGACTTCAGCATGGCTTTGGGTCACTGACCCTATATGGGATGGGACAGCCAACTCCATCCCATAACCTCCTTAGTCGCCTTTTACAACATGGAAGGTAAACAGTGTTGCTATTCTTTGCTCCCCTTTCGGGCCCCGGCAACACACGGGCGGTCAGTACTTTAATGTCTAGAGAGAAAAGAGCTCATGCTCTCAAAATAACATCAGAATAACTGAGATAACAATATTATATATTTGTTATTGTGCAATGAATGAATGTTGATAATTCCAAAGAAGTAATACAAATTTATAAAAAGGTACCATTCTTGGACATTCTGGATGGATTTAGTAGTGTATACACAATTTTGAAATTTTAGTATTTTTTTACCAACTTTCAACCAATAATTTGGCCACTAACAGTTCCAACCATATGGTAACCCTGTGTTGGTAGCATACTATCCAAGAATGAGGATCTAGCGATCAAGTGCAGGTGTTTCGCTATAATGATTTTCCAGACTAGTATTTACGTTTACTAGATTGAAATTGTTTTCTGTTGGCTTTGGATGTCTTCTGCTGAAATTGAACCAGCTATCTTAGTTGTACTTTTCAGCCACAGATCTGGACAATGAATGGACAATATGTCGATTTTAAATTAATAGGTACATCACTGGATCGATCTGAGATAGTTATGCGATGAGGGACCTCATCCTCTCTAAATTTGTCAAAAGTGTGAATCATGGTCCCTCTGAAGGTTGACGATTGGTGTAAAGAGCGGAACATCACGTAAAGAGAAACATAATAGATATACGAAGAGACTGATAAATCGGCATCGAATTAGAGCAGTCGGCGGCCACAGTCTAATAGTTAGTCGTTGGATCATTGTCATTGCACTCCGGACAAGTCCATAGGTGCTCAGATCTCTCCTTGAGTGTATCCGCCATTACACGTTGACAGGCGGTCCCAGTACGTTGTTGATTGACCATCATTCTTTCTCGCCCACGAAACTGCTCCTTTCTAGCGACACCACATTTCAAACCAAGCTCCCTTATTCTAGTCATAGAACAAAAGTCACCGTCACTTATATTGTCATTTGTTCATACGTCGTTTTCCCGTAGGGCATTCAAAATGTCTGTCCGATGTCTGCTCCACCAACAGCCGTAGTAGCAGCGTGGGCGACCAACCTATCCGCTCTCTCATTACCCCAGATTCCCGCATGTCCCGGCACAAAAATGAATTTATCACAGTCTAATACATTTATTTAGAAGGGGATCGCATCACATATGGACTTGTCCGGTGTTCGCTAATGATTAAAAAAAAAAGTCATAACTGACATAAGCATTTTTTAAGAGAACAACAAGGTGAAACAAAGAATAATAACACTTAAATGTTATGTCGAAAGAGATGACCAAGGAGGGTTTGGGTTTAGTTAACCTATCACATAGAAGGCTATGTGACAAGGAACGTCATGTTGTACTCGGATGTATGGGTCGAAAGGCACATAGTCTGTGTCACAGTGTAGTTTCAAACCATAACACAATGTATTCCACTTTCCAGTCTGTTAACTTTCAGAGTTTCAGAATGAACATAACCAAATAAAAGGAAGTTGTGGAGAAGAACAGTTGTAGAAGTAGGTCCAATTGAGAACTGTTCAATTGAAGTGATAATATTATATGTAGTCATGTAGTGGTTGCGGTAGTTGCAGTAGGGGTATAATTATAGTAGTAATAGTAGTATTAATGGCAGTAGTGGTAGTAGTAATAATAGCGGCATCAGTAATAGTAGTAGTAGTAGTAGTAGTAGTAGTAGTGGTATGTGTATATTAGTACTAGTATTAGTAGTATGTGTATAGTAGTAGTAGTAGTACTAGTAGTAGTAATAGTATATGTAAAGTTGTAGCAGTAGTATATGTATAGTAGTTCTATAGTAGTCCTAGCAGTATATGTATAGTAGCAGAAGTATATGTATAGTAGTAATAGCAGTATATGTATAGTAGTTCTATAGTAGTCCTAGCAGTATATGTATAGTAGTAATAGCAGTATATGTATAGTAGTAGAAGTATATGTATAGTAGTAATAGCAGTATATGTATAGTAGTAGAAGTATATGTATAGTAGTAATAGCAGTATATGTATAGTAGTAGAAGTATATGTATAGTAGTAATAGCAGTATATGTATAGTAGTAGAAGTATATGTATAGTAGTAATAGCAGTATATGTATAGTAGTAATAGCAGTATATGTATAGTAGTAATAGCAATATATGTATAGTAGTTCTATAGTAGGCCTAGCAGTATATGTATATTAGTAGAAGTATATGTATAGTAATAGTATATAGGTATTGTAGTATATATATATGTATGTATATATAGTATTAGTAGTATATGTATGGTAGTAGTAGTAGTAGTAGTAGTAGTATTATATGTGTAGTAGTAGTATGTGTGTATATTATTAACATCTATATAGTAGTAGTATATATGTATAATAGTAGTATTATGGGTTATGGTTACAGTAGTAATAGTATATGTCTAATAGTAGTACGTGTATAATAGTAGTAGTATATTTATATTATCATATATATCATATATATACTTAGAGAAAGTAAAACATCCAATATTCATACTATTCAAGAACTGCACAGAATAGCTTTGAACAGACAGAATTGGAGAGATCTGACACCTGCCCTATGCGCTAACTTCAGTGCAAAAGGAAAAAGAATGAATATATATATATATATATATATATATATATATATATATATATATATATATATATATATATATATATATATTGATAGTTGTTGCTGTGGTAGTGATACCAGTAATAATAGTTACAGTATTAGGGTTAGCAGATAACCAAGATCCTAAAAGTACTCCCTCGTGGTACACACTGGAAATATAAATACAGCTGCTTTTGTTGTCTTCCTGGCCAACACTTTTAGTCGCGTGTACGTGTATGTGGAAGCTGTAAATGAATGGGAATTGCTTGCAAAGAGACAGGCAATATCTCGGAGATATTGGCGCCGACACACAGCAGCACTGTCGGCACACAGTGACGTAAGGCATCTGTGCATTTTGTCTCAGTCAGTCAAAAATGCAGAAACAGAGGGACGGTCAATGTCAATATCCCGATATGGGTAGATCTCGCTAAAATATGGTTATCGTAAGAGTACACACTAAATCTGGAAAAGATAACACGCGCTGGAGGGCGGCGTTGTGTATGTGAAACGATATAGTGGCAAAAAAAGCTACAATCGTCTAATACGAGACTGACTTGCGGAAGTGCTGTTTAGGCTCGAGAACACATAGAAGCCCACATGTCCCACCACAACTGACTTCATTTAAAATAGAAGTCATGACTCAGATATTTGATACGCCAACTTTAACATGCAGTCCTATATATGGAAAACAGCTTTGAATACAGCTCCTGCACTGCATACAGGAAAATCATTGAACGAATGCCGGGGAACACATTGTTTAAAACTTCTGCCGGGAGTAACGTTGAAACTCTGACTATGGACGCTGTGGGCAACGTAGAGGGGAAGCAAGTCCTTGTCATCGAGGACATAATAGGCACAATCTACCGTACTTCTTTGAGTGATAAACGCAATGGTGGAGAGTCAAAACACAGGCCCCGTCTGGCGATGTAGTGGAAGGCCATCTCAGAGGGACGAGGGGAGTGCATGAGAAATGCACAGGCCAATCCCAGAACTCCGACGTGTTTGGCAAAGCAGCACCTCGTCTAGGAAGTTGTATAAACCCTGAGACTAATTCGACTTTCGTCGTTGCCCAACACTACTCATACAGAAGAAATTAGGTCTGACTGATAGGTACATGAAGGATGATAATGGAATGGTCTTCCTACACGAGGAATAGCTTCCTGGCTGCGAAGCGCCTTGTCGGAGGAAAGACACACAATGGGTGACCCAGGAAAAATATCAGCTCGTCTCGTGACATGTACTCCTCTGAGTAGAAAACTCCTGCAATAGACATTGCACTAAGCAAAAAGCTGAAGTCTCTGGGTATGAAAGAAAGCTTTGAGAATCTACCCCACTACACATAGGAAATAAGAGTACATCTCTCGCAATTCCTGGGAATAGCAACCAACTAACTAATCAGTAGCGTAGCAGTAGCAATAATAATAATAGTGGTGGTGATGGTAGCAGTAGATGTATTAGTAGTTGCAGAGTATCAGTAGCAGTGACAAGCAGTGATTTTTCTCAAAGGGACTAGATTATATATGATGTGAAGTTAAAAAACAAGAATATTTTAAACTATTGTTAACATTAATATATTAATTTTAATCATCATCTTAAAAAAACCAAAGTGGGTCTTTGTTGAAAAAGAGGTGCCTCACCAAAAAAGGCTCATTTTTGTCTAGCCAAACGTAAATTAGAATACCTCCATATACTAATATTGATTACACAACGTACATTTCTTTTTTTCTAGTTAACTATTTTAAAGAAATGTAATGCGCTGTTTTTGATTGGCATGTGTAGTCCATTTTTTTTGTTTTAACAAAATTTCTAAATTTGATCTACCTTGTATTATTACTAGATTCTTTTCTTTAAATCATGCCACTTCGATTGAAAATATTAACGCTCTATTGTGATTTAGAGACATCCCACTGTTTCACTACACTCGCACTCTCGCCTATTTAAATATAAAATGCACTATTTTTTATGGAAAATGTTTTCAGAAACAGTATCTCTCATTTTGAATCATTGTCAAATAATATTCTCACGCAAACACTTTACATTTTTCACTATATCTAGTTCATTAACGTGAGTCGTTATATAAACTTAATAATCACAACTCTACCGCATAGAAGAATCAAATAGAAGTTATAGTTGTTAACGATGTAATGTCAAATAAATGTTGCATGGTCTTCTACTACATGAGAGGACAAGCATGACATAGGTTGGTTCTTAGGGGCAAATATAGCTTGAAAAATTACGAACACTTTCCATGTCAGTATAATGCCATTGGTAAACGGGAGGAACTTATATTGTTATATAACTTGACAATGTGAAGAATAGTACTGCCGATTATTCAATAGTTTTATTTTTGTGCTTTAATTTCTCGCGGAAATTACGCTTAAAATTAGTTAGTTTTCTTTCGCACGAAAAACGTCCTTATAATGCAGTAGTAATTTATTTTCATATTGAACGTTTCATTGCAAGTGACTGCAGTTATTGTGTATTCTTTATGCCTAATTATGCCCAACGTTGAACTTTCTCTGTTTATTGTTTTGCGTAGTTTATTTTGGGTGATCTACTTTTCTATCTCCATCTGACTTCCACATGAAGGTTTGTTTAGGAAGCCTATATGCATCCACTCTAAGTACACGGCCGATATACTTCTATCGTCATTTTATAAAACGTGACACAAATTCAGAATAGCAGAAGTAAGATGTTTGGAACACAAATTCAGAATAGCAGAAGTAAGATGTTTGGAAACTAGACTAGTCTTGCTCGTAAAATGAGCCATCTACTAAAATACTTCTCAAGATAATACATGAAAGAATTAAGAACAAGATAGACATGGAGGTCGGTGAAGAACAATTCGGTTTTAGGAAAAACAAAGGAACTAGAGAAGCTATACTGAGTATCCGGCTAGTGATAGATAAATATATAGAAGTCCAAAAAAGTATCTATATTTGCTTCATAGACTACAGCAAGGCCTTTGACAGAGTCCAACATGAAAAATTAATCAAATGTCTTCAAGAAATAGGCATAGATGGAAAAGACATCAGGGTGATTAGAAATATATATTGGGAACAAACTGCATCAATAAGGTGTGAAAACAGCTACTCTCCATACATAGAAATAAGAAGAGGGGTAAGACAAGGATGCATTTTATCACCAAGCCTATTTAATATCTACACAGAGAATATCTTAAAAAATATAGAAGAAACACCAGGACTCAAGATTAATTGGAAAATAATAAACAACATTAGATATGCAGATGACACTGTTCTTTTAGCAGAAAGTGAACATGAACTACAAAGACTAATAGATCAAGTCAATAAATCAAGTAATGAATATGGACTGGATATAAACATTAAAAAAACAAAAACCATGATAATCAGCAAAGACACAGAAGAACAGGAGATAAACATAAACATACAGGGAGAGAAACTACAACAAGTAAAACAGTATCAATATCTTGGACACATAGTCACAAATGATGGCATATGTGAAACAGAAGTTAAAAGGAGAATAGGAATGGCTAAAAGTACCTTCAGTGGCATGAGGACATTATTAATATCTAAAAAAATTACAAACAAGTTAAAAATGAGAATTATAAAATGCTACATCTATTCTATATTAATGTATGGCTCAGAAACATGGACACTAAATAAACAATTAGAAGACAAAATTGATGCCTTTGAAATGTGGGTATATAGAAGAATAGGGAGAACATCATGGAAAGAGAAGAAAACAAATAAAGAGGTGCTAAAGACACTTAATATGAAGAAAGAACTACTAAGAGAAATAAAGATCAGGCAAATAAAATACTTTGGACACATTAAAAGACATACACCCTATTGAAGACCTTACTTGAGGGTAAAGTTAAAGGGAAGCGAGCAAGAGGTAGGCAGAGATACAAGTGGGAGAGTAACATTACACGATGGATAGGTTACAGTCTAGCAGAGTGCACCACCAAGACAAGAGACAGGAGATGTTGGAGATACGTTGCAGCCAACCTTCGTTGCGGAGACGGCACTTGATGATGATGATGCTCGTAAAATGTCCCTAAACAACTGATGAATATTGTTAGTAAGCAGTAGTAGCTGTAGTAATAGTGCTAGTAGTAGTAGTAACTGTGGTAGTGGTAGTAGTAGTAGTAACTGTGGTAGTAGTAGTAGTAGTTTCTGTAGTTAGCATTGGTGGTGATAGTAGTGATAACAGTAGTAGTACTACCAGTAGTCATAGTAGAAAAAGTAGTTGTAGTAGCAGTGGTAAAATAATAGTAGTTGTGAAAACCGCGGTAATATCAGTAACTAGTAATAATAGCAGTAATTGTAGTATTAGTAGTGGCAGTAGTTGTAGTAGTATTAGTAGTAATCACAATATTAGCAATTCTTCTTATTAATTTCCACTCCTTAGTTCAGCCAATCAAGTGCCCATACTCTCTAGCACCCTGTTGCACTAGAGATCTCTTTAGTTGCTATGATAACTCCAGCGTACACCAGAAGAGTAGCCAGTATTTATGGTGCATGGGGGTAGGCGCTCTCTGCCGTGCAGCAAAAGTGGTAAACTAAAATAAAGGCAATACTATTATGTCGTGGAAATTTTAGTAGCCATTTTCTGAATTATTGGTACTAAGTGGTCTAACTTTTGGAAGAGTGATTTAACTGCCATAAGCTCGGAACCCTGGGCTAATGTTATCTCCACCCCTACCTTGATACGTCTCTGCCTTACACTGCAATACAATCTATCTAACCACCTGACTACGCTTGCAATTCGTAAAAAAAATATACACTGATAAAAGATATCTTTAGTAAACTCCCTGCCAGACTTCTCTAAGCCGATCTCCCAAATTTAAATGAAAGGGGTTTTTGTGCGCTGAACACACAACACCGATTCTATATCCTGTTCAGGAATGAGTACAGAACACGCGTGTAGGACTCAGCTTACATTTCCTCTCAGATATTTATCGCCCTGACCTTTATTTATCCTACAAATTCCAGCACACAGGCATACGGGTTGCAATAATTTGGCACTATTTTAAGTTTATTCATCAGCCTCTGCAGCGTAATCGCAGAGTTTGTTAATTGGAAGCTGTCACTGATGTTGCCAATTGATCAAGAGAAAAAGCAACAACAAATTCAGTTCATACTTTTAATGACTTCTAAGATATGACATCGCAGAGTTAACCGGGAAGTAGAGAATATAAAGTATTTATGCCACTTGTCATGTTTGTAGTAAGAGACGACTAAAGAAGTTAAGATTGGATACCGAACCACAGGATCTCTACTGTGATCAAACCTGCTGTGTTTGAGCTAATAGCTGACGGAGATACACCATACACCAGTTGTTTTGTGGATGCGTCTGTGAGATACGTGCACAACATGACCAATTCAGTTGAATCTTCTTCACCATTATATAGATGCTTAAGATATTAACTCTGGTGAGGGCTTCAGCATCAAGTACGTTATCTTTCCACAATTGAAACAAAGCTGCTCCGGGGTCTTCTTATTCTTTCATTCGCCTGAAACATGCTTATATCTGAAGTTAAGTTTCTTTTATAAACTTGACTGTGTTTTGTAACTCGTTCAGAGGTCCGTAGAATTTTTCTTCCACTATTCCGGGAATTCCGGAAGAGTATTCTGTTCTGTCTGAGGAGCATGTCCACGTGTATACAGTGCCGTGTTACGAATCTTGAACTTTTTATACATTTGGTTGCGCAGTCGGTTGTCTCCTGTTCTGAGGCACAGAATAGCAACTTGGTCTGGTCTGTTCATAATTTGTTAGTCATCTTGTGTTGGAGTTTGCTTTCTTATTGCCTTAATCATGTTTCTTTTGATGGTACGTTAATGTAGTTCCTGTCAATTCTTTAAGTGTGTACCAAATTTGAACAGGGTATTCGTCTCTGTGGCTTGGAAATAGAGATCGCGACTAAGAAACCCAAGGTAGCGGGTTTCGAACTCAGCTGCAGAACGCTGGGAAACGTGACAATTCAAGAAAAAAATTAAAAACCTATTGGATGTAAATATTCTTAGAAAGTCACTAGATAATACAACAAAATTCAGCATTGATCAGGAGAAGATCTACCAAAGTTGTTCGTCCGTAGCGTCTGCTTACTCTGTAGGCCAGGCACTACATTTGGGCTCAAGAAGCCATTATAACACAAACACTGGGACCAGATTTACAGATAACATAATCTTTAACAACGGCAAGTTGTATACTATATATAAATATATCAGTATGTGTAGGGAGAGCATGTAATGCAGTAGATGAAAACCCTAGCGGAAAATTAGACGTCGTACAATTACATGACGATTGAAAGCACTGAAACTGTTATATGTTAACATTTTTAGTAGGATGAACCAAATACCAGTATGACATAAGACATATCAATACATAAAAAGGGCACAAAAGGCGGAGAAGATTGACTTTTTCTGTTGTGTTACTAAGGAACAAAATAGCTCGTTGTTCCTATTATGAAATGGGATGTTTCTCCGTGCTTAATTAAATGCCCCGAAGGCTTCAACCAAGCCCCTTTCCCCAGAATACATAGGGATAATGTGGACATAATATTGCACGTCTTTACTATCACAGAAGACCTGGTGTCCATGTCTTAGGATGGGTCCGTCAAGAAGGCGTTGATGAAATAATAAAATGGTCAGTTTAATTTAACTGACAGCCAAACTTTGAGTCACCCACTAAAAAACCAGCATACTAACTATTAAACTTTGGGCGGTGTCTTATTTGTAGGAATTTTAATGTGAGGATTAAATGATGTGTTGGCGTATTTTAGCTGTCTGCTATTATTTATTTCACAACAGCCAAATTCGATGGAGTATATATTTCTTCTTCCTTAACTTTCAGAATTCTACATTGGTAAAGGTAAAGGTAGGTCCCATGGCATCGGCCGTCGGGGATGAAGATACCTCTTCATGTACTAAGCCGCAGCAACTATTAGGTGGGGTGGCCAGTTCCCTTCCTTGCTGTTTTCTAACCTTCCCTAACTCATGCGTCAGGTACTCATTTACAGCTGAGTCGACTGGAGGAGTGGTCGTGTCAAGTGAGAAATCACAACCCGGATTGGTAGCACTGACAAAAGTAGCAGCAGTGACAAGGCTTTTAACAGTTTTTCATGAAATGATACCATAGCTATGTAACTCTGATTTCACTATCATATGTTGGGTAGGTTTGCAACGGGTGTCATAGCTGATACCAAAAAGACACAGGTTGATGGAGCATGTTAACCAGATGTTGGGAGAAATTACATCCTCCAATTCCTCCAGCATTTGACAGTTTCACTAGCTCACATTTCTCAAAATCAGTGTTGCCAAATAGTAGTACTGTTTATGGCAAAAATGTAGCTTTAAAACGATTAGTTCCACTAGTTTTAAAACGACCAGCTCCACTAGCTGACATTTACCAAAACAAGTGTTGCCAAATCGTTTGTATTGCATATTGCCAAATTTTAGCT
Organism: Meghimatium bilineatum; assembly: GCA_034231615.1. Classification (NCBI taxonomy): domain Eukaryota; kingdom Metazoa; phylum Mollusca; class Gastropoda; order Stylommatophora; family Philomycidae; genus Meghimatium; species Meghimatium bilineatum. Next base: position 67,857,530 of record CM067299.1, on the reverse strand, counting down.
TTAAAACGATCACACATTAATAGATAAAATCCTTATTAGTGTAAAACTGCTTTATTGACAGCTTTTAACATAATATAATGAATTTACATACCGTGAAATACAATTAAAAGTTCTAATTCTAATAACTGCATCTAGGAGATTCTTCTTCTTATTCTGTGTTCGTTCTAAAACTCCAGCAGATTAGCAGGATGCACTCCGGTGAACGGAATGCCTTTAGTCATAGTTTACAGATTAGCTGTTATATTTGAGCCTTTCAGCCTGACACATACGTCTTCAGCATGGCTTCTGGGTCATTATTATTTTTAATAGGATGGGGCAGCCAACTCCACTCCTAAACACAATTAGTCGCCTCTTACAGCGATGTCATTCTTTACTCCCCTGTTGGGCCCTGCCAACACAGGAGCTTATCTAAAAGATTAAGTAACATATTGGTTCCTGATTGTGTTTGAAATGTAGTTACGAGAAAAACTAGTTAGCCAACAAGTTGTTCAAATGTAAACAAACCAAACTCTCCATTGCTATTATTGGGGTAGATCTCATGATACCTGTCATCAATCATATTCCTAAATTGTGTACCATTTCGACTTTTTGAAGATTGCTCATTGCTGCTGTTTCCCATGTTCCACTACCATATTTCAAGGAACTCCTAACATAAGCTTGTGTAAGTTTTCTTAAGGATAAAGAAGTTAGTCCCTCCCACAGTCTGTTCTAGCCAATTTCTTCATCAGGGCCAATCGTTTCGTGCGTTTACTGTGACTTTTTTAGATCCGGTTTATCCAAGTCAGTCTGGGATCAAATGTGATTTAAAGATAGGACGGAGAGTGCTCTTTCACTAGTGGGGTTCCGTTTATGTGGGTTTTGCCATTTGGTGCTTGTTGATAGTGAAAATACCTGTATGTTTTATCGTTTGTTTTTGAGTTTATTGACATTCTTTGAACCATTCTTTGGACCATTTGTCTAGGTTGTCCAGGGAATCATGTAGACGGAAATGTGACGTGACTATATGTCGTTATGTACTTAACAGTGCAAGGTCATCAGGTCATTAACACACTAGTCCGTACTTTTCTGGTAAGGGTTTTCTTTATATAATTAACGTAGATCTCTTTAGCAAGTTAAACGAGAACTAGCAAATTTATGTAATAATCTCTAATTATTTTGAAATTTACTATTTCTAGCTGGATGACTGGAAAATCGAGTCTGTTAGAAACGGAACATTGTTCACCGATGGTGCAAAAGTTGCTTTCACTAAGTTACAGCAGTTTTCCAGGAGCGAACGTTCGCAACAGTGGTTCTCAAGACAAACCAACACACAAGAGCTAACCTATAATAATAATAATAATAATAATAATAATAATAATAATAATAATAATAATAATAATAATAACAACAACAACAACAATCCCCATATCCCGTTAGGGTCATAGGTGTGCCATACTGGATCAATGAATGAATAAATGAATCAATCAATAAATCAAGTGCCATACGGAGTGACGTAGGCGATATTGCTTCTCCACAACTCTCTGCCTCTTGTGTTATTAATAAGTACAGTTGGTGACTTCTTTTTGTGCCACAGTGATAATCCATCCAGAAATTTCTCTCTTTGACTTCCTCTGTTACTTCTCCCCTTGATCTTTCCCGTGGTTACTAGATGCTCAAGTGTTACTTTCTTCATCTCATCTCATCAGGTAGCATATCCTGAATAGTATGTAGCAGTCATCACACCCTTTCGAAACTTCTGTCGATCTTGAGCCAGTCTTCCTGTTTATCTTCTCTAGGCTGTCATGGCGTTTGATATGACCAAAATATTGTATTTTTCTGGAAAGAAACACAATGTTTAGTCAGTTTTCACTTACATTTACTTCTCTCAGGATGTCTATATTGGTGATCTTTTTGGTCCATGGTATTCTGAGGATTTTTCTGTAACACTTTGTTTCATATGTAGATATTTTATGTTTCATTTTGTTGGTAATTGTCCAGGATTTTCACCCATATATTGCCACTGGGAATATGCAAGTTCTAAGGAATGTTAATTTTTGTTGTGTGCAACAGTTCAGCCATATGTTTTTCATTTGTATCAGCTTCTTTGACGCGATAGCCAACATCCTTCCGACTTCTTCATAGCAATCGCCGTTACTGTTGATAAGAGAACCAAGGTACTGGTGACTCTTTCAAATTCTCTGTGGTTGAAACTATTGGAGAACTTGCTAGTGGTTTTGTTGCTTGTCATAATTTTGGTTCTGTTTCCATTCAGAAATAGGTTTTGTTTTTCACTGTTTTTAATGGAGTTTATGAGATAATCCAGACTTGCTTGACTGTGTGCCAATAATGTTCATCATCAGCATATCTAAATTCTGGTATCTCGTGACCTCCGATGTTGAGTGGGTCGAAGTTGTTTCTCTGCTGGTCATTTCTTATATTTCTCTATATGTTCTCTTCATAAATGTTTAAGAGATATGATGATAGGGCACATACAACATATAATACACTTTCCTCATCACATGCCCTTAAAATCTTGACTGTCTCCTTCTAATTTCCGCTAGACTCAAGCATCTCTGAGAACTTATACATCAGTTTTCTTAGCTGTCCATGGAATTTTCATGTTTTCTTAAAAACAACATCTCAGTTGCTTCCAGCTTATCTTGTGCACTTTTGTTTACAGTCCATGCTTCACTTCCATAAAGAAGGATTGGCTTAAAATACCATCCTAGTACACGAACTTATGTATGCATTGATATTACTCCATTGCATATAATGTTTCTCATTTTTTGAAATGTTGATTTGGCCTGTGCTATCCTACTCTTGATCTCATTTTAGCACCTGCTATATGATGTTAAAATGTTGCCAGGATACGGGACTTTATCCGCTTTATGTAATTTTGCATCATTAATAGTAATACTACATGTTGGCGGTGTGTATTTGATAGTAATACTGCATGTTGGCGGTGTGTATTTGATAGTAATACTGCATGTTGTCGGTGTGTATTTGAAACAGTCACTGATTCTGTTTTCTTATTGTTTAGGTTGAGGTCTTTGCTTTCACTTTCTTGTACTACCGTGCCTAACAGGGCTTCAAGTTCTTGTTCGCTTCCTGCAATCAGAACTGTATCGTCAGCATATCTTCGATTATTCAGATTGTAACCCCCAACCGCTATTCCTGGCATACATTCTATGTTTTGCATAATATCCTCTGTATACAGTGAGAAAAAAAAATCTGGTGATATTACACATCCTTGTCTGACACACAAAACGCTCTCCACACTGGATACATCAGCACAAAAAGCTCTCCAAAAAACTCTAACCTCAACCATTCGGAGAAGTGTAGAAAAATCACGCCTATACCATTCCTTGATATAATCAATCATGAGATGTTCGCTGTCCCGCTCTCTTCCTTCTACCAGCAACTGTTCCTTGCAAAACAATTTTAGAAAGCGAGTCGTGTCTCGTTACATGTTCAAACCAAACAACTTTACATTGTTTAACCATTGCCACAATTAGTTCCTGATATCCTGCCAGTTTGTTTATATGCTGTCGGACAAACATGCTTGTTTTGTGGTCTATATAGCTGATTCTGAACAAAGGTCAGTAGAACATGTTTTCAAATACATGGACCCTTCTTTCTGTGCCTGCATTGAGTGTCCAACTTTCACATCCGTATAAAAGTATACTTAGCACTAGCGAGCCGAATAGACTCACACTGATCCTACTATAGACAAGATAACATGTAGTAGATGATATATTTAGCTAGTAAAGCTTGTCTCTTGTGAAAACAACACAACACATCGTCTTTACAATTGCACATTTACCCTTTCTCGTTGGTTTCTTTTTGATGGAATCACCGGAGAACACACCTCACTCCGAATTTTCTGAGTCTACTGCTTGTAATTCCTGACGATTAAAACGAACATCAATTTTCAGTTTATATCACAACGTTTGCAGATTATGGCATACGTTTCAGGAAAGGGAATAGGGATGATGAGATTTGGGGGCTATCTTTGACCGATCTCGGCAAGACGTATGATAATTGCTTGTTTTTGACAGAAATTAACCAGTCGAGCTTAGCATCTTCTCGTTATTTTTTGTGTTCCTCTTCATGTCCATCGTATTCTTCTTCTTCTAGTTCTTCTATTTGTTTTTCTTCTAGTTCTTCTTCTTCCTATTCTTTTTTGTCTTAATGTTCTTGTTCTTCTTGTTATTCTTCGTGTTCTTATTTTTCTTATAGTTCTTCTATTTGTTTTTCTTCTTGTTTGTCTTCTTGTTATTCTTCGTGTTCTTGTTCTTCTCCTTGTTATTCTTCGTGTTCTTGTTCTTCTCCTTGTTATTCTTCATGTTCTTGTTATTCTCCTTGTTATTCTTGTTTTTCTTTCTGCTCTTCTTTTGCTATTTTTCTTCTTCTTCTTCTTCCTTGTTATTGCTGTTCCTCTTGTTCTTCTTTTTTATTCTTCTTCTTGTTATTACCATTCTTGTTCTTCTTTTTGTTTTTCTTATTGTTGTTCTTTTTGGTTTTGTTCATTTTCGTCTCGTTGTTTTTCTTTGGTCTTGTACTTCTTCATTTCAGTTCATTGTAGAAAATAGGGCCGCATCAGTTTATTATGAATAATGTGTGTTATCTGTTTTTTTCTAAAACTCTTCACATATGATCTAATTGATATGTTGTCAACTCTGATTGCACTTTATCATGAGTACGTGGAATTTTGAATAGTCACTTCTACATATTTCACTTCAGAATTCATTATTTATACTGTTGCCATACTTCGTTGTTCAGATGATTTTTTTATATCCATCTCATTTTCTACTTTTAATCTCTATCTACTCTGGTCGCTTGTTTGTTCTATTTTATAAATCATCTTTTGAGGTAGAACGACAATGTTGACACTATTCTACTAACACATGTTTCGAATACCATGTACAAGTTGATTTGTCATGATGGCAAGCGCAGATATCACAGCCAAGCTGTAAGTAGTGTCGCAATCCTACTATTCTCCAGACTACATCCTGTCAGTCAGCAGTAGCTTGATATCAATCACAGAAGAAACATAAGAAGTTAGTTAGTTAAGTAAAATGTACCTGTTATATTATTAGTTAGTGTAAAATATACCTGTTATGTTGTTAGTTAATGTAAGAGGTAAATTTTACTTAACTAACAACTGAAGAGGTACATTTTTCTTAACAACATAATAGATACATTAACTAACAGGTCTTCTATACTGACGACGGTCACGGGTTAGTATTACAGCATTTATGTTAATTATATTAACTAATTAGGTCCTCTATTCTGATGATGGTCACGGGTTAGCATTACAGCATTTATGATAATCAACAAGCAGTTGTATAACTTTGACACTGTAAACGGGTTTCTGTTTCCAAGTAACCAAAGAAACCAAAAATCTACACGGATGCTAGGCACGTTATATACTAGAATGTTGGATTGAAAACGTGAATTTTACAAAGTATTGTTTTGCTTTGTATTCGTTATGAGCAGACATGCATGCTCCGGGCATGTCTATAAGCAGTCAGTATTCCGTAGCAGATGTCAAAGGGCTGCTTACTGATTGCACTCGTAGCTTGCTGGTTGACCAAGGTCCTCATTCTGCTGCACAGACGTTTAATTCTAATCATTTCACATTCAATACCGAATTCCCCAAATTTCAGCCTAAATATGACATAAATATGACTGTCCGCATCCTTCATACAACCACTCGTGAAACAGTTTCTGCAAATCTTCCATATTTATTATCGTATTTATTTTCATCAATTAATTTATTGTATGCAAATCCATCTGCACTCTTATTAACTTCAATACCCGCATGTCCTATTTAATTAAAAAAAAAAAATTAATGACTAAGTTATAGTTTCTGACTACTGCATAAATATTTATGGATAAATATTTAGAAAAACAACAGGTTTAGTACATATCTGTTGATCAGCGAAAAGCTGGAATACTAAATGATGACTCTGAGTCGATGAAAAAAGCACATATAACACAACAAAGCTGTAAACCATGGTATAACGCATTTTATTGTTCAGACTACATTGCTTATCAGCAGGAGTTTGAGAACGAATGCAGAACAAATAGTACAAGCAAGATAGCATTACAACAACAAGATACATAAGATCGGTGATATTAAAGCTATCACTGATTTGTTCACCGTGGCTGAGATCGTTATCGTGTAAGAAAGACTTTAAGCACAAATGACTATTGGTTGACGAGCATTGATGATGAGTTTAACCAAAACGTTCTTCATTTATGTTTGTCCTCCCCATCAAGGCCAGCACCGTGCAGTGGTGATGGGGCTTAGTTCAGCCATCAGGGGCTGGAAACTAAGACTGGTCGGGCAGTCCCATTCGAGCAGGACCATAGTCCTGACCAAGTAAGCAGAGTGCTGAAGACGGAAGCATCTAGCCAAAAGGCGCACAGATAATCAGGATGCCACGCACAAAACAAAATGGAAACATGTCTGTATCTATAAAAAGTTATGGTGCCTGCCCTGTGGCGGACGTTCAGGCAGGGACGGTGCCGGGCCCTATACCTCGAAAGGGCCCAACCTCAGTTACTGAAAGTCCTTCTCAATTGCCTTGAGGAGCCATGAGGCAAGGGAATAGAGCTACTGGCCAAACAAACAAACGACCAATTAAAATAATGCACTGTAATGCTGAGGGTGTCAACAGTAAAAGAGATGGATACAGAAAAAAATTGGAACTTGAAAATGTCCTCAGTGAAGAACAAGTTAATGTATGCTGTATCCAAGAAACACACCTCAGCAGCGACATAGCCTTCAAAATCAGAGGCTACCAGTGCTACCGATCTGACCGAAAGGACAGGCGAAAGGGTGAAATTCTGACACTTGTTAAAAACAATATCAGCGCATGTCAGCTGGAAGTATATATGGAAGGGGCAGAATACCAGATCCTCCACCTAAAAACAGACAGTGCAGAATTCCATCTCCTGAACTACTACTGCCCAAAATGATAAACCATTGGCACTAGACACAATTCCAGATAAGGAGAGACTTATGGTGTGTGGTGACTTCAACAGCCACTCTCAGAGCTGGGGCTACGACCATATCGACAAGAGAGGTGAGGAACTTGAGAGCTGGCAGGATGAAAATAATCTCATCCTTATTAACCAGCCAGCAGACTCACCAACCTTCTATTCGAGAGCATGGCACATCACCTCTACACCAGATCTGGCATTCCACTCACCAGGCCTGGAATGGAACATCACACGTGTCGTTGGAAAGCAGCTTGGGGGTAGTGACCACAGACCAGTATTTCTGGAAATCCACACTGAATTTACCAAGGACAGCAGCACGCTCAATAGGTGGAACTATAAGAGGGGAGACTGAAAAGTGTACCAGCATTTAACCAGTGTTCTTGTTAAGGACATGAACTTGGACAAAGACATCAATAGAGCAGTGAGTGAATTTAATAGATGTATACTACATGCTGCTAGTAAAACCATACCCAGGGGGGCACGCAAAAACTACAAACCCTACTGGAATAATGAACTGGAAAAGCTGCAAAATGAGATGGAAACATCTAGACAGCAGGCTGAGAACAGACCTAGCCAAGAACATCACAACAAATATCAGCAAAAAAAGGCTAAATTTCAAAGAGCCAAGTTACAAGCCAGACGGAGCAGCTGGAAAAAAAACAGAGTCGCTGAACCTAGAAAGAGATACTAGGAAATTATGGAAACTTGTAAAACAACTAAATGATGAAGGTACAGGGAGAAATACCAGGATCACACTTTATAAAGATAGAAACATTTTAACAGGTAAACATGCAGCTGATTACATTGCAGATTCCTTTGCAGAAGACAATAACATCAAAGTCAGCCCAGACAAACAACAGGAGGTTCGAGAGAACCAGCAAAACATTGGACAAGACGAACCTATACCTGAAGTCATGGAGGCACCAATCACAATGAGAGAAGTGGAGCATGCAATATCCAAATTGAAAATGAAAAAGTCCCATGGAGCTGATTGAATGTCCAATGAAATGATTAGAAACCTGGGAATTGCAACAAGAGCAAAGCTACTGCAGATCTTTAAGCTGGTCCACAGGTAATGTACCACAGGCGTGGAGAGAAGCAATAATGATACCACTCCTCAAATCTGGAAAAGATGGCAACACAGTCTCCAACTACAGGCCCATCAGCCTCACAAGCTGTCTATGCAAAACAATGGAACGAATTATCAATCTTAGGATGCAGTGGTACCTTGAAAGTGAAAACCTTCTGGTATCACAGCAAGCAGGTTTCAGACAGTGCTACTCCACTGAAGATCAGGCAACTTACCTCTCCCAAGATATTGAGGATGCCTTCCAAGATAAGAAACTGGTACTAGCAGCATGGATAGACCCCAGAAAAGCATTTTATAAGGTTTGGAAAGAAGGGCTCCTAAAGAAATTGCGAAATTGCAGGGTTAGCTCAAGAATGTACAAATGGGTAAAAGCATACCTGCATAATAGAAGAGCCAGGGTACAATTAGATGGTCGCAAGAGCAAGAAAGTTCTACTGCGTCATGGAGTCCCCCAGGGAGGAGTCCTGTCACCCACACTTTTCTTGGTTTACATCAATGACCTAGTTGCTGAACTACCACACGGGATCAAGGTGGCAATGTATGCTGACGACCTGGTGATCTGGTGCACAGAAGAACATGCAACAGTGGCCACTAAACAAATACAAAGAGCTATCGATGCCCTAACCTTATGGGCTAATAGATGGTGCGTCAGATTAACACAGATAAGTGCAGCACTACACTCTTTACCCTCTCACCAAAACAAAAAGCCGGTCATATCAAAATTGATGGAGAGCTCTTGAAAGAAGACAAACAACCCACATACCTCGGAGTTACTTTTGATGATAAACTGATATGGAAGCAGCACATAAACAAAGCAACAACAAAAGCCAGGAGGAAGTTAGCTATCCTGAGAAAACTAAGTGGAACCATATGGGGAGCCAGTGGAAATATACTTAGTAAAGTTTACCAGCAAGGCATAAGACCACACCTGGAATATGGTTCAGCTGCGTGGTGTTCTGCATCAAACACCACATTACAAGATCTAGATAAAGTGCAAAACCAGGCACTTAGAATAATGTTGGGAGCAATGAAATCAACACCCATAGCAGAGATGCAGAAAATGGGAAGAATGCAAACTCTTGGCGAACGAAGAGACACAAAAGTACTAATTCAAGCAGAAAAGTTTCAGTGTATGCCAAGTCATCCAATGAAGGAAAGATTCCAAAATCTAGCAATGGGGCGACTGAAAATAAGCAGCTTTATCCATCAAGCTAAACGACTCCGTAGACAACTTACAGACCTACCTGAAGTTGACAGCCCCTTAAGGCCTGTACCAGAACAAACCCCGTGGAGTGAAAGGCAAGGAATGCCAATATACATTCAGACCCATGTGAAAGGAATACTAAGCGAGGACGAACAGAACAGTGTGCAGCGAAGGACAGTCACCCTCAGTTTCCTGGATGAGGAATATCTGATATATGGGTCAGAGTATACACAGATGGGTCAGCACAGAATGCTGTGAGGAATGGAGGTGCAGGTGTATATATAGAATATCCACACAAGCCTAGAGATACCATCAGAACACCAACAGGAAAATTCTGCAATAATTATGATGCTGAAATCCAGGCAATTAGTGTGGCAGCTAAAAAACTGCTGAACTCCAACTCTGACCTACAGCCTGTGGTATTCCTGACAGATGCAAGGTCAGTGCTTCAAGCTCTTGAGTATGGAAAACTAACAGACTTGAAAAAACTACTTAGCGAATTGTCTTACCAGTATAGGGTAACCATGCAGTGGATACCCTCTCACTGTGGAATTTCAGGAAATGAAAAAGCAGACCAACTGGCTAAGGAAGGTACTGCCGAAGACCAACCAGATTTACCAATCACTTACCATCAGAAACAAACAGATGATCAAGTCAATAAGAAAGCCACAAACACCAACACAAGATGACTATCATATTATCAACAGACAAGAACAAGTTATAGTTCTACGTCTTAGAACAGGACACAACCGACTCCGCAGTCACATGTATACAAAGTTCAAGATTGGCAACACGGTCATGTGTACATGTGGACAGGCAGCACAGAGTGCCTGTATGAGCTAGAGGGCAAACATATACTTCAAGAGTGTTCTGAGCATGAAACGCTGAGGCAGACATATTGGCCAGAGGAAACAACACTGGAATCAAAGCTCTATGGTTCACTGTATGAGCTACAAAAGACAGTGAGTTTTATTAAGGAAACAGAATTACAGATATAGACATGTTTCAAGTGAACGAAAGAAGAAGAAGAATGTAGGTCCTGCGTACAAGTGACATAAGTAGCCTGATCCGCGCCGATCCATTGACTGACACAAAGTATAAGCAAAGTGACTAATTAACAAATCAGACCAGTCGGATCAGCCAAGATTAGCCAAACAGTCCACATAACCTATATCTGGAGAAGGATGTCGTTCAACATACAGACGAGTAAACAAATAATTCGATGAGTCAGTGTTGGGTGAGTCGTACCGAGTACCGTTCGTCATTAATACGGTTTCCTTCTTCCAGGAATAATTTGCTGCTGATGTGAAAATGACTAAGCACATGGTTGGATAATTTCAGCATAATAGTTCTCATGAGTAGAGAAAATGGCAAGAAAATAGCGGAGAGATCTACTGCTTATCCATAACAACATCAAGTATGAGAATGGAAACAGAGGCGGTGACAGCGGCTCTCACTTGACTTGCGATGCAGCCATCAACGCCCAAAGTGATAACATAACTCTCATAACTGTGCAAGATTGAAAAGGGTATGAAAGGAAAGGAATGAGACACATTTCTCAATAACGTACAACGTCCTCTTCATTCTTTCGCTTAAAGAATTATGGATCCACTGTTCAGATTATGCGGAAGTCAGAGGCGACGAAAGAGCTGATACTTTGGCGAGTAAAGCTATAGTTCTATACATCAAGGAATGGTCTGAATGTGATTTTTTTTCTACACTTCTCTGATGGTTGAGGATAGAGATATTTGGAAAGTTTTCTGTACTGAGGTTTTCAGTGTGGCACACCTACGACCTAACGGCTTATGAGTCTTATTATTATTATTATCTTCTTCTTTTTCTTCTGCGTTCGTTCTCAAACTCCTGCAGATTAGCAGGATATAGTCCAGAGAACGGAATGCTTTGTGCCATGATTTACAGCATTGCTGCGATATCTTTGCCTTTCGGTCTGACACATCCGACTTCAGCATGGCTCTGGGTCACTGAACCTATATGGGATGGGACAGCCAACTCCATCCCATAACCTCCTTAGTCACCTTTTACGACATGCGTGGAAGGTAAATAGTGTTGCTATTCTTTGCTCCCCTTTCGGGCCTCCCCGGCAACACACGGGCGATTATTATTATTATTATTATTATTATTATTATTATTATTAAAGCTATAGTTGACGGACCAGTGATAAAAGAGAAAAAAGTTAGTTAAACAGGGCATTCATGGATACGGTAAAAAATGGTGAAGAAGAGGATGTAAGAAGCATTACTTATGCTCATATAATGATATAAATAGGAGTGGCAAGAGGAGAATGGAGATAGTGCATCCTTTCTGAAAAGATTCTATAATCAACAAGTGACTGGGACTGAGTTTATATACCCTTAGATGGCTAACAGAATGGCAAGCAGAACACTTTAGTATAATGTTCCCAGTTTCGTGACACTGATTTCTAATCAAGAATAAATATTAAACGAGAATTCCAAAAGATATGGCATAGCTAATCATAGACAGTCATCATCCTGGTCTTGATCTTGCTTGGCCTCTACTTCACTTCAGTCTATACAAGAATAATGAGAATAGATGATGAAATAAAAATCGACATGATGACATTAGTAGTAAGGTATACTGCTGAGGTGAGGTATTCAAGGGAAGAATTAGCATGATGGTAGTAGCAAGGTATGCTGATGAAGTGAGATCATCAAGGAGGGAAGGGTTAGCATGATAACTAAGGCATAATGGTGATGACTTCTTGGTGAAGAGCCGACATGATGACGGTAGAGTAAGACAAACAGATGAGGTGAGAGCTTCAAGTGAAGATCCAAGGTGATGACGGCCATAAAGAGCCATGCTGATGATGTGAATGTTCAAGGAAATAATCGACACGAGGACATACTGAGAACATGGTACCTATGAGGAAAAGGATGTACATTATGACAGTTGTAGTGATGCATTTCGAGGATAAGGAAAAGGATGGACATTATGACAGTTGTAGTGATGCATTTCGAGAATAAGGAAAAGGATGGACATTATGACAGTTGTAGTGATGCATTTCGAGGATAAGGAAACGTCTTTGAAATGAATTGACACATTTCAGCTGTAGTGTGGCAATCTGAAGACATAATTAGTTAGTTAGTTAGTCGTCGGATCATCATCACTGCAAACTGGACACGTCCATAGTTGCTCCGATCTCTCCCTGAGTGTATCCGTCATTACACTTCTGCTGACAGTATCGATCATCTACTTGTTGACTGGTTGACCATCATTCTTCTGTGTCCTCCAAAAAGTTCACTTATAGCAACACCGCATTTCAAACCCTGTTCTTTAATCCTTGCCATAGAAAAGGAATCATCATCTACACAAGTTCCACTCTCGCGTGCTATATCTCTTATGGAGTTCAAAATGTCAGCTCGATGCATTGCCCCATCGATTTGTGCCACAATCACGCATGACGCCTGTTGTTCTGCTCTTTCATTGTCTCGAACACCCACATGCCCCGAAATGAAAATAAATGTAACTACTTTCAATCTCGCCTTTCTCAAGGCCTCAATCCACTGTTCGCGAACGGGACCCACTTGTACCTTTCTAATCATACTCATAGAATAACTCAAGATGCAAACCTGTGTTGCTTTCTGTGTGCATACCCACTCAAATGCCCTGATCATCACCATAATCTCCATGGTCATACTACTCGTAATTACATCAAAGACCTCCCATGACCGTTTTACCTGAACACTGAGCTGCGAAGGACCAAGCACTTCGAACATGTCTAATCACAGATCCGTCACTGTATATAATAACAATAATATATATCGTTATATCGTTGTTCTCTAGACCACATTGTCTCACAACGTGTCCACAGAATATATAATTATATATATACTTTTTTTTTGCTGCTTATGCAATAATATATAGCAAAAAATCGCTTTTCGCATTTTTCAATCTACCTATCAATTTCTAAAATATGAATTCCTAAAGTTGTGCTGTGTATGGTTGTTTGTTTGAGAACCGCGGGAATTGCTAACGATTGGTTCTTACATGTGCAGTGGAATGTTTTTCTGAGCTTTCTTTCATACCCAGGAGATTTCAGCTTTCGTCTAAAATGCCTATTGAAGAAGCCTTCTACTCTACTATAATTGTATAGATGACATGCTACAAAGCTTCCATAAGAGAGCCTCACTATAACGGCATGTCATCTACTAAGATTTTCTGTTGCATGGGTGGTTTTTCTAGTGGGCCATTAGTGAGACCCACAGACGCAGTCGCACGCGTAGTGCTGTGTATAAAACTAACTGCGAAATATGGTTGCTATACATAAGGTAGATTTCGTGAAAAGTGAGCTCATTTGAGTAACATTAATGATGGGACAGACTATAGTACATCCTTGTAGTTAGAAGTCTATGTTATTTCTCCCAGGTACATGGTGCTTCATGGGACCATGCCATATTTTACACTTTCATTGGCTGTCAACAAAAGTATGCACAAATTGACCAATTAAAATCACGTAAAAAGTCAAATAGCATCACTTTTGATGGATAATATCTAATGGGTCCACAGAAAGAGAACTCCATGTAAACAATAATTTCCGGGAATTCCCTTACAAGGCTAGTACATTGTTTTCAGATATATTAGTGGAAATTTTTCATGGATTTGAAACTCAGTTTGGTACGTTTTATCTAGTGATACTCAAACACTTGTAAAAAAAACCCAGTACTATAAAGGAAATTCCGACAATGTATTTTTATAACCGCCTACTACTGTGACGGTATAAAACAGGTAACTAGTCTTTGCTTGTATGCAGATGTCCGTGGCTGAACACACAAACACACACACACACACACACACACACATCTCAACAGGAGTTAACGTTTTGGAACAAGAAAAGTCAGTTCTTACGAATTTACGAATTTGGAAATTACGCATTGTCATGAGATTTACACACTCATGAAATTATAAATACCGAATACAACCGTCCAGGATTTCTTCCATCACGTGGCAGAACACACGACAATCATTCTTGCCATAGCAATTTCCAGTTGATCCATGACCTCTGAATAACATGACGTCTATGCAGTTATCAAATCTTGATTTTGAAATAGTAATAAATGTTTCAGAACACGAAAAGATACTGAATGAAACAAACAAACACAGGTTCCATAAAAACACAAGCATTGAAAGCGACACAAATAAAACATACCGTAACGGTGTCATCATCATCAGGTGCCGAGCCGGTTGGCGTAGGAGATCATCTCAACAACTCTCTGTTTTTAGTATTTTTTTTTATTTGGATCCATGTTGACTCTTTGCCATACTACGATATTAAACAATCTAATGTTTTCTCCTCGATATCTTTTGCCTTCTATCTTGCTCGTTATATCGTTGTTCTCTAGTCCACATTGTCTCACAACGTGTCCACAGAATATTTTCTTTCTGATATTTTTAAATAACCCCAGTCTCGCACTTGACTCTTTCAGCACATCTTCATTAGTTTTTCTATCTGTCGACGGTACTTTCAGCATTCTTCTATAGGACCAAATCTTAGTTTTTCTAAGTGTCCAGAGTACTTTCAGCTTTCTTCTATAGGACCAGATCTTAGTTTTTCTAAGTGTCCACAGTACTTTCAGCTTTCTTCTATAGAACCAGATCTTAGTTTTTCTAAGTGTCCACAGTACTTTCAGCTTTCTTCTATAGGACCAGATCTTAGTTTTTCTAAGTGTCCACGGTACTCCCAGCATTCTTCTATAGTACCAAATCTTAGTTCTTCTATATGCCCATGGTACTCTCAACATTCTTCTATAGTGCCAAATATATGTTGTCTCTACTTTTACACATTACTGTTTATTTATTGCCTCAAACTCTCATCCCCGTGTTAGAATCGATGTTATGCAGCTCTGAAGAACCTTTTTCCTAACTTCTAATGAAGGGAATATATTAATTATCTATATTTTTGAGAATGTGCCCTTTTCTGCCCTATGCAGGATACAAAAATATTTGTTAAATTTCTTCCATATGACTTATGATCCCTAAGCATAAGACAAATGTGTACGTAAGAAATAAAGTAGAGATGTATGCAGGTCTACAAGAGCCATTGCTTTCACTAGTGAAACGACATGAACAAACAACATTAAGGAATGGACAGACAAGATTTTTTTCCACTCATCCGCATCGTTTAAGATAGAAATCGCTGTGTGCTGAATGAAATCGCTCTAATGAATCGTTGTAGAAAGAAGTGTTCTAATTATCCAACAGGTTCCCATCGAGGCCTGTACCTTGAAGTGAAGATGGGTCTTAGTTCAGCCACCAGGAGCTGGAAACTAAGACTGGTCGGGCAGTCCCACTCGAGTAGGACCACAGTCCTGCTCAAGTAAGCAATTATTATTAAGTAAGCAAAGACGGAGGCAACGAGCCAAAATGCGCACAATTAATCAGGATGACACGCACAAAACACAAAGTGAGTGAACAAAAGAAGATGAAGCCAACAGGTCTTATATATTTTGACGGTCAAGGTTGGGTAAAATAATTGGAGAAAAGAGCCAATGTCCAAACTACGCAGGGGTGAACGCTTAGCCGTTTAGGGATGATACGACAACAGCAATACCTAGGTGCGCCCCAACAAAATGAGTTTAGTTTACTATATAAGAAGAATGGGGAGGGGGGGGATTCTTAGCTTCGGCGCTGCAAAGAATATCATTTCTATAGCTTGCGGTACATGTCATAAGAGGTTGGTTGGTTGATTGGTTGCTGATTCAGCGGTCCATGGGCTCATGTCCTTTGACCCAGTACCATTCTGTGAAATATGCATGTGTTTGTCAGCTGTTGTTTTGTTCTATATAAGGTGTTCTATTTATCTTGCCTGGAGGGAGACGCATTTTACTGATGTCCTTCAGAGCTGGACATTCAAGAAGGTGGTGGTCGACAGTTTCGGATGGATGATTGTTAAGCCGGCACCCTAGAGTGTGTTGTGGTTGCATTCTGGTCAGGTGATTGCTAAGTTGTACATGTTGTGTGCGGTTTCGGAAGATGGTACTCTGGTCTTTCCTTCCCAGGAAGTTGATATTATCTTTGGTCCCATATATGTATATCTCTGTTTCCCATGGTCTATCTGTTCAGCTAAGTTTCCTAGTTCACATATTTCAACATCATTAAAATGTTTTGCATAGTTGTTTATGTCTTTATGCATTGTTGTCTGTCTGCCTTTTCATTGTCATGTGTACTCGAGTGGCCAGAAAGCCACTTTATAACAATATTGAAATTATGATAGGTGAGAAGTTTGTTGACATGTGATTTATTGGAATTAATTCAAGCTTACAATGCCCACCACATTCTAAAACATTAAGAGCGGGTACAGAATCTGTAAAAATCACATTTTTTTCAAATTTTGATGTTTGTTGTGAATAGTATCATATATGGAGTAGCAGCATTTTAGCTTATCTGGAGGTTTGTTACTTTGTAGAATGGGAAAAATGTGTATTTCTCCAGGTTCTGAGCAGTTTTCCCTTTCTATGTCATATTTATTAGTTTATTACTTCTTTCCCTATATTTGCTCATGTGTGTTAACATTTCATTATAATGTTTCTGCAGTCCTGGAGATTTTCTTGGCTTCAATTTCTTTGGCCTTGTTGGAGTTTTATACATACTGAAGTCATCTTCTATTATGGATACACTAGTAGTTTGTACATTGTCGTGCTGCGTCAGCTGGTACTGACGCTTCTTGTCAGTCTGGAAAAGCTTCCGTATTCTGTTTACAGTGCTGAAAAGCAATTGAAGTGTATTGTCTTTTTATGGATTTTGGTGATTGTTCCTATTTTACTACACACTCACACGATACATGTGCATGTGATCATCTAATAGGAGATTATACACTGCCCACATATGTTACACATTCCATCTATCACAGGCTTATAATTTGTTCTTCATTTCACGCACAAATTGTTGATAAATGCCCAAGCCTTTTATTTATCATTTTTCATTAGATCTAAATTAGCATATATTTTAGCCCATTTATGGCTTTCTTCACTATCAGTTTTACTTTAGCACATGTTTTTTTTGTAAAGGACTTTTGGTTCTTGTGATGGAGCGATCTCTAGAGCTTCTCTTGTTTTGTTTTTCGTTTTAAGTATGCTAACTTGCATTTCTTTATTGTAAATTGGTTTAAAAGATCTTTTACTGCCCCCCCCCCTTCTGGCTGCTTTGGGAAGCTGCAATGAGGATAGATATTGTTACCTTAATATTAAATGTTTCTACATAATTGCTGTTGATTTCCCGAAGCAGAACATCAGATATTTCTTGGAATAGTTTCCAGTCTGTCTTGCCAAAGTTCCAACTAGTTTTCTGTTTGAAATAGTTTTTGTTGTTTGTATTTATGGTGTTGCGGATTGGTGTGTGATAGCCTCGATGTCATCAAGTGTTTCTATAGAGTCTATTATATCAGATGAACTGATAGTGAAGTCGGGTTAACAGAGGTAGATGACTCTTATGCAGAAGTTGGTACAAACTTTGAATCCTGAAAGACTGATAGGGTTTTTTGTTTCACAGAACTGCTCCATATATTTTTCTGTCTTATTTTGATCCTAATGGGGTGACCAATTGGTGCGAGTAGCGAATGAAGTCACCAGCAAGTACTGCTTTGATACAATTGTGGTGCATTAATTTCTGGTAAGCTGCATGTTGTCCGAGGCGTGCTGCATACATTGTAGATTATGTATTATTCTCAAGAGTGCCAAATTGTCACTTTCTGCATTTCTATGGGATGAACTGTTAACTGGGTGAAATGTCCCAAAATGTCATTCCTGATATAGGAAACTCTGCCACAGCAGCTGGCGCATTTACATGCATAGCTGGTGTATCATGACATATGTGGGTCAGTGTATAGTTTCCTGTTAGTGGGTCACATGTATCGTGCGATTGTGTAGTAAATTAGGAAATTATAGTTTTTTTGTTTCTTATATCACAGATGTATAATTTTAGAATATTAAGTAAAGACTTGAATTTATGACAATCTTGGCTCTACGAGTTTTACTTCAAGATTTTTTTGGTTTACTGTTTTGGTGCTTGTGTAGATGTCGACATTGTAGTTGTATTGAGTATTATGCATGTTGGTGTTTGCTTTGTTGTTTTTTATGAGTCTCAGCAGTCAATTTCTCAACAAGAGTATCCTGGTTACCCACTACTTTGATAACACAGGCGAAATCCGATCTGATTTGTAAATAATTTTGGTAATAATGTCATTATTGTGCTGGAGAGTGTGTGCATTTTCTACTCACCGCGAGTTAGAATAAGAAAATAACTGTTACACAACGAGAAATGTCCGTTTATATCTATTCACTGCTCCAAACAATTGCAGGCAAAATGGGGTTCACTATGTTCATTCCTCACCACCAATTTCCTACTGGTTATGCTAACTTCTCTAAGATTACAAGCACGTAACCAAATGCTCAATGCAAAAGGTTTCTCCCGTCCAGATTTACATCGTCTTAATGATGGTATTATGCCATATGAAAACAGTGTAGCTAGTAGCCACAGTGCTGTACAATGTTCCAATGTTCATTTCTCGAGGCAAATGATGGAAATGATGTTCACGACAGGAGATAAATAATGAAAATGATGTTCATGTCAATAGGGCAATTATTAGAATGATGCTCGCATCAAGAAAGTCATTATGAGAAAGATGTTTATTTCTTGAGACCAATCAAGAACTATGTTAATGTCAAGAGAGCAGTGATGAGAATGATGTTCATTTCAAGAGAGAAATGATGAAAATGATGGTCATGTCACGAAAGCAGTGATTAGAATAATGTTCATATTAAAAAAAAACCATTATAAGAAAGATGTTTATTTCTCGAGGCCAATGGTGAGAACGATTTAGATTTTAAGAGACCAGGACAAGAATTATGTTCTTTTCAAGAGAGAAATTATGAGAATGATGTTCATGTCGACAGGGAGAGAGAGAGAGAGAGAGAAAGAGAGAGAGATTATGAGAAAGATTATGATGTGTTCACTTTTCGAGGCCAATGGTGAGAGTGATGTTCGTCATGAGTGCAATGATGAGAATGATGTCATTTCCAGGAGAGCGATGATAAGGAGGATGTTCATATGATGAGAGCAATGATGAGAATGATGTCATTGCCATGAGAGCGATGATAAGGATGATGTTCATGTGAAGAGAGCAATGATGAGACTAATGTTCATGTGCAGAGAGCAATGCTAAAGATAATATTCCTGTTGTGATTTTGTGTGATGTATTTCTATCCTGAGATGATACCTATTGCACTGTTGTCAATAGTCACGTGGTAACAGCTATAGCTAACTGGATAGTCTACTATCTTCTGAGCTGTATGTTTCAGGGTTTGATTCTAATATGATCTGAAATTGTTTTTCTACTACAAACATATCCCATTTCAAATTGTCTCGTAAAATAGGCAATAGAGGAAATAAATGCAAAGTTAAGCTAGAAATAAATGCAAAGTTAAGCTAGAAATAAATGCGAAGTTAAGCTAGAAATAAATGCAAAGTTAAGGTAGGAAAGTAGGAAAACATGAAAGAAAAGATCAGCTGGCAAATACATTACCATAAGTTTGTCTTTGATCTCAGAGTATACATAACTAATATTGTATTCCCCATACGTCTCAATGGGCGTTCACAAAAATTTCTTACTTTTTATAATAGTCATGTGTGATCTGATATCTTTCTTAAGAAAGAAGGTCTCAACGGCGGAGTCAAACACTAATGCAGCGGCAATGATTCCCATGGTAATTTCATTAGGCGATGTGTAGGAAATTACATTTTATTTGTTACTTTGAACTGTCAAGGATTATGTGGCTTGCGCAAGAAATTTGGTGTTATGGAGGTCAGGAATATCAATCAGTCACTCAATCTATCCATTCCTTAGTAGTCTTCTGTTTTTGTTTTACATTTTCATATTGCAAGTTTTTGCAGATGGAAGTGTTGTTTTATTCCCATAAAATGTCCAAACAATTTCATCTTTAATTTATTGTAACTTTTACTATACAAATGGGTATGTCAAATACCATGATAGCCGCTTTATTCATGACTATTTTAAATCATTATTCGTTGATCCGGAGAAGGCTTTCTACATATACATAATTAATAGTGACATTTTTTGGAAAACTAATAATATCAATGGACATCTATTAGATCTCGGGTGGGGGGGGGGGGGAAGGTGATCTCATAGTTCATTGAACACACAAATTAGAGAATTGGGAGGGCCCAGAGATGACATGCACACCAGAATGCACAGGCCGGCGCTCCATTGCTGGTAGAGCATCAGGGTCAGGGAACCACAGCTGGCCAAGATCCTCAGTACACTTCCAAGCAGTGGGCCTGGAAACAGAAGTACAGCAACCCTGCTGTAGCCTGGCCAAATACTAGGGATCGAAGATACGGGAATGCCAACCCGGCCCAAAAAATGCTGGCTGAAGACGGATGTGTCAGGTCGAAAGACGCAGATAACGCAGCTTGATGTAAAACATGACACAACGCAGATCACCCTCATACGTCCTTCTCAGGATGGTCAGCGGAATGCTTTCAGAGGGTCCGCCGCAAGGCGTACGAAGAAGAAGAAGAAGAAGAAGAAGAAGGGAATTGGGAACACTGAACCCATACAGAGGCGACATATCCATCTAGAGGGGCACAGGCACATATATGGGAAACATACCCATCTAGGGGGCCACGGATCCGTATATATGCAATAGACCCGTCTAGGGAATCACAGAATTGTCCTGGGTCAGCATAATCGTTTAGGAGCTTAGAACTCATATAGTGGGCAGCAGGCTTGTTTAGGGAGTTACAGACCCGTCTAGAGGAATCATACCTGTCTGGTGGGCGGGGGACTATCATACCCGTGTAGTGGGTAACAGAAAGGTAACTATTTAGACAATGTGTAATAAGTTATATAATAATAAGATTTAAATACTGTTGACAAACATTTCTAGGTCGGGGGGGGGAGGAGGGGTGTCAAGATGCAAATTTTATACCGAAATGGGACCTTTGACGAGAAAACGTTGAGAACCAGTGTATTACATAATATTATACTACATACAAAATAGTGTACAGCTCAGTAATAAAAAAAAGACGGAATGACCTAATCACTAACAGTAAAAATGAGTGTAAGGTACAGTTAAGTGCTCTGAACTTTGTTGTTCATTATATCATCATCAGGTGCCGTATCGACTGGATTAGACTATAACGAATCTTCACAACTCTCTATTTCCAATATCTTTTATCAGGTTCGCTGTTGATTCTCAATCTTGTCACGGAGTCAGACGAATATTTTCTCACGCTGTCTTCTTCAATCTCTCTTGCTTCTATCTTACCAGTTATAAATTATGTGCGCCATACTTCACACATAGATATCCCTTTGAGTAGGAGTTACTTCTCAGAGTTGCATACCACTGGCAGTTAAAGGCTTCTGGGCACTAGAGAAACTTCTGTAGGAAACCTGCTATTGCACAAAGGAAAAAAACAACTTCATAATCATTATTCCTGGGGATTCAAACAAGGAAGAAATAATCCATAATTTCATCAATCATTAAAAACTTTATCCCATCATCATCATCATCGGCTGGCGTAGGTGGTCATGGCTCTCCACAGCTCTCTGTCCACAGTATTATGTATCAAGGTCGTTGTTGTTTCCTTGCCATGCCAACTGTCAAACTGTCTAATGTTTTCTCACGTTGTCGCCCTCTGTCTCTGTTGCCTTCAATTTTGCCTGTTGTGACTATGTTCTCTAAACCTGACAGTCTCATGAAATGGCAAAAAAAAGAAGATTGCCTTTTTCTTATATTGTTGATTAAGGTCTGTTTCGCATTTGACTCTTTTCACATCTCTACATTAGTTTTTCTGGCAGTCCATGGTATTCTCAGCATTCTTCTGTAGAACCACATTTCTTTTGCCTCTAATTTCCCACTTTCCAGTTTGTTTATTGTCCTAGACTCGCACCCATATGTTTATCCCATAGCAAGTACAAAAATACAGATTATTTGTTTCGCCTACTCGCACTTGAATCTTTCAGTGCCTTCTCATTAATATTTTTAGCTGTCCATGATGTTCTCAGCATTCTTCTATAGAACTACATCTCTGTTTCCTCTAATGTTCAACTATCATGTTAATTTATTGTCCAAGATGCACATCTATACGCTAAAATTGGTGTTATGTAGTACTGAAAAAATGCTCACCCTCACCTCTATTGACAGGGACATATAACACTAGTGGTTCTCAACGAAAGAAATTCCCCCATATGGGAAATGGTTTTGCTTTGGAGTGGAGTGGGGAATGAGACTACAAACCCAAACTTTTAGAATATTACAAAAAAATATTCGAAAATACATAGAGAGAAATTGAAAAATTACGAAAATGTGGCAACCCCGAACCAATTCGAAACTTATATCTGTGCTTAGCTTAAAAATTATTTAATGAATCACACACATGTTTGATGACATCCAAGAGGTAACGTAGTTGAAAACATATTAGAGCTTATAGATGAGCTCACAATATTTTCTGAAATTCAAGGTAGGATGAAATGTGTTGCTTTATTTAATAATAAGGAATGGATCATATATTTTGCTTATATGGCTGCTATCTTTGAACAGGTAAATACACTGAATCTTCAGATGCAGGGAAGGAATGCAAACATAATAACATTATTTGATTCTTTGAGAACTTGCATGAGCAAGATAAAAAACAAACGAATGAGAAAGATGATAGTCCTTCCAAATCAGAAGGAAAGAGATAGCTGTTCGGCTATCCAAACAACCGATTGATTCTATATTTTCAGAAATGAAGCCAGTCATCAAAAGTTCCATAAACATGAAATATAATTTAAATCAGTCATACAGTTAAAAAGATGATGCCACATACAAGATTTAAAGAAATAAACAGCCATTTTAAAATTGAAAGCAGGACATAACAAATTCAAACATTATATGCATGGAAGACTTGAAATTAGCGACCTGTGTGGACAATCTGCAGATGACACAGAACATAGTTTCTTATCTCTATTGAACTTCTTTCTGATGTTATCGCTGTTCCTAAATATTTGAATTGGTGGACTATGATTTTTGTGTTATCAAATACGTTGAACAAAATAACAAAGGATGCTCAAAATAAGACAGAAAACAACATAGATATAGGAACAGAAACTGAAGAGGAACTAAATATCACAATCAACGAAGTGTTGTTCCATAACGTCAAAGTCTCATTTACGAAGATGAAACACAGCTGCAAGGCATCACTGCATTTGTTAACAGCCTGAAAGAAGTATGGAAATAAACATGCAAGAAATGGAAGCTACTAAAAATCACTTAGTTACAGAGACATTATGATATGAAAATACACAACACCAAAGTGAAACACGTCTCAGAATTCAAGTATTTAGACAGTAATTTAGACGAAAACAGTACACTAGATAGTGAAAATGATACAATTTACTAGAAAGCAGACATATTAACATACCATCACTATTACTTCACCCTCGGAAGATCGAAATGTAAGTTAAAAGACAAATTATTGTTATTTCATTCTCGTGAAATATGTCTAAATCTGTGATTTTGTCTCCTCAATACATTTCACCGTATTTTGCAGCTCATGCAATATTTCACAGCGATTTGATTCTAGAATAATTTCTATTGTTTTTATTGGGTCAGTGTTTTTTAAAATCAGCATCTCTATGCTCAGAACATTCTTTAAGTATGCGTTCTATAATGTGTGGTCATTCCTCATTGAGGTCAGATTCTTGTCGTGGAGACGGGGATTGGTTTAGTCGGCAGAGGCTGAAAACACACTGTCCAGGCCCTCCTATAATTGAGCAAGATCCTAGTCTACCATATGAAGTACAAGTGCTGAAGACGGAGGTAACCAGCCAAGAGACGCATCACACCAAGCAGTGTGTCACGTACACACGAAATGTAAAAATAGATGACAATATGTATATGTATATCAGTTATAGGAAAAATAGTGCTCACCAAGGACATTTTTCCTGGCTCGCCATGTCGATCTAAAAGTAATATATGTGTTAGCTCCAGAGCTGATAAAACATTAATCAAAGCTGCAAATAACTAAAATAACGCCATCTGACCACATACTCAACAAAGAATGCTCAATATGGCATTCGACTTTAAAGGTTGCTCGCCCCTAATTTATATCAATACTTTGTTACCAGTGCCAAGCATGGTCAATAATATTTGCAAGCTTTTCGCATTGCATCTTAATGTCACTTTGAGTGAAACTGTTTTTCGTCAATTATACAATACTGCTGGCCTTACGAAATCATCCTACGAAGTCACACATTAAAATTTTCTCGTATTTTTCATTGGTCACTTTGGGATTTGAGTGTTCACAGATTACATGAACTGTTGGAACAACGTCTGTGGTCAAATGTGTTGAAACACAGAGAATGAAATGGTTCGGCTACTTAATGAGAAAGGGTTCAAAATAAAGGGTTAAAATAAAGGGTTAAAAGAGGATTGACTTCATTGTACTAGGTTTCCTATATGTACACGTCACTCTCAACGAAGTAGCCCGCTGCTTGCAGAGACTACCACTTATATCACGTAACTCCGTAGCTTCAAGCGATAATCCAGAGGGATCTCCGAAAAAATTCAACTTGTACATAAGACGACACGAGTCAGATTCGAACCCATGACCTCTTGAGCACAAGCCGACCAGCTTAACCACTACGTTAGGGAGATTCCCAAACTAAATGAGAATGAACCCTTATTGGCCAGCAGTGAAAGCATACAATATGAAAATGGAAACGGCAAGAGGCAGAATACAACCAAGAAGAAGGTAGATTGAGAGAGTTACCAACGTTCTGAAACGTCAAAATATTATTGCATATCAAGTGACCACATGTAAAGTAGCCAAAAAACCGAACGTCATTCAATCCTGCGACTACTTGCAGTAAAAGCAGACAAAAGAATAGATAGATAGATAGACATTGCGTCGACAATACAATCATGGGAAAACTCAAATGTGTCATTTTGAAGGATGATTGACACAACACATTACGTAATCTGGACTACATTTTGTTAATCTGCAGAAGTATAAGAATGAAGCAGAAGAAGAAGAAGGATGGTTCTCAATTTATCCCACATATCTTATAATGTCGCTGGTCACGCGTGGAATAAGGAACATAAATTATAGAACCCCGAAAGTTTGTATTCGTACTTTATTGGGGTTTTATCATCATAATCCTAATCGTTATCATCAACGTCGTCATCGTTATTATCACCACCAACAGCACTACAACCACTACCACTATTTCCTCCACTTCTACCATCACAACCCAGGCCCAACCCATCACAACACCACCACAATCATCATCAGCACCAACACTACAGCCACCAAAATTACTGCGATTACTACAAGTGTCACAACCTTTACCATCTTCAACACTACCATAATCAACACCACCATCGCCAGCAACAACATACCTACCCAAAATCTACCAAATTATCACCACCTCTACATTCACCTACCAACACATCATCCGTATCAACACTACCATAATCACCACCAACATCACAACCACCAGAAATACTGCCACTGTTACCACCACTTCTACCATCACCAACCACCCACAACTATAATAAACACTAGCATACTTACCACTACCACTACAACCATCACCATCACTATCATCATATTTCTGCCAGTACACTCTTAGATATACGACACTATAAAACGTGTAATATTACAGAGACTAATGATTGTAACAAGTTTCTGCTATCTGCACAAGCTGTTGCCCCATATTACGAAGGAGAATCCGGAGACCGTTAGAGGGAGGGAGCTATTTACACTGATTCGTTTTAAAATAAATTTGTTATTCGATATATCAATGATTTGAGATTGAATATGTTTGTTTTATAGAGTTTTATATTGTGATGGACTTTGGTTATGCTATCGAATATTTATTATCTAGTTAGATAGACTTCTCGTGTTGGCAAATGTTTGTTATCTAGTTAGATAGACTGTTTATATTGACGAATATTTATTTTCCATTTCAGTAGACTTCTCGTGTTGGCAAATGTTTGTTATCTAGTTAGATAGACTGTTTATATTGACGAATATTTATTTTCCATTTCAGTAGACTTCTCGTGTTGGCAAATGTTTATTATCTAGTTAGATAGACTGTTTATATTGGCGAATATTTATTATTCATTTCAGTAGACTTCTCGTGTTGGCAAAGGTTTATTATCTAGTTAGGTAGAATGTTTATATTGACGGACGATTGATCTAGTTAGACTTCTTATGTTAGCGAATATTTATGATTTTGTTTGGTATATTGTTTATGCTGGTAAATGTTTGTTATTTCGTTAGGTAGACTGATACCATGATAAATATTTATGAACTCGTTAGGCAGACTGTTTATTTATGTTTATTCATATATCGTGACAAATAATGTAATATCCGGATAAAAGGCTAGCGTGGCTGATAGTGTAATGTCCGGATCCTGATACTGAGCTGACGTAATATAATGTAATGTCCGGATATAGATTTTGATGTAATATAGTGTAATGTCCGGATAGAGAGACTGACTTGAAAGATAGTATAACGCCTGGTGATGCATATTCTTTAGCCTTTAGCTTTCAAGTCACAGAAACAATAGTTACTATCATTTACATGTCACATTAACATTTTGTGGCACCATTTATATATAAATCAGTTTGTTTTAATTATGAATAAATTTACTTTTTCAATTAACTCACCTATTAATCAATTAACCAATTAATCAATTAAATCACCAATTAACGCAAATTGAGTCAGTTACTTATTGACTGACTCAAACTCATATAAGCATTTGTTCTCTTACTAACTGACTGACTGTTGTGTACTGAGTTACTCCGTGCAATCTCATCCCGAATGCGCAATAAAATGTGAAGGATACGTGCAGCGAAATTAGTACTTATTACTCAATCAATCACTCCACACTACCCACACCGACCACACCATTTAGCGCGTACTTGATTCACTAAACTCCAATAACTGTGCCCTCCATTTGTCACAAGTCACCTTCCACACTTCCTCCTTCCCCGTGAGTCCTAACTGAAATCACTCAAGCTTTTATCATTATTCTGTTTTATGAGTGTGTCCAATCCGTTGAGTCGTTTTCTATCGTAATCTATTGGGCGCTGTCGTGTTCTCTTTCACAAGTCTGTGTCTGCTAATATGTCTGATCTTCTTATAATACTATTCAGCAGAGACATGCTTTAAGGTCTGCTGGTCTTACTAGTGGCCTACCAGACTAACCCCAATGCTACAGAATGATCCTTGTGGATGATATAACAATATAGTGATGTTTCTATCCAATAAAAACACCCCTCCAACACTGATCTTCAGTTACATGTTAAACGAATGTTCCATTGTTCATATATGGTTGGGAAAGTGCCTGCGCAATGCTTTCAAAACCTGTTAGGGAATCTACAGAGACGTGGTTCTACAGAAGAATGCTGAGAATACCATGGACTGCCAGAAAAACTAATGTAGAGGTGTTGAAAGAGTCAAATGTAAAACGGACCGTAATCAACAATATAAGAAAAAGGCAATCTTCTTTTTTTTTGGCCACTGCATGAGACAGGCAGGTTTAGAGAACATAGTCACAACAGAAAAAATTGAAGGCAATAGAGACAGAGGGCGACAACGTGAGAAAATATTAGACAGTTTGACATCCTGGCACGGCAAGGAAACAACAACGACCTTGATACATAATACTGTGGACAGAGAGCTATGGAGAGCCATGACCGCCTACGCCAGCCGGCATGGCACCTGATGATGATGATGATGATGAGGGAATCTACATGTGAAAGTGCCAGAGACATGCTCTCTAAACATGTGAATCTACATGTGAAAGTGCCAGAGAGATGCTCTCTAAACATGAGGTTCGGGAATCTACATGTGAAAATCTCTGATGATTGATCAATCTGATGTATTTTGTCTTCTTTTGTTGTTTGTGCTGAGTGAAGATCAGTTTTCGGGTTATGGCGTGACTGATCACGTGATATGCAGTAATATTGTGACGTATCAAAAACAGTTATTCTTTAAATCTACTTTCTTTCTTGGTCTTCATCAGCATATTGTTGTTTTCATTTTCATTTCAAGAATTCAATTCAAACAAGCAAGTAAGAGATAACACCAAACAGCAATATGTTTATACAACAATGAGTGAGGGGGGGGGGAACTATGGACTCACATCGGAAGCGTATTTAGAATGAAGGAAAACATACTGCTACTACAGGCATTAAAATGAGTACCAGATGACAAAAGAAAAAGAGGGAAGCCAAAAGAGACTCTTGGCAGAACAACAATCAAATAGGATGAGATTATGGGTCTCAACAACATGAAATAATTACACACAGTAGCATCACATCGCTCCGACTGGAGAGCTCTGGTTTCTGCCCTATTCGGCGATGAAGGAACAGATAAAAGGATATATATATATATATGGGGTGCAAAGGGAACGCATTGCTTTAGGCGGACCCAGGGTTAGCAGATAACCAAGATCCCAAATGTACCTCCACGCGGTGCACCCTGGAAACAGAAATACAGCAGCTCGAGCTGATTCTGGCCAAATCATTTGGGGATCGTGTCCGAGAATGTGGAGGTAGCAGATGGAAAGAGATTTAACTGCACAAGAGACAGACAATATCTCCGACACCACCAGCATCACCACATATAGCGACACTGTCGACATACAGTGAAGCTAGTCAGTCCAGTCCGAACATTGGAGGGGCGGCCAATGTAAAATGCACGTAAAGGTAGATGCATGGCGAGAGATAAATATATTTCATACCGAGTACAATGAAACAATGAAAGGGCAGAACAGCGCTAGATGGCAGCGCGAACTGCAAATATAATGTGAAAAGTCCCTAGGAAAGGGGAACTACAAGCTCCGTCAGCTCGAGACGAGCTTCTAGTTACCTGTGTTCCTTACAGGCAGAGACCCAAACCCATCCATTGGCGTTTGGTAAATCCAACTCTAATGTCGAGCCTTCCTAAACCGGAAATATTCTCGCGAAGAGAAATGGTTCTGTACCAGAGATGGGCTTAGGCAAGAAATGGACAACGATGGTAGTCCTGGCCCAACTCTACTGTCAGGTTTTCTTACACCGGAAATACACTTGAAGAGAGAAAGGGTTCAGTACCTGATGGGCTCAGGCGCTATTGGGACAAGGACGCTCAGCTCGAGAACGCCTTGCTCTCAAACGCGTGGTGTGAGACTCGAACTTGGACAAGGGGTACACGATGTCGGTGAACGACACCTCGGCTAAGAGGGCGAAAGAGCCAGGGTCCAACTCCTCTGTTTCTACAGAAGAATGAGTTCTTCCCCTTAAGGAACCAGGCTCACGGATGAGAAACGGTTTAGTACCCAATGGGCACAGGCACAGCACGTCCAATTACACGAGGCAAGTTCATAGACAGTGGAACACCTCGTGCGAGTCAGACGAGAGCAAAAATCGTCTGGGCGAAGAGTCGCCACTACGCGTGCCTGGAGACAGATATAGAAGCTGTCACAGGCTAAGGGTAGCCCACCCGAATTGTCAAGGCATGACGAAATCGGATGTGCTAGGCCTACAAGGCGCATAACGGTGGCATAACGTAATCACGCTCCCGGCGGAAATCGCACGAATATCCGTGATGGTTACAATGGAGCGAACGCAAAACAAACAAATATATAATATATATATATATTTGTTTGTTTGTTTTGCGTTTTATATATATATATATATATATATATATATTTGTTTGTATGTTTTGCGTTCGCTCCATTGTAACCATCACGGATATCTATATATATATATATATATATATATATATATATATATATATATATATATATATATATATTCATGTTGTATGCTATAGTTGCTGGCCAATAAGGGTTCATTCTCATTAAGGTGACCTGGCCGAACCATTTCAGTCTCTGCCTTTCAATACATTTGACCACAGACGTTGTTTCAACAGTTCATGTAATATCTTCACTCCTTACGTGGTCTCTCCTTGTTCTGTTTTCCTGCTTTTCTTAGCCATATCATCTCGCACGCAGTAAGCATCCTCTCTTCTTCTTTAAGTAGTACCCTCGCCTGACATTGATAACACGATGCTTGTATGAAAATGTATCATTTGTCTTATGTGTTCTGTCAGGATAGATGCGTGAATTTGTTTAAAGATTAGTGTAAGTTTATGATTTACCTATATGGCCTTTAGCCTTCTTGTCTCGATCTCTCATTCCATTCTTTGTTTAGTGCACCCTAGGTATTTAAATTGAAAACTTGTTTCAGTAGTTGATCATTTATTTGTATGTTGCAGATTACTGACACTAATCGTGAACACACAGTGACTCCTGAAGAAATGACGATAAATTAGCACATAACATTTGCACAAATGAATACAGTATACGAGAACTCATCATGACATGTAGCCAAATTGTGGCGGAGGTTGAATACAATGAGCCATACCTCTTGACATCGGCATCATTGAGTGACATAGAGAGAATACTAGTTACCATAAAATTAGAACAGTCCAATTCTGGCTCATGTTCTGGTGGGGAAAAAATCAACAGACTGCCCAATTTGTGCCAAAAGGCAAGAAGTTCATGAGCTTCTGTAAAAAGAAGCAGACATTTGGAGACAGTGTAGATCAATATGATCACATGATCGTTCGTTGGTTTTCGGTGCCAGCCGAAGTTACTAACATCACATCGTGCTCGTCTGATGATCCGATACGTTATGCTCATGATATGAGAGCATATATCAATTTGGTATCATACACAAGTCTGTCTTAGCCAGCATTCAAACATGCAAATATCCGTGGCGTTATATCAATTGTTTGTAAGTTTTATATCTCAATGTCTCTCCACTTTAACATTACCAGTTTCCAGTTATCTTTGAGACAAACTGAAAGCGACAATTAGTCGTGCCAGCACAAGAAAGATATTGGTACGGAATCGGAAAGAGAGAAATTGAAAGAAGCATGCTAAAACTTTGAAAGCACAAGGAAGAGATAAGTACAGTTTTGAAGTGAAAGAATTTTACTTTACCTTCTTCTTCTTTGCTTCCTCTTTTACCCTTTACGGGTGTCGAGGGAGATACAATTTTCTTGTTCTAGCTTTTCTGGCAGCTTCAGAAAATGTTATTTGGTGTTCGTGTAATGTCTCTTTGATGTTGTCGATCCAGCGTACTCTAGGTCTACCCTTGGCTCTTCTTTTTGCTTCTCCTCTCTTCGTATATGCTTTATAAACTAATGAAAAACACGGCATTCTTTCCAGATGACCAAACCATTGTATCTGTTGGTTTTGTATGTATTGTAGAATTGATATGACACCCACTCTATCACTTATGTTATCATTTCTAATTCTGTGTCTTCTGGTCATTCCTGTGGCTTTTCTCAGACATCTCGTCTCTGTTGTAAATAGTTGTCTCTTATGTGTTGTTGTTAAGGACCATGTTTGATATTGGTAGCACAGGGTTGGAATGAAGATACTTTGGATACGATGTTTTTTTTGTTGACATTGGTAGCATTTTATGTTGCAATAAAGGGGATAATTGACCCAGTATTTGATTCGCTTTGCTACAACGAATGTCTATTTCAGTGTCCATCTTTCCATCTGAAGAGAACGTTACGCCTAAGTATTTGAAGGTGTTGGTTTGTTTAATGACTTGATTTTCCTCTGATATATTTAGATTGTGTGTATCCCTTCCTATTGCCATGGTTTCAGTTTTATCTATGCATGTCTTTATGTTGTTGTTCTTGCACTCGATGTCCATGGATGTTAGATGACGTTGAAGTTCAGTTTCTTCATTTGATATTATAGCTTGATCGTCGGCAAAGAGTAGCTCTTTGGTATTTTCATTTTGCATCGTGGCTGTTTTCGTAATGCTATCGATATATGTGATGAACATGAGTGGTGGTAAAACGCATCCTTGCCTAACTCCTGATGTGATTGTAAATGGTTTTGAGGTTCCTTTATTCGTTCGAATTACACTCTCACAGTTCACATATAAGCTTTGACATACTTTAATAAGGTGGTTGTTGACTCCATTAGTTAGCCAGTGTGTGCCATAGAACGCTTCTATCTACTCTATCGAAGGCTTTCTCCTGGTCTACAAATGATACAAAAAGGTTCTTATTGTATTCTATGTTTTTCTCCACCATCTTCCGGAGAATGAAAATTGCACCTGTGCAGCTTCTGTTTTTTTCTAAATCCCATCTGTTCGTCGGATAGATGTGGTTCTATAATGGGTCTTAGCCTAGATTCTATAATTTTGGCGTACATTTTGTCTACATGGCTTAGTAGTGCGATGCCCCAATATTGTGTACATTCTCTTTTACTACCTTTATTCTTCCACAACGGTATGATTATTGCTTGTTGCCAATCTTTAGGTGATCTTTGTTGTGCCCATGCTGCGTTAAATATTCTGTGATAACCATTTGATGCCGTACTCTCCTGTTGCTTGTATAATTTCTGACGATAATCTGTACACCCCTGGTGTTTTGTATTTTGGTGCTTGTCTGACCACTCTATCTTCTTCATGTTGTAATATTTCTGGTTCTAATGTTGAAACCCCTAGGTCTGTTGGTATTTTACTTTACCAGTACATGGAATATAGCAGTAAAGGTATGAATGAAAAATATTTTTTTTAAACATGTACCAGCAGAAACAACATATCGGCAAAGTTATGAATGGAAAAAAAGTTGTACAAGGAATATATTAGTACAGTTATGAATGAAAGACAGTATAAAAAAAGACCACACATGTGTTGCCGTGATTAAAAAAAGAAGCAATGAATAGTAACGCTACTATCTGCTATACATTTTATAATAGTAACGTTACTATATGCTATACATTTTATAATAGTAACGTTACTATATGCTATACGTTTTCTAACATAAAACTACTGTCTACCATGTGTTTCCTAATAGTAACACTACTATCTGCCATACGTTTACTAATATGTTAGCACAAAAGATGGTAATCGCTATTAATCTCGCGGATCAAAATGACAAAAAATTCCATACCGAAGTCGGATGTGTCAGAGCTCAAAATGCGCAGAAATAACTGGCTTGTTGTAAACTACGAAACAACACATTCAGTTTCGAGAAATACACGCTGTAAATAACTAGAGTTTGAGAACGAACGCAGAAAAAATCTGGGATATATATTTAAGTATGGGGACACTAGGACGATGGGGCACATCCGTGACTCAAGACTGTACAGGCTTCCTAGCTGAATTAATTTGGACCTTGTTCGTTACTTTTTTAAATTATTGTTCGACGTTTAATTGGTCGCTATTTACATATGCTGAGTCGCATGCCAAAAATAGCCAAGGCCAACCAATAGATTTCACGCAAATCAGAAACTAGTTCATGTTTATGTTTTAGTTGACAGGTCTCCTATACATTCTACGGCCACGGTACATCTATGAACTAAAGAATAGTTGCTAAAATGTATTCTATTGGTCGGCTCAGTGGTAGAATGGTTAGCTGATCCGTCTTGTAATAACAACTCTGTTGAACTTGTTTGTGGTTAGAAAGCCGATCGTCCACATTGAACTGGCGATGATATTGGATTTACAAGTGGCGCCTATAAATTCAGCAACAGTGAATAGCTATGACATATACATATTATAATTCCATTATTAATTTACTTATTGATATCATTTTCGCGAGGTAAAAGCAAACAGAGCTGTGAAGTAAGGTTATAACACCCGGATGTTTTCATTTGCTCTCAGTCGTGACTAATAGTTATATAGAAGACATCTGCACAGATTTCATTAGGAATCTATTCGTTTCTTTTTTTATTTATTATTGTCGTAATTTCCATTGTTCACTATTTATATACTTGGAGTCGCCTTGGCTATCTGTGGCATGCGATTTCAAGTATAGAAATAGTGACCAACGGAAATGGTGACGACAATAATATAAAAAAGTAATGAATTAAAGCCGTATTAATTCTGTGCAGATGTCTTCTATTGCAAACGGTCATGGCTCATCTGCTTAGTCAGTGGCTAACCATAAACCACCTGATTAGCAATGCCTTCCACACTTGCTGGGTAGCGATAACGCCATTTCTCAACTCTCCCGGAGAATGCCATCTGCTTCATTGTGCATGGATGAATCAGGGAGTCATTGTGTTTCAAACCACGAATAACGAGTGTACTCGAAAGTTGAGTCTGTTTATCGGCGGAAGAGTGACTAAACACTACACTATAATGCGGCTCCCTATAATCTATTCAGGATACAGATCAACAATGCATCTTCAAGATACAGAGTTAGTACAGATCGACAATGCATCTTCAAGATACAGGGTTAGTACAGATCGACAATGGATCATCAAGATACAGGGTTAGTACAGATCGACAATGGATCATCAAGATACAGGGTTAGTACAGATCGACAATGGATCATCAAGATACAGGGTTAGTACAGATCGACAATGGATCATCAAGATACAGGGTTAGTACAGATCGACAATGGATCATCAAGATACAGGGTTAGTACAGATCGACAATGGATCATCAAGATACAGGGTTAGTACAGATCGACAATGGATCATCAAGATACAGGGTTAGTACAGATCGACAATGGATCATCAAGATACAGGGTTAGTACAGATCGACAATGGATCATCAAGATACAGGGTTAGTACAGATCGACAATGGATCATCAAGATACAGGGTTAGTACAGATCGACAATGGATCATCAAGATACAGGGTTAGTACAGATCGACAATGGATCATCAAGATACAGGGTTAGTACAGATCGACAATGGATCATCAAGATACAGGGTTAGTACAGATCGACAATGGATCATCAAGATACAGGGATATGGTAGAGGGTTTATACCTTTGGGGCTATCCATAAATTACGGCCACTGTTTCGTTGGGGGGGGGGGGCTGGGTTGGAAATAGTTGAGCATGGTGAGCGATGGTCCCCGAATTCTTGAAAGTTGTAGCTATAGAGAGAGAGAGAGAGAGAGAGAGAGAGAGAGAGCGAGAGAGAGGGGGGGGTCAAAATTGCTATCATATTGTTGACGTAATATATGGAATCCTCCTTTACTGTTACAGATGTGAATAAATACACACAATGCTGGGAGTTCTTTCGCTGCATTTACATTTTCTAGCTATACTGGAGAAAATTGTTTTCAACTAAGTATAACCACTTTATGAAGTTCTTACCAGTTACGGCCATAAAAAAACACACCAAAAAAAACAACTCATAATACTGTTAAGGAATTCCTGGCAATGTTTGTTTACATAAAACTGTTACCATGACGTACTAATCTCGTAACATATTCTTGTATCTAGAGATCCCTGGATCAACTCTGCATTCGCTCGAATTGTGGAGGGCCCGAAAGGGGAGCAAAGAATAGTGAAACTGTTACCTTTCATGCATGTCGTAAGAGGTGACGAAGTAAGATATGGTGTGGAGTTGACTGTCCCATCCCATTAGGGTCAAAAGGAATAAAAAGCCACGTTGAAGTCGAATGTGTGAGGCTGAAAACAAAAAGATATCGCAGCAAAGCTGTAAGCAGCACAACGCGTTTCGTTCTCCTGACTACATCCTGATAATCTGCAGGAGCTTAAGAACGAACGCAGAAGACGAATAACTTTTTTGCTTTAGTGATTATTCAGTCAATATTTACGCCTAATAGATTACCATTGCTTGAACGGCCTGGATACACAATTGCCTGCGGCTGAAATCTAACCAGATATTTTGACCGTCTGAGATGTGCTCAGCAGATCTTAGTCACAGAACCGGAGAAATGAGAGAAATCTTATGTGTGTACCTAAAAGTGAGAGATAGAGAGAAGCGAGCACGGAAGAAGTGACTGATGTTAAGTCGAGTCCACAGGCTCATGTCTAAGGCTTACTTGATCAGATCGATCCAAACCTAGGACTGCCGTCTTCTCTGATTTCCGATCAAATGTGAGGACATGAATAAACTACCGCGACAAGAGCGTTACTTATTGTCAATGTCTGATCGCTGGAAATGATGACTGTCCTATTTCAATACAACCATCATCTTAGAGTTGGTTCTTTTCCTATCCATTCGTCTTCTTCTTCGTCCTCTTCTCCTTAATCTATGTCTTGTAAGATTGTGAATCAATAACTAACATGAATTTTAACAATAATAATTTTTTTTGGAAAACAGTGCTGAAGGGTTGTTCATAAATGATGCAAACAATTAGGGGGTATAGTCTGAACTAGTTTGACAGTTGTTGACAAGAAGAAAGGGGAATGTGAGGAAATTTGACATCAACAGTAATACCATTTTTCTGTATACACACTGAAATTGCTTGAATTGAAAATTGTTTTCTAAAAATATGAAACGAAACTTGCAGTTTTTCGTCCTTTTTCGGGAAAAAAGAGTGTGGCGGGGGGGGGCGAGAGAATTAATTATTGTGACATAATTAAGCATATAAAGAGAAATGTCTAGACAGTTAAGGGGGTGGGGGTGGGAGTGGGTACAAAAGTTACCAAAAATTGTTGAATAATTGATAGAAATGTTTTGTATCTTTTAAATTAATGATCTTGTATGCTTGTCTCCTTCTTCTGCGACTTATTGCATACCTTAACAAAAATGTATTGAATGGACGTAGATGTGAGCAAACATTGCGCCTCTGACATTAGAAATAGGACCACACATTTCTAGATACAAGGATATGCTGTCGGATTTATCACGTAAAAGTAAGAGTTCATTGATTACAAGGATTTCGGGGAGTTCCCTTACAATGTGAATTGTGTCAAGTGTATTATACTACACGTGATTATACTACACTATAATTGCCCGGAGATAGTTTTTATCAGCAGAACTAGAAACTGTTCACACTGTATACAAACTTTTAACAATGTTTGTGTTTACAACCAGCCCATGCCGTGACAAATTACATATAATATTCTTGTATCTAGAGATTAGTGATAGCACTCGCACTAATATGCATTACATCTACATGCAATGTCCTTTCAAAAGAAAGGTGGTAGCACTAGTATGCCTTACATGGATTGCCATATCAACAGAATTGTGGTAGCACTAGTATGCCTTACATCTACATGCATTTCCCTTTCAACAGAAAGGTGGTAGCAATAGTATGCCGTACATGGATTGCCATATCACTAGAAAGGTGGTAGCACTAGCATGCCTTACATCTACATGGATTGTCCTACAATGATAGCACTCACACAAGCATGCCTTACATCTGCATGTATTGTCATATCAACAGATAGGTTTTCCAACGAACCTATTATCACTCTAATACCTGTAGCGATGAAGCCTTCTACGAGTCGTGTTTGGACTACTAGGAGGGAATCAACTCTCTTACATATTACTTTCTATATTGCATATCGTACATTATAAATGAGAAATTATCATATATAGCAGGGGTGGGGAATCTCGAACATAAATGTCCCGATTTATCATTTTGTTTGCCCTACCGAAGACAACCGAGGCTGAACTAAACATTTAATAAATATATGGCATTTTTACATAGCACCATAAATGTTTATTAAGTGAATCATAATAATACATACGTGTACTTACTCGCTTCACCAAAGCAGTTCCAGCCATCACATTAGAGTTTAGTTATTTACATGTTTGAGCAAATACTGCAAGTTTATTTATAAGTTGATAATATTTTATGGCTTGCAAATGATATAATAAATTTACAAATGGCCAGCGAAAGCTATTATAAATTTACAAATGGCCCGCAAATGATATGCAATTACAAATGTTGGGGACCACAAGCCCGTCCAGTTCGGCCACAGGAAAGTAACTATTTCAAGGATAAACAAAAAAGATTTATGGCAATAAACAAAATTATTTATATCTACAAACAACAAAATTGATAGCGATAATCACCACGATTTATAATGATAAAGATTAAAGTCCCTTCCTTGAGTTCAAATAACAGAAACACAATTTGCTTTTGCTTTAGGCATCGGTTGCAAGGGGGAGGGGAAACACGGTGGAAAAGTGCTCCCAAATAATGGCCAAGAGTAAAAAGATAAACATTACCCCAAAATTCATGCTAAAGTCGGATAGAAAGGCACAGCTATCGCATTCAAGCTGTAAAAGATGAGAGAACTCTTTCCAGTCTCCAGACTATATCCTGATGATTAATATGAGCTTGAGAAAAAACGCAGAAGAACGATATTTAATTAATTTTATTTGTAAACAAAGAAGTTAAGAATAATACGATGATGCAAGCTGTTTCAACTGCGAAATTGAATGAAGTTTAGTTATATCAAAGCGTATGTCCATCAAAAATTATGGAAGTAGTGATTCAGGTATCCATTCACGACGATCTCCAATGCCAAATTACCGTTAGATCTTTTATTGTGGACGGACATGATCGAACTCAAGGTCTTTGTATCCAGACTCCTATACCAAAACTGCAAAGAATATGGGTTATAGGATTAGAGGTTTGACGTCGCTGTACTCAGTTGTGTCTATATTATCTCTATATTATCTCTATATCTTTGAACAGAGTAGCAACATATCTATGGAGAGTAACGTTCAAGAAGACGTAGATCTGTAGATCGAACGCAAATCTACAAGCAGCTCAAAGTGTAACACTTGTAAATGAGATGAGGTCCTAGTGAACATAACATCGACGACATGACAACTTCATTACGAAGACCATAACACACGAACTCTGTGTTACGGTTTCACTACCGGGGCCAGCTACACACAATCTCAGCGACAGAATTTCACTACTGATACCAGTAACACATGATCTCTGTATCAAGGTTTAACTATTAATATCAGCAAAACACAATCTCTGTATCAAAGTTTCATTACTGAGACCATCAACACACGATCTTTATATCAAGCTTTCACTACTGACACCAGCAAAACACAATCTCTGCGTCAGGATTTCACTACTGAGACCAGTAACACACAATCTCTGCGTCAGGATTTCACTACTGAGACCAGTAACACACAATCTCTGCGTCAGGATTTCACTACTGAGACCAGTAACACACAATCTCTGTGTCAGGATTTCACTACTGAGACCAGTAACACACAATCTCTGCGTCAGGATTTCACTACTGAGACCAGTAACACACAATCTCTGTGTCAGGAATTCACTACTGAGACCAGTAACACACAATCTCTGTGTCAGGATTTCACTACTGAGACCAGTAACACACAATCTCTGCGTCAGGATTTCACTACTGAGACCAGTAACACACAATCTCTGTGTCAGGATTTCACTACTGAGACCAGTAACACACAATCTCTGCGTCAGGATTTCACTACTGAGACCAGTAACACACAATCTCTCTGTCATGGTCTCACCAACAACTCAATATCCTGGTAACAATTATACATTATTTAATTTCATTGAGAGAGTAGGATAGACACGTAAAGGCAAAATATAAATAATTAAAATAATAATAATGATAATAATAAAACATTCATAACCACAGGTCGTAGGTGTGCCACGATCTTACTGAAAGTTGGCAGCGAACTCTGTTTAAAAAATGATATATTGCAACCGTATACTGGACAGAAGGCCGCAGATATCGCACACTTGATGCTGCGACACACATCAACACACAGTGTTATGAGAACTTAATAAAGGAGCACAGTTATGTGTGAAGCTTAACTCTGAAATTTCTGAACGAGATTGTTCATGTATTTATTATTTTTACAAGTATAGACGAACTGTAGGCAGCAAATCTGCATTAGATATAATTTATAGCCACGGGTCAACCTTTCATAAAACAGAAAACAAGCGGTCATCTAATGAACTGGACCCTCGGGTCATTTATCGGCACGAGCGTGCTCTCAACGTGCCAGATTTTTAACATCAATACTGAACCAGGAACGTATAGGTGACGTCAAACACTCATTCATTTCTATGATTCCTGTTAAATTCTAATTATCGGCCATTTTCATTTCTTCGTCCCCTCTGTCGTTCTGTTCTTCATTATATTCGTATATTCCTAAGACCAGTTGTAAAAATACGAAGAAATAAATCCCATGAAAAACAAAATGGTGCAATGTTGCGACAAAAATTTATATATCAAACATAAAATACGAAACAGACCTGGCAAAAGAATTAACTGGTTAACATAACACAATAACACAACTAGGTATTCATTATGAAGAAATTCACAAGGTAAATTTAAGGAAAATTTAAAAGGGGCAATGACAGGCTAGTACCGAAATTGGCGTAGTGGGTAAATCATAAAATTATGTTTAAGTTAAAGAATTAAGTTAATTCTCTGCAAGTTAACGATTAGGTACATGACTGATATATTGTTTACACGGGAACCTCGTTTGATCTTGTGGAGTTGCGTGTTCTAAGTGGTTCTCACAGCAAGGTTCTCTGTTGAGAGGGACGAGTGCAATTGGGGAAACTAAAGTATAATGACGTCAATCCTCTAATATATCTTGAGCCCTATTTTAGTGAAAGAATAAAAAAAAAAGAGTGCACTAAATAATACCAATACTATCTATCTATGTGACGTGTCCTTTACCGAACGTTGTCCCCAGTGCCAATCTGTAAGACTGTGCAAGCTGTCCAACCTCTTCCAGTGTCATTTTTCAGAAGGTATTCGATATCCCGTGTCCACCATGGCTGTGATCTGTATCTTTTTCTCTTTCCTGAAACTTTTCACCTATGATTAATCTTTCCAAACCATTGTGTCTCTTTATATATCCAAAATATATTAGTTTTTTGATAGTTTTGGTACTGGTAAGCCAGTCCTCTTCTATGTTCAGATCTTTGCGGATGTCTGTGCTGTTTCGTCATTTTGTCCATGTTATTCTTACGATCTTTCTATAACATTTCATTTTGAATTCGATATTTTGTTTCATTGCGGATGTTATTACCTACGTCTGACAACCACGTCGGCTACTAGAAAAATATAGCTTCTTAATAGTTGTAACTTTGTAGCTTAGCTGCGATATTTTAAATATCAGTATGTAAGTCTTTAATCGAATGTTAAATATAATTATTATGAATGCGAATCAGTTCTTCTTATAGCAAACATATCGAGTAGAACATGAAGTATGGGTCTTACTTCTTTTAAAAGGCGCCGTAAATATTTTTAATATAATTTTTCTCTGCCAACATTATGCTACCAGTGTTAAACCTAGTCATTGACATCTACGTACAACATTATGCTACCTGTGTTAAACCTAGTCATTGACATCTACGCATAAAGGAACGCTAATAATTTATGAAAGCACACGCTTGTGAAAGGAAGACAGTTGGTGTCACTAGGCTAGACATACTACGAAAAGTTGACATTAGAAACAAAATAGGCGCATCTTGTACTAAATATACGTGTCAGAGGCAACACATAATATTTTTGGGTTTTGTTATGAGAATGAGTCACAGCCAGAAACCTTCAAGAACACATGATACAATCTGCTGCTATTATAGACTCAAGAGAAGACCAATGAAAACGCTAGTCAGACACCAAATATACTTTGAACAGACATGGACTAAGTGCTGATGGTGAGAGCCATGTGGCAGTGAAGCGTAAGTTGAAGCTCTCACCTGTACGCCTAACAGTGTGTGTAATATAACACTGGTCAACATTGAAATCGTTACGGACTTAAAAAGGCCCGAATCATTAGTATCTTTGTATGCTAAAACATTTTTATTGGCTCTCATTTTGAAGTTCATAAAATGTAGTTCAATTTCTATGTTTCACCGTGTAAATTTATTCAGTATAACTGCAATAAAATCGTTAATAAGCCAGCCTAGATTTATGTAATATATATGGCATCACATTGCATAATGCGATCATGAATACATCATTTTCAATACAGAGTTTATAACATCATTATCTGAAGCAATGCAATACTACTATCAGGAGGCTGCTGAAATAAGCTGACGTCATCAGTGTACTATATAAAGCACAGTCGCACAGGTTGAGCTTTTAAAATATTTCATACTGTGTACGAGACAGTTTAAACTACTGTTACATAAAACTGTTATTATTTATCCATTTACATACAATACAGAACAATAATGCCTCGACAGTACGTTAATTTCGTAGACAATTTCTGCTATATCTGTGGGGAAGCGACATCTGCCAAACAGAAGAAAAGTTTCAGTTCTCAAGTGAAAGGCATATCATCTTTACTTAGGATGCAAAGTTGGAGACCAAGACACGCTTTGGGCACCGCAGATATGCTGTGCTACGGTTACAGCTTGCTTTCACAGTGATTGAATGGCAAACGACCATCAATGCCGTTTGCAGTGCCTATGGTGTGGAGAGAGCCAAGCAACGACATAACTGACTGTTAATTTTGCTTGGTTCCTTTTCTTTCCGTTGGAATAACTAAGCACAAGAAGTAGATAATAATCTACCCAAACATTTGGTGACCAGATCTACACGGCGAAGGACTTCCTATCACAGAACATCCAGCAGAATATTCTCTTGATTCATCCGATGAGGACAAGGGTGAGCCGCCCTGTTCGTCTCCTGGTCCGTCAGCATGCAGGGAAACAGATTTTAACTGTGGTGCAGCATCAACACAGAATAACACAGGAAGAAAGAACTAAATGCCCCAGTTCGTGATTTGGACATCCAAGAACATGGCAGAATTGATCGGATTAAGACTCCAGTAATGGAATCTCATAGAAGAAGATGTCACAATTACTTCACATCTAAAGCTCAACCAGCAATTGGAGCATTTCTTCAGAAAGGAAATAAATCTGGTATTCTGTTCCGATATTGAGGGCCTCATGAGTGCCTTAAAAATAACTCATGACCCGCAAGAAAGGAGATTATTTGTAGACTCGTCGGAACTGACTCTTAAGGCAGTGCTTTTGTACAATGGGAACCGTCTTCCATCTATTTCAGTAGCGCATGCTGTCCATATGGAAGAGAAAAAGAAAAAACTTTCATTACTGCGTGTTTTCTTGTTAAGGAGTGCAGTTTGGAAATAAAGGCCGCTTTATTTGCCATAGCTGTCGCCGCGACGTGTACAGAAATAATGTTTTATTTTAATTCCGAAAGACAAAAGTCGTTATCCCAACGGTGAACTGAACCAGGGACCTCAGGTTTATGAGACCGGTGTTCTAGCCATACTGCAAAGCGCTCCAAGGAAGAGAAATACGATAACTTTAAACAGATACTGAATTACATTGAGTATAACAAGTACAGCTAAAACATATGTGTTGATTTGAATGTAGTTGTGGAGCTACTAATGGAACTGTAGCAGTGATATGCAAAATACATGTGATTTTTATGTCAGTGGAATAGCCGAGCAAGGGAATTGCACTAAGTTCGGAAGGAATGTATTTGCAGACAAAATATAGTAGTTGGAGAGAAGAATATCTAACACCCAGCTCTGGTCGAGTCTTACAAAATCCTGGTACCATTCCTTCACATCAAACTAGGTTTGATGAAGAATTTCGTGAAAGCCATGGACCGGATTTTGTCAACTTTCCGATACCTGCATGAACAAATTCTCTAGACTCAGTGAAGTATAGATTAAAGAGAAAATTGTGTGGGTTCTCAGATTCGAGAGCTCTTAATAGATGACTGGTTCAGCAACTTGCTGCAGGGTGATGGGAAACAAGCATGGAATGATTTTCGCCTAGTGTCCACCAACTTTCTGGGTAATGTTAGGGCAGAAAACTACAAGGAACTAGTAGAAGATATGCTTATGAAATATCATATGTATATAAAAATCCGTTTCTTTCATTCCCATCTTGGTTTCTTTCCTGAGAACTGCGGCATGGTTAGTGATGAACATGGCGAACGTTTTCATCAAGATATCGCAACAATGGAACAAAGATTCCAGGTAAAATGGTCAACTACAATGCTGGCTGACTATTGCTTTACACTCCCAAGAGATGCTCCCAAACAGCCGTATAAGAGACATGCGAAGAAATCTAAGAAGTAGTCTATGGCTTGATTTTTTTTGCAGGTATTAGCCATTGCATTATTAATATTGGCATGTATTTAGTGATGTAAACATTCATTTTTGCAGATTAAAAAAAACAACTAGAGTAAATTTTGAAATTTGATTGTCATATTCGTGCTCAGCACGTTCAAAATTGATAAGAAATGACTAATATCAGTTCAGCAACATAACTTTTGTAAACATATGTTGACCAGTGTAATATAACTACATGGTCCACCGGTGTTTAGACCAAGGTTTCTCAAACTGGATGGAGACGCCCCCTGATGGTTGATAGACTTCACGGATGCAATGCAGAGTTAAGTGGGCGTCAAGAGGCGATTTTGTGTCACGGAAGAGTAAAAGTTTTCAAGAGGACAGAAAACATCAAATTGCACACAAATCAAATATTGATTTTAATTACTTATACATTTTTTATGTACAATACGACAAGAGATGTAATACTGTTGATATTAATTGAGCTCTTTATGAAACCTGGCCCAACTAAGATTAATAATTATTGAAACCAGTGAAAATCATCTGTTGAAAGCGGCCGGGAAGGCTTTCAACTGCATTAAAATGAAGATTTGTTTGTTTCGATCCATATTAATTACAAGCAGTAGAGTTTAAAAAAAATTATTTTAGTTCAATAAGGGCTTC
Source organism: Meghimatium bilineatum (assembly GCA_034231615.1). NCBI lineage: Eukaryota > Metazoa > Mollusca > Gastropoda > Stylommatophora > Philomycidae > Meghimatium > Meghimatium bilineatum. The sequence goes on along the minus strand of CM067299.1, from coordinate 67,812,710 downwards.
ACCAGTTTTATTTCATATTCAAAAGACTCCAGTTTTCAGCAGTGTCCATGCAGTGCTTTGAGAAAAGTCTCATACTCAGAGGGAGGTAATTGTAAATACTAAGTACTGTGAGGCTTCCGCATAATGACAGTCTCAATATATAGAAATATTGTCTACTTGAGATTTGCGTGATGTGTAGTCTTGTGACCCACTAGTCACATTGACCCTTCAGCGCCCATCTGAAATGTCTTATTATCAGCTTTAAGATACCCTGGTGTAACTTTTCTTTTCTTTTCTTTTTCCTCTTCAGTGATCCAGAGACTCACAAGTGATTGTCTTTTGTCCCAGTGCATGTAGTAATATCTGTAGGTGTTTCTCTATTATTGCTTTGTTTCATTATAATGTGTTACAATTTGTCTAGTCATGGGCTGTAGCATTTTAAACTAAGAATTGTATTCGAATAAAGAAAAATTTGAAAGAAAACACCGTATAAAATTGACTCTATGTACCACTGATGTAATATCAACACTATTTACATATATCATCGATCTATACTATCATCAAATCTGTATACACATAACTTCTATACTATAACCACATATGTATAACAGATATTTTGTACTGTCACCACCTCTATATACACAAACACTCTATACTGTCACCACATATGTATAACATATATTTTGTACTGTCACCACCTCTATATACACAAACACTCTATATGTCACCATATCTACATACACATATCTTCTATATTGTCATTACTTTTAACCACACCGATCCTTTATCCTTCACCTTATATTGCCCTCTGCATCTGTTAAGTATATCCACGTTTCGTTATAAAAAAATTTTAATATCTGCTCACTAAACTAAATACGATTATTAAATTTGTCAATGGTACAGCAGATGGCGCTTATAAAGACAGATCTATAAATTTTGCACACATTTCTACATGTAAATAAAAGCGTTCTTTTCAGTTTAGATATTGTATACGCGTCGGAAACTATTGATGAAATGGGTTTGAGGATTGTTAGTTTTTACTGGTTTAGTGGATGTCTAGTAATTATGTCAACAATCGTTTGCAATCCCCCTTCCCTTGTCAACAATGCACAACTGTCAAACTTTTTCAGAACCCCTACCCCTAATTGTTGACGTTATGTATTGACGGCCTCATATCACAGTTGTAAAGGAGAAAAGAAGGAAGGGAGAGTCTAGCTGATTGATTGGGCAAGTCGAAGGAGTGTGAGTTTATTATGTTGAATTTTGCTTTCAGTCCACAATCGTATTTCTCTGACATTTCCTTTAATATAGATGACTTTCAGATCTTTAGCGACTTCCAGATCTTTAGCGACTTCCAGATCTTTAGCGACTCCAGATCTTTAGCGACTTCCAGACCTTTAGTGACTTACAGATCTTTAGCGATTTCCAGAAGACTGATTTAGTCAATATGGTTGTAGGTACAATGCCAGGAAAGAGCTCCACCACGGAGGAGATTTTACCATGACTCTTGCAATTTCAATGGATGTTGTTGATTTTTAGTCTACTTTCGTTGGCTGGGAATGTGCTCATATCTTAAGTTTGTATCTATTCTTTAAATTTGACTGTGTTTTGTAACTCGTATCCGATCGAGGCCAACTCATTGAAGTAAAGATGGGGATTAATCCAGTCAACAGAGGATTGAAACTAAGATTGGTCGGGACATCCCCTACATCGGGCAGAACCACAGTCCTGCTCAAGCAAGCAAAGGTGTTGAAGTCGGAGATACCAGACGGAGAGGCGTGCCAGTAATAATAGCAACACGACTTTATAACATGTCTTTACAACAATTTTTTTTAAATCGTCACGTTTCTCAATCTGTGAAGTTCCCCGAAGCAGAAGCAGTGCCAGAATCCCCCCCCCCATCCACCATCTACTGGAGGTCCCTTCTAGTCTATCTTGTGGAGCCAGGAGACAGATGAGGAATGCTACATGCCAACCAGACAGGACGGCAACCCCTAGAAACATCATGCCCTAGAAAGCAGAGGAAATTAAAACAAATCGGACTTGAAAACACCTTGCACAAGAAAGATGAGTATTTGCTGCATACAGGAAACACATCGCAAATAAAAATAAAATGACCTGTAAGATAAGAGTGTACCACTATTTTAGAATTGAAAGGAAACATCGGAGAAAATGTGGCGGACTAACACTGGTCAAGAATAATATAAATGTCACAGAAACAAAAAACACAAGCAGGTGCTGAATAACAGATCATTGACAACAACAAAAAAACACTCACGAAAACAACATACTACACTTCTATTACCAAAATGACATTTCATTAAATATGACCATCATTAACATCCCCGACAAATACTACCTGGCAGTGGGAGACTTTAACAGTCATTCCCAAAGCTGGGGATACAATAATTTAGACAGAAGGCGAGAAAAGATATAAAGTTGGCAAGATGACAACAACTTTTAATTCCTAAAAAATCCAATGGATCCACTAAAATTTTACACAAGAAAATGACATAGCACCTCCACGCCAGACCTGGCATTCTGCACCCCAGAACTGGCTGAAATAGTAGAGAGAACAATAGGTGAACAATTTGGTGACTGATCATTGCCAAGTCATCATCCATGTGAACAAAACAATAATTACAAGACTTACGAAGCCAAGATGGAACTACAAGAAAGCAATATGACACATCACATCTATATACACGAGTAAACCTCAGAAGTAAACCTACTCATACAAATAACAGAGTTATTAACGCAATTGTCTGGGAATATAATAAAGGCCTACTTAATGCATCAAAGGAGAGAATACCAAGAGGAGCAAGAAAGAATTATGTACCATATTGGATCAACACAATCTAAAAACTATACAGGAAAAACTGGCTGAAGCACGTAATATAGCAGAGATTCAACCATCCCAACAGACCCACATCGATCTACAAAAGACAAAAGCGATGTTCACTAAAGAAAAGATAGAAACACGGAGAAGCTGGAGGGGAAATATCCAAAAATTAAACTGAATCGGAAAAAAGAACAATTGTGGAAAGTAACCACAAAAATCAATAATATCAACTCTCAGCGACAATTACACTAGAAGATACAGGTAAACTCTACACCGACAAGCAAGCAGTAAACATACTTGCAGAATCCTTTAGAAAACAGTACCACTACTATCAATGCAGTCAGACAACGAAGCAGTCGTCACGAAATAGACAACAGCAGTAACAACAAAAACTGTCCAGAATTCATGTCTAAACCATTGGCGTTAAAAGAACTAAAAGTATCTATAAGGAAATTAAAGAATAAATCACCAAGGCCCAAAGGCATGACTGGTGAAATTATTAAGATCCTAGAACATGTAGCAATGTATAAATTACTACAGATATACAACTACAGTTGGAGTACCGACAGTGTATCACAATCATGGATAGAAGCTCTCATGTGTCTATCATAATGGAAGGCAAGTATATACAGAAGCCTGACAGCTACAGGCCAATAAGCCTAACTTGTTACGTCTGCACGATAATGGAATGAATGGTCAACAGAAGACTGAAATGGTCTCTAGAGTCAGAGAAGATATTGGTGTCACAACAAGCTGGATTTTGAGAGAACAACAGCGCAGAGAACCAAATAGCATTACTGTCCTAGATCATTGACGATGCTTTTCAAGAGAAAAAGAAAGTTTTTTACAGTATGGACGAATCTTTAAAAAAAACTTTTTACAATACCTGATAGCAAAGCTGCAAAGAAACGAAATCAATGGTGACATTAGTAAGTAGATCCTTTCTATACAATCTAAAAGCAAGAGTCACTATGGAAGATCACAACAGTAAAAATGTTCTAAATCATGGAATTTCTCAAGGTTCTGTATCGTCTACAATTCTGTTTCATGTTTTTATAAAGGATCTAATCCGCGAACTGCTACAATGTGTAAGAGCCGCCATGTATGCTGATTACTTGATGGTGAGATATGTAGAAGAACATCTGAAGATCGCCAAAACAAGAAAGTACACAATACACCAGACAGCATTTTAGCATTGTCAGAGAAATGGATGTTAAAGATCGATGCTGAGAAATCCTCAACAACACGCTTCACTCTCCCAAATAAGGACAAAGCAAAAGAAATAAAGCTTGAAAATGCACGCATCCAAACAGAAGAGGAGTCGGCGTACCTGGACACAGAGTAGATAAGAGATTGGCATGGCGGCCTCACATTAACAATATAGAGGAAAAAGCAAGAAAGAAACTTTTCATCCTCAGGAAATTGGCAGGAACTAGCTGGGGAGGGGGGGAGGCAGTGAGACAACTTTAAAGAAGGTATATACAGGTGTAATTATACCAGCACTAGTGTTCGGATCAACATCATGGAATTCAGCAGTCAATCCCCATCTTCAAACTCTGGAAAAAAACAAAATCATGCACTTTGTCTTATCACAAGTGTCATGAAGACTTTTCCCATAAATGAAATGCACAAAATTGTTTACAGCACCCTCTTATCATACAGGAAGGACACTAAGACTATGATCCATGCTGAAAAGTACAAGAGCATGCCAGTACACCCAATGAAGACCCGATTCGGTACCTAAACAGTGGAAGGCTGAAAAGTAGTAGTTTTATTCACCGAACCAAAAAAGATAAACAGAAAATATAAGGAAGAACTATCAGACATAACAAAGGAAATAACACACACATTTTTCCTAGTTCCGTGGGAGCAGTATCAAAATATCACTATCAGAACCACCATAAACAACATCTACAGTATGAGAGAATTGAATGTTCTCCAAATTAAAACTATATCACGCAACATGGTTGAAGATATGTATGTATCCCAGAGAAACGTGGATACAAGTATATACTGAAGGATCGGTAACCAGAGCAGTGAAGAATGGAGGTACTGGAGTATACATAAGATATCAAGAAAAAGAAAATAAATCCATATGTTCACCAACTGCACTGCGAAAGTACAGGTCCTAAACACTGCTGCAGAAATAATTAAAAAAGTCAACACGTCGATGTCAAAAGGTGGTGTTTCTGGCTGAAGCAATGTCTGCGCTACAGGTCCGTGGCAGCGATAAACTTCCAGTTCTGAAGGAAGCCGTACAAGAAGTTAGCACAACATGAAGGGTAGTACTACAGTGGATACCATCCCACTGGGGCATACCATGGAATTAAAATGGAGATATGCTAGAAAAAAATTGAGCAACACAGGAACAAAAATATCAAGAAATCCCCTACCAGGAATAGAGGACACTCATTAAAGCTATTAGGAGTGTAGACCACCCAAAAAATAACTATCACTATCATGACAGAGTTTAGCAACTTATTATCTTCCTCATCAGGACAGGACAATAACTAAACAACTTCAATAAAATAAGACTAATCCCATGACCTATGTGTATATGTGTGTAGACAGCACAAGCATCGGAACATATAGAAGACGACATTACACTAAACCAGCTAAGAGGTAAATACGAAGTTAATTATAAAGGTTACTGAATATAGCCTAACTATCAATATAAATAAATCAGAAATAACAATAAAACAAAGAACAAAGACAATTTTCAACGTGTCGGTCTTAATGGAACCTTTGTCAAGAAATAAAAACCAATTAAGGCAACACAACTATAAAAATACAATAATGCCAAGACTTGGACAATGGTTTGAGGTGTAAAATTGGACAATGAGATTAGGTGCAAAATTAGGTGCGTTCAATCAATAGGACCGATCGGTTGAAAATTGTCTTTGTTCTTTGTTTTATTGTTATTTCTGATTTATTTATATTGATAGTTAGGCTATATTCAGTAACCTTTATAATTAACTTCGTATTTACCTCTTATTTGTCTGGTTACTGCGGCACTTTCCATTTTGTAGGACATCCTCCGAAATTTTGGTAATTTTTATTAAACCAGCTAAGGTAGGAGAATTGGCTCACGGACAGGTATTCACAGAAAGCTGTATGGCAGTACTGATACGCATTCAAATACAGCAGAATTTAACAACAAGAAAACCGAACTTACTGTGTAGACATGATAAGCTGCGAACGAGAAGAAGAAGTAATTCGTACAAATGATAGTAGATGTGTTCTTCCCCTGTTGTTTCTCTGGGCCAGTGTATTTACTTCAGCATTTCATATTCCCGGTATTCCTTAAGAATATGCTCTGCTGCCAAAGGTGACTGTCCACATTATACATATCCGTGTTGCAAATCTGAAACGTTGTATTCATGTCGCAAAGAGAATGCGTTGTAGATGATGATGATGGAATAATCCCTTTAGCTGTGAGCAAGTAGCTCTAGAAAGCCCGTAGCATTTCTGACAGATGCATATGTTCTTCATGTAAAAGAGACAACACCCAGACTTATATAAGGTTGTCTAAAAAGTATGATTAAATAAGGAACGTGTATGAATGCACATCTAGTCCCCGAAGGGAGATATTACAGTACGCCTGTATCCCATAATTACCACATCCTGCCAGGAGCAATGTACACACTTCTGGGCCAACTATATCATAATTCTTCTGTCAAATTTGCTGACATATCGGCAGTGATGACACATCTAGAAATCCCCGTTGCCCTGGAGTCTGTTACAAGAGGGGAAAGGTACTGTGTACGCTAACCTGCATCTCTTCGTCATGCATGGGGATTTCTTGATAGAAGACAAAACTAGGTAATTGAGACAAGATGTTACGATGATTTTTTTCACAGGTGACAGGTTGTCAGTCTATCTTCCAACTTTCTTTAGTTCCCTCCTACGACATTTAGACAGACGGTTATATAGTTTTAACTTACGATATATTCAATACACAAATATAAATTGTAATTTGTTATCTAGCTTCAAAATTATCGATTGCGTTTTCGTTAATGTAAGTTTTCATTATGTATTCTCAACATTTAATTTGTTTCTTGTTTGGATTTTCAAATTAAGAGGCGTCGAAAATCCACTCTCACAGAAATGTGTAGAAGGGAAATAAAAGGGGAGTATAACTCGAATGAAATTTTATTTGAAATCAATATTTTTGAGCTTCCTTTTCCGTCGACTAACCCACAGAGAAACCTTTGCGAACCTAGTTTAGTGCTTGTGAGTTAGCATATGATTGAAAAGTCCAAGCCAAGTTCAGGAAAACGTTGTAGTGGAACAGGTTTTGAGACGAAGGAATGCTGATTGTCGCGCGGTTTAGTCTCTGGAATAACCTGCATTGTTCCACTCTTTTCACATTTTTTACATGCTCTGATCTGGCATTGTTGGGTTGAATGGGTAAGAACTATAGCTTCATAAGAACTTAGGTAAATGCTGCATTGTTTGAGAGGTCTTCAAATAGTCTTTAAAATGCCCGTTGGGACCTCTATTTGAACACCTGCCTGCGTACAGTTCACGACAGAAGTCTCCGAAAGACGCTAAAATGTATGAGGATGATGTAACCAGATCAAGGAAAAATGCAGTAAATCAACAATGAATGGGCCCTTTCCATCTTGGAAATATTTTCGTGTTTGAGATATGCTCATTAGACGCGACTGTCGACATATACGAGTATAAGACCTGCTGGCTAATTGAAAACCAGTCTTCTAAAATTCCTTTTTGACTTGCCCTGTGATTTTCATTTGTCACTGTCTATACTTTGTGCTAGCCAATGAAAATCACTGACGGGAAAAGTAAAACGAATCATTTTAGAAAGATATCTTCAGTTAGACAACATGTCTTATGTATTTCGACTACCACGGTATACATGATGATAGATTCTAATACCACTGTTTCTATAAAAATATGCATCAATTAGATAGTACAATTATGCAGATTATAATTATGAGAATTTCCAGACAGTGAGGTACTGCTGAAATCCAAAATTTTAAGCGTATATAAATTGTTGATGATGTCGCACGGACACTCTAGGCATGTCACCTGATTTGAGGGGTGCAAAGGGAACGCATTGCTCTAGGCGGACCCAGGGTTAGCAGATAACCAAGATCCCAAATGTACCTCCACGCGGTGCACCCTGGAAACAGAAATACAGCAGCTCGAGCTGATTCTGGCCAAATCATTTGGGGATCGTGTCCGAGAATGTGGAGGTAGCAGATGGAAAGAGATTTGCCTACACAAGAGACAGACATATCTCCGATACCACCAGCATCACCACATATAGCGACACTGTCGACATACAGTGAAGCTAGTCAGTCCAGTCCGAACATTGGAGGGGCGGCCAATAAAAAATGCACGTAAAGGTAGATGCATGGCAAGAGACATAGATTTCATACCGAGTACAATGAAACAATGAAAGGGCAGAACAGCGCTAGAGGGCAGCGCGAACTGCAAATAGAAAGTGAAAAGTCCCTAGGAAAGGGGAACTACAAGCTCCGTCAGCTCGAGACGAGTTTCTAGTTACCTGTGTTCCTTACAGGCAGAGACCAAGACCCATTCATTGGCGTTTGGTAAAGCAAGAAGACCTAATCCAACTCTAATGTCGAGCCTTCCTAAACCTGAAATATGCTCGCGAAGAGAAAGGGTTCTGTACCCGATGGGCTTAGGCAAGAAAGGGACAACGATGGTAGTCCTGGCCCAACTCTACTGTCAAAGTTTCCTATACCGGAAATACACTTGAAGATAGAAAGGGTTCAGTACCTGATGGGCTCAGGCGCTATTGGGACAAGGACGCTCAGCTCGAGAACGCCTTGCTCTCAAACGCGTGGTGTGAGACTCGAACTTGGACAAGGGGTACACGATGTCGGTGAACGACACCTCGGCTAAGAGGGCGAAAGAGTCAGGGTCCAACTCCTCTGTTGAGTTCTTTCCCTTAAGGAACCAGGCTCACGGATGAGAAACGGTTCAGTACTCAATGGGTACAGGCACAGCACGTCCAATTATACGAGGCAAGTTCATAGACAGTGGAACATCTCGTGCGAGTCAGACGAGAGCAAAAATCGTCTGGGCGAAAAGTCGCCACTACGCGTGCCTGGAGACAGATATAGAGGCTGTCACAGGCTAAGGGTAGCCCACCCGAATTGTCAAGGCATGCCGAAATCGGATGTGCTAGGCCTACAAGGCGCACAACGGTGGCACAACGTAATCACGCTCCCGGCGGAAATTGCACGGATATCCGTGATGGTTACAATGGAGCGAACGAAAAACAAACAAACAAACAAACCTGATTTGCATGAAAGATCTTCGTCTGTCAAAAATATTGCTATATAGAAACTTTAGACCGGCTCGAGCAAGAGCAGATGATAGACTAAGTGTCAGGGATGACCCGACCAATCTGTTTCCAACCTCTGTTGACTAGACTAAGCCCAATCTCCACTTCAAGCAGTTGGCTTCGATGGGAGTCCTCATCATGTAATCCACACAACTATTGGCGTGACACAATACTCAAATCCTCATCAGGTAATCCATACGACCATTGGCGTGACACAATACTCAGATCCTTATCATATAATTCACACGACTCTTGGCGTGACACAATAAATATGATAAGGAATGTTAATTTCTTAATGATATAGAGCTGTTTTAAAAAAAAAAAATTTAACGAAGAACAGTAAAACTGTGTACTATATGGCACATAAATATAAACAAAAATAATAGTTTAAATTTGAAATCTGTGTTGAATAATACTCGAAATTGCGATTATTGGTACGTTATGCGTTTGTTTCTCACTATTTTATGAATTGTTTTTGTCGAAATGTTGATTGCGCGCATGTATAATTAAATTTAGCTCAATTTTGGACTTAAGTTATTTTATATATTATACTTCTAAATGTTATAAAAATAACAGTGGTGTATTTCGGGCGGGGGGTTGGGGGGGGGAAGGCTGACCCAATAAACCATGTCCGTCGGTGTTTATATTTTAGATTGATCTGCTGGGATATGATTGATCTGCTGGGATATGATTGATCTGCTGGGATATGATTGATCTGCGGGGATATCATCGATTTGCTGAGATATGATTGATCTGCTGGGATATGATTGCTCTGCTGGGATATGATTGATTTGCTGAGATATGATTGATCTGTTGGGATATGATTGATCTGCGGGGATATCATCGATTTGCTGAGATATGATTGATCTGCTGGGGTATGATTGATCTGCTGGGATATGATTGATCTGCTGGGATATGATTGATCTGCTGGGATATGATTGATTAGCTGAGATATGATTGATCTGCTGGGATATGATTGCTCTGCTGGGATATGATTGATTTGCTGAGATATGATTGATCTGCTGGGATATGATTGATCTGCGGGGATATCATCGATTTGCTGAGATATGATTGATCTGCTGGGGTATGATTGATCTGCTGGGATATGATTGATTTGCTGAGATATGATTAATTTGCTGAGATATGATTGATCTGCTGAGATATGATTGATCTGCTGGGGTATGATTGATTTGCTGGGATATGATTCAAACAAAGACAACGTTGGGGATCTCCCTAGCGTAGTGGTTAAGCTGTTCACCTTGTGTTTAAGAGGTCATGAGTTTGAATCCGGCTTGTGTCGTCTTGTTTATAAGGGGGATTTTTTTCGGAGGTCCCTGTGGATTAGGGCTTGAAGCTACGGAGTTAAGAGCTATGAGTGGTGCTCTCGGGAGACGGCGTGCCGCTTCGTTGAGAGTGATGGAGTACATATGGGAAACCGAGTACAGTGAAGTCAATCCTTTACTACTTTTGAACCTTTTGAACATATTTTTCATCATTAGCTTTTTTTTTTAAAAAAAATGTGTTTCTGTAAGTTGATCTCGGAGATTGTGATAGGATTACCTAAACTTAGACCTCCGCTATTTTTGTATAGTCACTAGCCCAGAAGTAAATCAAAAGGAAATCTCCGTGGTTGAAAGAGGGAGTCTCATATACACAAAAAAAAACATCAAACGTTTCAGAGCGATCACAGAAGAGAAAAGAAGTAGAAAAAAATGGTGTCGTTTATACATCGAAGGTCGTTCTAACAAGTCCACCGGAATTTTAACTTCTTTTATTTTTTGTAATAGTTAAGCGCTGATATAAGTTAGATGGATTGGTTTCTGTGTCTGCGGAAGCGTAACCATCTTCAGGAAAGACCTTCTAACAGAATTAATTAGGACCCCATTTGTTACGTCGCTTAATTATTGTTGGATTTCGGTTGGTTACTATTTACATACTTGTAACCGAATGCCAAAAAATAACTTAGACGACTCCAGTAAATAAAAAGTGACAACCCGAAATTCCAACAATATTTAAAATAGTAAGGAATGGATTCCTAGATAACTCTGTAGAAAGGTCTTCTATATAGCCTACGGCAGGGCTATTCAATTGGCGGCCCGCGGGCCAAATCCGGCCCGCGGAGGCCTGTTAAGTAGCCCGCGGATCATTGTTAAAACAGTGAAATAGTAATAAAAAAAAACTAAATGTAAATAACTATATTCGGACCTCTAGCCCGTGATGATCCCCATTTACTACATTTTGGCCCCCGAGTAAATATAATTGAATAGCCCTGGCCTATGGACTCGGAGAAAGCCGTGCGTCATCAAGTAAAGATGCTCTTTGCCCATATCCTCACACACAGCAAAATGGAAAAGTACGACAAATATGCTTTGAAAATGAAAGACAAACTGCAGTACAACTGACTACCAGATGGTGAATGAAAAAAAAGTGTTATATAAAACACAAAAATGGTTAAAATGCAGTTTTGCAAATATGAAGAAAATTCAGATTCAACGTTTCGACCACAAGGCCTTTTCCAAGGACAAACGCAAAAACTAGAATTAGAATAGACAAAAATTATATTAAAGGAAGGTATATAGGCATCTGTTACCACAGGAGAAATGTATTGAAGTTGAGTAGAATACAACACATATACAAATAATACAGGCCGCCTCTGACGATTTATTGGAAAGCCGTCCCAGACGGACGAGGCGAGTGCGAGAAACGCACAGTTAAAATCCCAGATCCCCCACGTGTTTGGTAAAGCGGCACCTCGTCTAAACCCTGAGTCTAATTTGACTGTCGCCGTTGCCAAATACAGCTCATATAGAAGAAATTAGGTCTGGGACCTAGGAACACGAAGGGAATTAATGCATGGTCTTCCTACACGAGGAATAGCTCCCTGTCTACGAAGCGCCTCGTTGGAGGAAAGACACACAATGGGTGACCCAGGCAAACTATCAGCTGGTCTCGTCACATGTACCCCCCTCTGAGTAGAAGGCTCCTTCATTAGATATTGCACTAAGCCGAAGTTACCTGGGTATGAAAGAAAGCTCTGAGAAACCACCCAACTGCATATAGGAAGTAAGAGCTAATCTCTCGCAATTCATCTGTCTATCTTTCTTTCCTCTTTTACCCTTTACAGGTGTCGAGGAGCTACAATGTTCTTGCTCTCGCTTTTCTGGCAGCTTCAGATAATATCATTTGGTGTTCGTATAATGTCTCTTTGATGTTGTCGATCCAGTGTACTCTAGGTCTACCCTTGGCTCTTCTTTCTGCTTCTCCTCTCTTCATACATGATTTATAAACTAATGAATCATTCGGCATTCTTTCTAGATGACCAAACCATTGCATTTGTTGACTTTGTATGTATTGTAGAATTGATATGACATCCAATCTTTCTCTTATGACCTCATTTCTATTTCTCTGTTTTCTGGTCACTCCTGTGGCTTTTCTCAGACATCTCATCTCTGTTTTAACCTGCTGCCGTATATGTTTTGTTGTTAAAGACCATGTTTGACACTGGCAGCACAGAGTTGGAATGAAGATACTTTGGATAAGATGTTTTTTTGTTGTCATTAGTAGCATTTTGCGTTGCAATTATGGGGATAATTGATTTCTTTGCTACAACGAATGTCTATTTCAGTGTCCATCTTGCCATCTGAAGAGAATGTTGCGCCTAAGTATTTGAAGGTGTTTGCTTTATAACTTGATTTTTCTACTGTTATATTTAGATTGTGTGTATCCCTTCCTATTTTCATGGTTTCTGTTTTGTCGATGTTTATCTTCATGTTGTTATTCTTGCACTCAATATCCATGGATCTTGTACACCACATTTTCTTGTATAGACTACCACATTTTCTTGTATACCACATTTTCTCGTATACCACATTTTCTTGTATACCACATTTTCTCGTATACCACATTTTCGTGTATACCACATTTTCTCGTATACCACATTTTCTTGTATACCACATTTTCGTGTACACCACATTTTCATGTGCACCACATTTTCTTGTACACCACATTTTCATGTATAACACATTTTCTCATATACCATATTATCATGTATACCACATTTTCTTGTATACACATTTTCTTGACATGTAACGTAACATATTTCCATTGCACTATTTTTTATGCTTGCCTAATGAACATATTTTTAAGTTTCTATTACCGCACTTTCTATAGTTCTTTAGTAATTGTTTTGGGTTCACTTGCGCGTTTATGTGTCCCTAGCTAGATAAGATCTTTTGGTTGAGGCTTACGATTCCGTAATTTTGTTCAACGTAATATTGTATTTTGAGCGTTTTATTTCTGCATCTGGCCGAAATTTTAGAACCCCTGTCTCACAATCGTTGAGATCAGCGATGGACCTCTGGTAAGGTCAAGATTTTCTATCGGAGGGGAAATAAAATAAAAATAACCTCATCCTTTACATACCGTTGCGACAGCAAAGGCGGCTTGCAACCTTTATCACACAAGCCATAAGTAACCCACACCTTTCAATTCCCCAGGGGAGACAGTTGTATTTTGGTAAAGTTTTATTTGTATTTATCACCTGGTGCACAGTTTTACCGCAATCTCCATTTATTATACATAATCTGATGCGATTCAGTGCGATCGTCACATTGAAGATTGACTAATGAATATTTTACTTTATTTATTGTTGTCTCTTATCATGATCGGATCGATCGATATCGTCATATTTAATGTTGTTAATAAAACAGGACTGACGTAAAGTTGAAATGGTTTAAAGTCAAATTTAATTACAAATGAACAAAAGTTACAAATATGGCAACCATGAATTAAAGTTGATTACTATTTACACATTAGGAGGATAGCAAATACCACGTTAATTTCATATTTTATCGTTACCAACGGCACAATGTTGTTGTCATCGTTAAATTGATTATCCTTTCCCAGATTTATTTTGATACCCATTTTTCGAGGCTTGATTAAATAGGTCACTTCTGCTAAAATAAACATTCCACATCATCTTGGAATTGCATCAGGAACTCATCTGTTGGAATTGCATAAATCATTGCAATATATTTTCTCTCAATATATTGTCTCTAATTGAATGTTGGCAACAATATCTGAAACTTTTTTGATCTCGTGTGTTGATCCTATCAGTTAGGATCATGTGTTATCTTCATGTTAAAGGTTGGATTGTTTGTTTGTATTGACTAACATCAAGTACGACGAATATACCTGTTTTAGTGCAATATCGTGCAGCGCATAGTTGAGATATTAGAGCGTTGATATCACTTCCATGAAATCCAGGGTTCGACTCCCATTAAGTGAGTTGTTTTTCTGTCCAAGGATAAATTAAAGAACCCACCCTGTGTATTACGTGGCGGCAACAAGGTATGCGGCTTTTAACACACAGATACAAACTTGCATCAACCCCCAAACTGAAAACATGTAATAATGACAGTTTTTATCACAGATAGCACATTCCTTCAATCCCCTAACTGGAAACATGTAGTATTGACAGTTTTTATCACACAGCGACAGATAGCACATTCCTTCAACACCTTAACGAGAAACGTAGTATTGATAGATTTTATCACTCAACGACAGATATCACCTTCCTTGAACACCATAACTGGAAACATTGACAGTTTTTATCACACAGCGATAGATATCACATTCCTTCAACACTATAACGGGAAACATGTAGTATTGACAGTCTTTGACAGAATGTGCCTTGGCGGGTTTCTCCAGAGATGTATTTCATACCTTAACGACCCCAACCGTCAATGATTTGGGCACTTAGCTTATACTCAATTACATATCCGATGTACTGGCGAGCTGTGCACTAATGGGGTTGCTCCCATTGCAGTGATCAATTAATTGATAAATCAAACCCTTAGGCCCTCATTTACCCTTTATTTCAAACCTTCGTTACGTTACGTCTCAATTTACGTCATTTCCATCTCTGTCAAATTCTTCAAGTTTTCTGTTTTCCATTGTTGCTATATCTTCCTAATGTTCTGTTTCTCTGCTTGTTTATGTCACAGAACTTCTAGCTATATGTTTTACTGGTTTGCTAAGCGTTTTCCTTATCAAACTCTATTTCCTTTCCTAAATCTGGGTGGCCACTAGATATAGATATGTTCCTCTGCAGTGCAGGGATGCTGATTCTAATACCGAATGAAACCTTCAACGGTTTGCAATGCATTGACTAGTTTCTCACTCAAAGTGAGTATATCGTTATTGCATATATGAAGTCCTGTAGATATTCGACAAGAGGAAAGTCTCACTATATAAGTATATCATCTACTAGGTGTTTATTGTTTCTTGGTTGTTGATCTGATAGGATATTGGTGAGTTCTAGGTGGTTGATAACATGGGAAACTGGTGAGTTCTTGGTGGTTGATATCATGGGAAACTGGTGAGTTCTTGGTGGTTGATATCATGGGAAACTGGTGAGTTCTAGGTGGTTGATAACATGGGAAACTGGTGAGTTCTAGGTGGTTGATAATATGGGAAACTGGTGAGTTCTTGGTGGTTGATAATATGGGAAACTGGTGAGTTCTTGGTGGTTGATAATATGGGAAACTGGTGAGTTCTTGGTGATTGATAATATGGGAAACTGGTGAGTTCTTGGTGGTTGATATCATGGGAAACTGGTGAGTTCTTGGTGATTGATAACATGGGAAACTGGTGAGTTCTTGGTGGTTGATAATATGGGAAACTGGTGAGTTCTTGGTGGTTGATAACATGGGAAACTGGTGAGTTATGGTTGTTGATATCATGGAACATTGGTGAGTTCTTGGTTGTTGATATCATGGAACATTGGTCTGTTCTTGGTTATTGTAGTTGATTTAATGAAACACCGTTCAGTTCTTGGTTTTTATCTAATTGGATACTGATGTGTTCTTCGGCATCTTGACTATGATAAAGGGAACACAGAATTAAGTATTGCACGAGTAGTGCTGGAAATCTACCGGGCAGAGTGAGTAGTGTAAGTATACAACGCGCTACAGGAATCATCAGCATGCGTACCTTTCAAAATCTGCAGAAGAAGCCTGAGAACATATAGGTTTATTCTGAGTACAGTGACAAAGTTTCACAATGAGCAACCATTTACACAACATACGATGATTGAGAGTTTTACACAACATACGATGATTGAGAGTTTTACACAACATACGATGATTGAGAGTTTAGAATAGTTGTGTAATCTATTACACAACATACGATGATTGAGAGTTTTACACAACATACGATGATTGAGAGTTTTACACAACATACGATGATTGAGAGTTTTACACAACATACGATGATTGAGAGTTTTACACAACATACGATGATTGAGAGTTTAGAATAGTTGTGTAATCTATTACACAAAACATACGATGATTGAGAGTTTAGAATAGTTGTGTAATCTATTACACAACATACGATGATTGAGAGTTTAGAATAGTTGTGTAATCTATTACACAACCATAGATAGATGAATTACACATAAGCGGTATATACCAAACACACATCTATCCTTACTTTACTGAGAACTCAAGCTACCAGAATGCAGCAGCGGCACAAGGCCAGGTCGGTAACAGCGCGAGGCGGAAAGATCCAGTGAACGTGCGTTATGAGTGCGAGCTGTGTTTTCTTTCGCTTCCTCACGCTAACAGACACACACGTCCCAGCAGATGTCGGATCAGACTTCTCGACTACATTTTCTTTTCAAAGTGTAACTAAGTCCTGTAGAAAAAAAGCTCTCCATCCATCGAGGAATTGATGCCAATATACATTTCTACCACCGACCGGTGTACACAGTGCAATGCTGCCGAGCCATCTTCATTCGTTCTGAAGTTTCACTCTTGCGCAGTTCACGGACAGTATTCTAATCCTTTTTGATAATATTCGCCACTGGATATTTTGTAAGGTTCCTGTTCACATTGGCTACAAATACCAACATGGAGCTAGAAATGTGTTAAACCTTGTATTTGTATGGAGTACCGCGAACACATCCAAGTCTAAGTCGGTTAACAATGTCCAGGAGGAACATTTTTGGCTATTTAAAAAAAACAGACCTCAAAAAATGGTGAGTAATTTTCTTTTAAATTAACCCAGTTATTCAGGGATCGTTCTCCTTCCACGATATAACGTTTAATTGTTATAAATGCATCTTATGTAAGTAATTATTTTATGTAGATCTTGTATACTTAATGTTTGCTATTTGTATGTGATTTATTGTAGTTTGTTGTGTGTGTAAATTGGTTTCGATTATTCTTCCTGTCACCATCTTGTCTGTTTTTAGCCTGTCTTCCATCACTGACCGGTTCCATCTTCGCTAGCATTTGTATGTTCTTATGCGCAAATTAAACGGACTTAGATATCTAACTTAAACAGCTTCATCGTATTCTTTGAAATATATTTGTATAATGAGATTTAGTGTATTGATTTGGTCTATAAATAGGGATGTTTGTTTCTCTACAACTTTGGATAAAGGAGTTTGTGGTATTGTTTATTTATCTGCATAATTCAGTTGGTCAGTTAGTTATTGAATTCCGTCAGCAAGGTAAGCGGTAGTTTATTTAATCGGCCACTAATTAAATAAGTCGATAAGTGGGTAATTTTTCATTCATTCACTTAGTCCCTAAGTTAGAAGAGATGTATTAAGTGAGTAATTAATGTTATCAATTTATCAATCCTTGATTCCAATACTTGACACATTCATTATGGGCAATGCTGTTTGTAATATCAATGA
Source organism: Meghimatium bilineatum (assembly GCA_034231615.1). Classification (NCBI taxonomy): domain Eukaryota; kingdom Metazoa; phylum Mollusca; class Gastropoda; order Stylommatophora; family Philomycidae; genus Meghimatium; species Meghimatium bilineatum. The sequence continues at coordinate 67,794,845 of CM067299.1, read as the reverse complement.
GCCATTAAGTAGTCAGTAATTTATTCGGTAGTGATTTACTCAGTCACTTACTAGTTTAATCAGGTAAATAATAAATCAGTGAAATACTTAGTCATTCAGTTATGATTTATTCAGTCCTTTATTATCTAGTTTAGTCAAGTAATCAATAAAAGAATCACCCAATAAGTCAGTCATTCTGTAGTGATTTATTTATTCAGTCAGTTATTAGCTAGCTGAGACAGGTAATCAATAAGTCAATGAGTGACTTACTCAGTCATTCAGTAGTGATTTATTCAGTCAGTTCTTAGCCAGCATAGACAGGTAATCAGTCATTCAATCAATCACCCAGCAAATCAGTCATTCAGCAGTGATTTATTCAGTCAGCTATTCGCTAGTTTAGACATGTAATCAATCAATCAATGAGTGACTCAGTGCACAGTTTGGTCCACTAGTAGAAATATATTTAGTATTGCGTTTATTTTAGTTTAGTTTTCTCAATCGATTTTGACTCACTCTGGGCAAACCTATAGGTTTACCTAACTCACAGCAAACATATAGGTCACACTATCACACAGCAAAGAGTATGCATGCCCATAGTTCCCATAGTTGCTTATACACACGCATTAGCCTAGTCGAGTCCTCAAACGTCCCCTACTGTCCATGTAAGGAATAAATCCACATTTGTTAGTCAGATGTACATTATCGTATTTTGTCTCCAGTCCTGTGTCCTCATTTAGATATTGTTCAACTAGGAGAGTCAGCAACAAGTCGTGGACTATCGTCCTTTAATTACTTTATGTAGAGATTTTAACAGCATTGCCCATAATGAATGTGTCAAGTATTGGTGTCTACGAACCCACCAAGTCTGCTTCGTAATGTCCGCTAACTCGCACATGTCTAGGACAATAAATCCACGGAATTCTCTGCATAATGGAATGGCTACGTAGTATTATGTGAATAGGGGTCACATTTAGCAGTTCTTGGTGTGCTTTTAGAATTCGATTTTTACCAAAACCTGAAGAATATTTTAGTGTGTCGATGGTTACAGAAAAAAATATGGACCTTAGAATTTCTCACATGCCTCAATCTGATTTTCTCACATGCTTCATTTGGATTTTCTAACATGTCTCAATGTGATTTTCTCACATGCTAAAATGGGATTTTCTCACATGCTTCAATGTGATTTACTCACATGTCTCAATCTGATTTTCTCACATGCTAAAATGGGATTTTCTCACATGCTTCAATGTGATTTTCTCACATGCTTCAATGGGATTTTCTCACATGCTTCAATGGGATTTACTCACATGTCTCAATCTGATTTTCTCACATGCTAAAATGGGATTTTCTCACATGCTTCAATGTGATTTTCTCACATGCTTCAATGGGATTTTCTCACATGCTTCAATGTGATTTTCTGATATGCCTCAATGCCATTTAATTGAGCGAGCCACAACTCTGGGTAATTGTTTCTAATATATTATTTCATCGTTCTCATTACTATCATCATCATGATCCCCATCATCATCATCATCATCCCCATCATCATCATCATCATCATCATCATCATTTCCATCATCATCATCACCATCATCATCATCATCCCATCATCATCATCCCCATCATCATCATCATCATCCCCATCATCATCATCATCCCCTTCATCATCATCATCATCCCCATCATCCTCATCATCATCATCATCATCATCATCATCCCCATCATCCTCATCCTCATCATCATCATCATCGATATAATCATCATCATCATCATCATCCCCATCATCATCATCATCCCCATCATCATCATCCCCATCATCATCATCCCCATCATCATCCCCATCATCCCCATCATCATCATCATCATCCCCATCATCATCATCATCATCCCCATCATCATCATCATCATCGCTATAATCATCATCATCATTAACATTATCACTATACTCAGAATTAGACTCATTGACACAATCATCATCATGATTAGTATGATTATCATCACTGCTACCACCATCATCAGTCACCATCACCACCATAATCAAACCAGCAGCAACATTACTATCACCAAAACCGTCATCCTTAATCATTATCATCAGCATCACCATTGTCACCACCATCATCGCTCATCATCACCATCACCACAAAAACTGAATACGCATTATTATTATCACCAGCCTCATCATTTTTATCAAAAGCGAAATCATCTTCAGTAGCATATTTTGTACAACTCTGGGAAGATAAATGGAGTTAATGGAGTTTTTTTTCCAACTAAATCAATGGCCAGGTTTTTAAATGTTGCTATACTAAAACATATTCCAGAAAATGTTATTAAAATTCAGTATTTTCACATATTGGTATAAGTATTACCGCTGCTCCATCTACTCAAGATTATATCGATCGTCTCAAGGATCAGACTTACTATTTCAGTAGATTACAGGGGCTGTCTGTCAATGACGTCAACAATTTTTTGACAATGTTTGACCCCTTGTCAACAACTGTTAAGAATTTACGGAAGCACTGCTTAGTTATGTCAGGCATATTAAATCTTTTCCCAAATCTTTTTTTTTTTTTAGAAAAAAGTACGATAAAAGATACGTGTTTTCATATTTTTAGGACCATGCTTCAAATTCAAACAATTAATTAGTATATACAAAATAGTATTGTTACGTCAAATCTTGCCAAACCCCTCCCCCTTGTTTACATATGTCAAACTTTTTTTCACCACCTCCCCCAATTGTAGCCTAATTTATAGACACACCCACACGAGTGAGGTCACATGGAATGTTGGCTGCAATTGATATTGTAATACTTGACACATCGTATTACGTTCTTCTGACAATATTCTTCTAACTTGCAGGAGATTGAGAATAAAGAAGACAGAAGAAGAACAGTAACCGTGTGTGTATTTTGTCAATAGAACTATATGTGTATCTTGCCACCAGAATTATACGTGTATCTTGTCACCAGAACTATATGTGTATCTTGTCACCAGAGCTACATGTCTATCTTGACTCTAGAGCTATATGTGTATATTTTCACTAGAATTATATCTGTTCACTAGAACTGTGTGTATATTGTTGCACTAGAACTACAAGTGTATATATTCACTAAAACTATATGTGTATCTTGTCTCTATAACTATTTGCCTATCTTGTCACTAGAACATTATGTGTATCTATCCACTAAAACTGTATGTGTATCGTGTCTCTAGAACTATATGTGTATCTTGTCACTAGAACTGTATGTGTATCTTGTCACTAGAACTGTATGTGTATCTTGTCACTAGAACTGTATGTGTATCTTGTCACTAGAACTATATGTGTATCTTGTCACTAGAACTGTATGTGTATCTTGTCATTAGAACTATATGTGTATCTTGTCACTAGAACTATATCTATTAACTTGAACTATATGTGTATCTTGTCACTAGAACTATATGTGTATCTTGTCACTAGAACTATATGTGTATCTTGTCATTAGAACTATATGTGTATCTTGTCACTAGAACTTTATGTGTATCTCGTCACTAGAACTATATGTCTATCTTGTCACTAGAACTATATGTGTATCTTGTCACTAGAACTATATGTGTATCTTGTCACTAGAACTATATGTGTATCTTGTCACTAGAACTATATGTGTATCTTGACACTAGAACTATATCTGTTAACATGAACTATATGTGTATCTTGTCACTAGAACTATATATGTATCTTGTCACTAGAACTATATGTGTATCTTGTCACTAGAACTATATGTGTATCTTGTCACTAGAACTATATGTGTATCTTGTCACTAGAACTATATGTGTATCTTGTCACTAGAACTATATGTGTATCTTGTCACTAGAACTATATCTGTTAACATGAACTATATGTGTATCTTGTCACTAGAACTATATGTGTATCTTGTCACTAGAACTATATGTGTATCTTGTCACTAGAACTATATGTGTATCTTGTCACTAGAACTATATGTGTATCTTGTCACTTGAACTATATCTGTTAACATGAACTATATGTGTATCTTGTCACTAGAACTATATGTGTATCTTGTCACTAGAACTATATGTGTATCTTGTCACTAGAACTATATGTGTATCTTGTCACTAGAACTATATGTGTATCTTGTCACTAGAACTATATCTGTTAACATGAACTATATGTGTATCTTGTCACTAGAACTATATGTGTATCTTGTCACTAGAACTATATATGTATCTTGTCACTAGAAATATATGTGTATCTTGTCACTAGAACTATATGTGTATCTTGTCACTAGAACTATATGTGTATCTTGTCACTAGAACTATATGTGTATCTTGTCACTAGAAATATATGTGTATCTTGTCACTAGAACTATATCTGTTAACATGAACTATATGTGTATCTTGTCACTAGAACTATATGTGTATCTTGTCACTTGAACTATATGTGTATCTTGTCACTAGAAATATATGTGTATCTTGTCACTAGAACTATATCTGTAAACTTGAACTATATGTGTATTATGTCACTAGAACTATATTGGTATCTTGTCACTAGAACTATATGTGTATCTTGTCACTAGAACTATATCTGTAAACTTGAACTATATGTGTATTATGTCACTAGAACTATATGTGTATCTTGTCACTAGAACTGTATGTGTCGTTCAAGATGTAAATGAACTCTGTTTTCGACTATTTAAAATCATATATTGTCCTACATTATTGTCATTAACGTTTTCATTCGCACTTTTTCACCCAGATATTTCATCATCCATTATGGTAGTCTATAAACAGTTATATTCTTTGTAGAAAGTTGTCCAACATCAAGATTATAGATACAGGGAAGAGGTACTGGGTTTTTTCCAGTTCCCTCCAATTACGTATCTAAACCTTATAAACAAAAGTAAGGAATCGCATGAAAGAGAACCCTTACTATTAAACGTATGATTTCTAGTTGAAAAGGTCCTCAAACAAAGCTCAAGAGTCTTTTAAAATTTCTGACGAAATCTTAAACCCCATTGCGAAGTCCTATCTACTGCTCCTTGGTTCTATGCTGTATACATTATGAAAGCAGTCACATTGTAGATAATTATGGCTGCTTGCTCTGTTGTAGATTATAAGTATTTAGTATTATTTTTCGAACATTATTATTCATTGGTGATAGTTTCTCTTCTGTAGACTCTGGTCTGTTGTAGATTGTAGACCGTTGTTATGACTAAGGTTGTAGACAGTTGAAATTACTAAGATTTATGACAATTGTTGTGATTGAGATTGTACATTTTGTTTTCTTTTATGATGAAAATTGTAGAAAGTTATTATGTCTAAGGCTATAGACAATTGGTATGATTATGAATTAGACAATTGTTATGATTAAATTGTAGACAATTGTTAGGATTACGATTATTGACACATATGATTATGATTATAGACAGTTGCAATAATGAACATTGTAGACTACTATTTATTGTTGTATTTTGTAGACAATTGTCCCCTGTTCTGCGTGACAAATTGGTAAGATTTTCTATGCTGTAAATTGTAAAAATATGTTCTTAAATAGTAGAAAGTATTCTGTAATTGTAGAACATAGGCAATAGTCCCGCAGTAGTAAAAGTAGACAATTATCTGTCTGTAGTAGACGTGGAAAATTGTCCGGTAGTCGTATAATTGGACAGTTGTCATGCAGTAGCAGAGGTAGTAAACTGTCCTGAAGTAGTGAAGGTGGACAATTGTCCTGCTGTAGTAAAAGGGACAATTGCCCTTCAGTAGTAGAGATGGACAATTTCTCTGTAGTAGTGAAGGTGGACAATTGTCCTGCTGTAGTAAAAGGGACAATTGTCCTTCAGTAGTAGAGGTAGACAATTATCTTGTAGTAGTAGAAGTGGACAATTGTCCTGTAATAGTAGAAGTGGACAATTGTCCTTCAGTAGAAAAAGTGTAGAATTTCCTGCAGTAGGAAATTAGACAATTGTCTTACAGTAGTAGGGTGTATACATGTGTCCTGCAGTAATATGAGGTAGACAGGTGTCCTGCAGCAGTAGGAGGTAGACAATTGTCCTGCAGTAATAGGAAATCTGAGATGCTAAGACGAGTTTAGTTTTGCTGTACTGAAGATATATGTTCTGTAGCTACTGTTGTAGACTATAGACTTTTGATGTAAACTGTAGACTTTTGTTTATATAATTTTATTCTGATGTAGACTTTTTTTTATTCTGATGTTTGTTAGGATGTAGATTGTAGACAATTGTTGTGTTGTAGATTGTAGCGTGTTTGGTTATTAATTACATAATTTAGTACTGTATCTGACTGAAGATTTTTATCGGTTTCAGATTGTAGACATTTGTCCTGTCGTACCCTGCAGTTAAAGTTCCATAATTTGTCTATCTATGAAACTAGGCATTTTGTCCCGAAGGTGTAGATTATATGTCCGTTACTAATGCTGTTCACACTTAACACACGAGCTGGAGAACTTGCCGCTCATATTGATTGATCGTTCATTAAGCAGCATGAAACAGGTCATTAGTAAAACTTGGTCAATTATTATATCTTATCTGTGTGAGTTTGGGGAAATGTCGGGGACAGCCAGGGATGAGATGTGCAAACGAGATGACGCGGAAATTATTTTTATGTGCAAACTTGAATAAATCATACCTTAATTCCCCCATCCCACCAATATCGTGTACCCGATATTCGATTGAAGCTTACATATTCTCCCAGATCCATGCATCAGTTTTACTTTATTTTAAATGAAAATTTGGATACCTGCGGCTCTACTGCGGTTCTGTATGGGAGTAAATGAGCCTGTTGCAATAAATCTTAAATAATTTCATTTGTAGCTGATTGGTTAATGAAAAAATGTGTACAAACTCTTAGAACGGGTAACCTGACCACCCCCCCCCCCAAAAAAAAAAATATCAAGTAAAATTATGATCAAAATACGTCTGAAGAAAATAAAGCGCTAGTCATAATAAATAATTCCAGAACAAATTTCCTGGAGTAGAACAATTGGTTAACAATACAACATTAATTTAAGAACAGTCAGAATGCCACAATTTCCTCACCTTTACGAAGGTCGTTATCCGTATCACATGCAATGGTCTTATATAAATTTAATCTTCACATCTTCTTCTTCAGCGTTCATTCTCAAATTCCCATTGGATCTCTCTTGTAGCAGGACACATTCTCAAACTCCCATTGGATCTCTCTTCTAGCACGCTCACTGTCCTACTATATTTCCAGCAGGATGTAGTACAGAGAATTAAAATGCATTTTGTCGCAGCTTTATTTGAGGTAATGGCCAGCCACGTCCGTCTTCGGCGGAAATATTTAAATCACTATGCAAGAACGTAAATAAAGTCGTCATATCAAATAATTTCACCTGTTACGTCTGTGTGTTGTCAAAACTCGAAACTGAGTTTTTGACCATGTTTTTCTAATGACTTAGTTCACGCTGCTAAATAAATAATCAATCTATATGAGCAGCAAGGATGAAGAAAGTTGCGGGTTCAAGATGGAGAACAAATGGAAGCAATATCCATAAAGTCTAGATGGGTACAGTCACATTTGAAATGGAACATGAAATAACAGCCTTGGCTTCAGGATCAAAACATTGATCTCCTATCTAAAATACAAAAGGCATATCTTCGACTGCTGTTAGTAATGAAGACCATTACAATATCTATGCAATGGAAAATATGAAAACATTCGCTCACTGGACGACAGAAGAGAAGAAAGAATGTTTGTCCAGAGGGAAAAAAGTTATACAACATCTGATGCATGCCAACATTTTTCGATCAACTACAAGCAGCTTCTGTTACATCCAACCATCTTCACTAACCCACAAATATATCATCACAAATATTCTAATAATTGAAATACTAACTGACGAAGTGAAAGACAACACCCTTCAAAACTCTCCATAATAATACAGATTCCTGGAATAATAAAACAAAACATCAGACTCCACCTCAAATAAAAGCATTGACACTAGAGATGACAGAAGGAAAAAAAAATCCTACGGATAAGACACATGTCTACATAGATTTGTCTGCAAAGGAGCAGTAATGAATTGCGGAGGTGGCATATTAATAAGACGCAAATACGGAAAGACACATTGTAAAGCTTTTACAACCGAAGACAAATACTCCTTCAAGTTTAGAACAGAAACAGTTACACTCCATTATTCACTGAAAGTCTTTATAGAACCAGAACTGCAAAGAACAAAGAAGATAGCTATATTCACAGGCTGCAGATATCTACTGGATAAATTTAGAGCGACATAAATGATAGGCTTCTGTACAACATCAGATAAGAGCTCAGTCATATCCATTAGTCCTCAGCTACTGTGCCCTTCAATGGATACCCCCACACTGTGAAATCACGGGGAACGAGAAAGCGGATGCTCTATCAGGAACAGGCTGTGAAAGGGAACAACAAAGACACCCACTTTCATACAGAATAGCACAACCATATCCCATAACACATACATATCTAGATGGGGAAAAATGGAATTGTAGGGCAAACCTGATACAATACATTTCATCAAAAAGGTATCAACAGATCACACTATTTGGCCATAGAACAGGCCACTGCAGACTGTGGGTCACCTTTACTGACTGAGAATCTCATGAACAGATGAATGCCAATGTGGATCAGGAATCCAAACCTCCCGGACACATACTCATGACTGCCCAACATACAAATGTAGAGAAGGTGGGTCCAGAGGATACACATTTGAGACAAAAGCTATGGGGCAGCACAGTTCTTATCTGAATAAGACAGTGGAATTCATCCACTAGTATATATGCCCAAAATAGCTCAAAAGGCGTAGAGGATTGATTTTATTGTACTCGGATTACCTCACATGTACTGTATTTTTCAACGTTGCGACACACCGCCTTCAGAGGGAACCACTTATAGCAGATAACATGATGAACTGGATGGGAACCCGCAACCTCTTGACCACATAACGAACAGCTCAACTACTCCGCTAAGATCCCCCTATGATGCTCTGCGATTTTCTATTTCCCATTTTTGCTTTTTATTTAATCATTGCGATATAAATATCTCAAATAGAAACTTGTAGGCAGTCCAAAATGAGACACAACAAGAAGATATTCACTTTATTGAGATATTAATGGAACCATATAATATATACAGAAATATGGACAGTCCGCTGACTAAATTAACAACAAAAGCCTTTACAAGAGAAAAACCACGAATAAACACAATATTTCCAGCGTGTCCCAATCAGAATGCATTCCTCTCTTTGTGCTCATTTTTCTACCGTGTTCACGGCTCGGCCCGCGGTCGTTTTCCTCCATTGGTCATCTCATACGCACGTGCCAACACTCGATATCGATTAGAACCGCACCCCCTCCTTATCGAATCTCCCTCACCCCACTTCCACTTCATCCCTGCCGCTTGTTTCTGATGCCATTTTCTTATCTACGAAGACTGCCCGTGGGCAAATCTACTGGCGCGGTGTGCTAAGTTCGGATGCGCGACGCATCTGCAATGTTATTCTGTGCGTGTGGGTATATGTGTTTGTTTGCATTAAGCAGAGGGTGAAACATGCGATTCGACATGTGTGTTTTTTACGTGCAGCTGCCTACGGGTTTGTGGGAATTACTCCAAAAGCATGCGTTAATAAAGTTTGCAGGACTTAATTTACTCCGTTCCCTGTGGAACATAGAATTACAGCATTCTACACTGATTTCTATTCGGTATATCGTCTTAGAGGATCTCTGTGAAAATGTGTGTCGTATGTTAACAAGATTGTTAGTTTGAAATCAGACTGTGGCGTCCGATTAACAAGTGCATTTTTTTCCAAAGGTTCCCGGAGGTTGTAGCATGGGCTACAAACTTTATATGCTTTTAGTGATGTTATTGTCATAGTGTTGCTCATGTGATAGGAACTTAGTTATATGGGGAAAAACCGAGTACAAGGAAGTCAATCCTCTGAAATGAAAAAGTCAAATTCTGGAATTGCGTGGCTTGCAACTGCTGGGACAAATATATTCAATTCTGGCATAAAATACTTGCAACAGCTGGGACAAATATAAATTAATTCTGAAATGGACTAGCTTGCAACAGCTGGAACAACTATAGTCAATTCTGGAATGAAATGCTTACCACGGCTGGGGCATATATAGTCAGAGTTTGGACATCTGGGTATTTGCTATTCTGTCTTTTCAGGCAGAACGTTTTCTCTGTGTATCTGCAATTATAATCTTATCAGCAATACGAGTACCTTTGCTGTTGTCTTCATTTTCTGCATCCATTCCTGCAAGTTAGCAGGATGTGGTTAGGAGAACGGAATATGTTGTGTATTGGTTTACAATTTGATTGCAATATCTGCACCTTTCGACCTCGAACATACGACTTCAGCATGGCGTCTGGATAACTTTGACCCTCTGAGGGATGGACATCAATCTCCATCCAAAAACGCCCAAAGTCGCCTTTGAATACATACATGGTATGTCACAGTCTTGCTATTCTTTGCTTCTCTTTCGGGTCCTGGTAGCAAACGAACATTGCTGGTGTTAGGCGGTTGGTCCACATTGTGTGGTTCTGAGAATGAGAGTGATGATACCTTTTCCATCACCCGAATAAAGGACATTGGCTTGAAATGTGACGTCATTATAAATGGGCGTCAGCTTGAGCTTAAAAGAATGTTCGTCAACCAACAGAAAACTTGCAGCTGTCAGACATCGTGGAATTTCCAAATATAATCGAGGAAACATGATATCGGAGCACGCATGGATTCATCATGTGTGCATTGATGATGATTTGACGACTAACTATCTAAGCAATCCACCTACCAACCAACCAACAAACAAACAAGTCAACCAACCAACCAACTAAGTAACTAATCAATTAGCAAACAAACCAACCAACAAAATAGCTAACCAACGAATCGACAAACTAACCAACTAATCAACGAAGTAATCAGCGAATCAACTAACCATTTAACTGACTGACCGAAAAATTAACTGACAGACTTGATAGCTGGCTGACTCACTAACATGCTAATTGAACGACCGATGAACTATGCAACTGGTCGACTAACCTCTTAACTGATGATGGTGTTCCTCCTTGGCAAGCGAAGGTGAAAAGGTTGAATGAAAACAAGGTGTTTGGTGAAAAAGTTAAGTAGTTTTGTAATTTCTCAAATGACTGAATCCAATACGGGCTCTCAATAATCTGTTGCAATGTGACAAGCAATAAAGTAGGTCTTGAGATATTGAAAGCTGTCTCACTTCTTTCGTTTGTTTCTTTTCAATCGTCTATATTGTTTTATTGTATTCAAAGCTTAAAATGCTCGCACTGATTTGACCATGTTAGACTGGACAGTCAGGAGTTGTGATTTCCAGAGAACGTGGATCAATGCAGCATTGTTTGAGAGATGTCTTCGAGTAGTCTTTGGATCGTTTTTCTGGCCTCTACTTGAACGTTCACATATGAACAGATCAAACATATAATTTTGTTAAAAAGACACTCATCAGGCAACTAATTAACTGACTAACTAACTAGTTATATAGTTAGCACACGAACTAAACGGCTAGCTTACTAGAACTAATTAAGTAACGAACCAGGCGCCAACTAACTATGCACTCAACCATCTAAACAACCACCTACTTAATTAACAAAGGAATCAACTAACAAACCAGCCAATCTGCATAAAAACTAACTATCCAACCAATATGCCTTACAGCTAAAACAAAAAACTAATTAAAAAACCTACCAACCGAATAACGGTGTGACGAACTGACTAAACAACCAACAAACTCACCAATCAACAAACCAGCTAACTAGCCAGCTAACTAACTAACTATGTGAAGTTTTTATAAATATTTTGAGAACCCTTGAAGCATTTATTTTTGTCTATCAGCCAGCCATTCGTTTGCTCACCATTTATTATAGTCGAGAGGTGTGTTGGTCAGACACATTTTCTGCCTTTTAAGCTCCTGTATGTGTCACTACTACTGTGTGTCATTATGATAACACATGTTACCCAATTAACGCAATAATTCAAGTTATTACCCTGTAGAAATATTCTTTTATATTCTAAATAAACCAAACATATGTTGCATTTCATGCCACGTTTCTTCTGAATCGTTGAAGTTGCCATTAAAATTATGAAACCATTAAAGTTGGAAATATGAAATAATTAAGTTGCAAGTCTGAAATAAGTTGAAATGATTATAAAAACTTAAGCTGCAAGTTTGAATAAGTTATAAATCTAAGATAATTAAATTGTATATTGGAAAAAATTAAGTTGCAAGCCTGAAATAATTAATTTGCATGTCTGAAATAATTAAGTTTTAACTAAAATATCATTAAGTTGTAACTAAGAAATCATTAAGTTGTAACTATGAAATAATTAAACTGTAAGTCTGAAACCATTAAGTTGCAAGACTGAAATATTTAGTAGCAAGTTTTTAAACATATACTTTATAGATGTAAAATAATTACGTTTTATGTGAGATAACTAAATTTCAAGTCTGAAATAATCCATTTGCAAGTTTAAAATAATTAAGTTGTAACTATGAGATAATTAAATTATGTATTTTAAAAAAGCACATTGTAAGTCTGACGTCAAGAAGTTGCAATATGTACGCTGTAGATCTGAAACAATTAAATCAAATGTCTGAGAAAATTCAGTTGTAGGTCTGAAATTAAATTTAATAATGAAGTTGCACTACCCAAATCATGTTTTTTGTTTGAAGTCGTAAGAATTTGCACGACTTAAATCCTGAAATAATTTCTTTTTAATTTTTAAAATTATTTTTTATTGTGTGTTTTTTTAAATCAAATCATGTTTTATGTATTTTTTTTTGGGCTGCAGGATTGAAATCATGAAATAATGTTTTTTGTTTGAAATCGTAGGAAGTTGCACAGCTCAAATTATGAAATAATGTTTTTTTGTTTGTAATCGTAGGAAGAATGATTAATTTACTTATGCACCTGTTTCTTCTCATCAACATGATCTCACCGTGTGCGTTTGTTTGTGTGTGTCTGTGTAAGGGGTGGGGAGGGGGAAGTGGACGGATCGTGACCAGTTCCTTTAACTTCATTCGCGTGGAGGAAGTCTGAGGAAAAAAGCGCATATATACATATATATGTATATAAACATACATATATCAATATATATTTTGCAACAATATTCTTATCTACGAAAATAAATGTTTCTGTTTTCCCACTTTATTTTATTTCCACTGTCAACCTATTTTTCTTATTTGCTGTATGGTTCTTTATTTACATTATTCTTCTTCGAGTTAGCTCTTTCCCTTCATTTTCCTCTTTTTCTCTTCTATTATATAATACTTAAATTTTTTAAATCCACGTGGCTACCATTCTTCTTCTTAATCGCCATCTTCCCATTGTATTACTCATTGGCGTATTCTTCTTTCGCAGTGTGTTCACGGGGTAGCCGTGTGTTCATTAGGTAGTAGTGTGTTCACGAGGTAGCCGTGTGTTCAATAGGTAGTAGTGTGTTCACGAGGTAGCCGTGTGTTCATTAGGTAGTAGTGTGTTCATTAGGTAGTAGTGTGTTCACGAGGTAGCCGTGTGTTCAATAGGTAGTAGTGTGTTCACGAGGTAGCCGTGTGTTCATCAGGTAGTCTGTTCACGAGGTAGCCGTGTGTTCATCAGGTAGCAACTGTTCACGAGGTAGCTGTGTGTTCATAGGTAGTAGTCTGTTCACGAGGTAGCCGTGTGTTCATTAGGTAGTAGTCTGTTCACGAGGTAGCCGTGTGTTCATTAGGTAGTCTGTTCACGAGGTAGCCGTGTGTTCATCAGGTAGCAACTGTTCACGGGGTAGCAGTGTGTTCATTAGGTAGTAGTGTATTCACGAGGTAGCCGTGTGTTCAATAGGTAGTAGTGTGTTCACGAGGTAGCCGTGTGTTCATTAGGTAGTGGTGTGTTCACGAGGTAGCCATGTGTTCATTAGGTAGTAGTGTGTTCATTAGGTAGTAGTGTGTTCAATAGGTAGTAGTGTGTTCATTAGGTAGTAATGTATTCACGAGGTAGCTGTGTGTTCAATAGGTAGTAGTGTGTTCACGAGGTAGCTGTGTGTTCAATAGGTAGTAGTGTGTTCACGAGGTAGCCGTGTGTTCATTAGGTAGTAGTGTGTTCACGAGGTAGCTGTGTGTTCAATAGGTAGTAGTGTGTTCACGAGGTAGCCGTGTGTTCATTAGGTAGTAGTGTGTTCACGAGGTAGCCGTGTGTTCATTAGGTAGTATTCTGTTCACTAGGTAGTCGTGTGTTCATCAGGTAGCAACTGTTCACGGGGTAGCCGTGTGTTCATTAGGTAGTATTCTGTTCACGGGGTAGCCGTGTGTTCATTAGGTAGTAGTCTGTTCACGGGGTAGCCGTGTGTTCATTAGGTAGTAGTCTGTTCACGAGGTAGCCGTGTGTTCACGAGGTAGCCGTGTGTTCATCAGGTAGCAACTGTTCACGAGGTAGCCGTGTGTTCATAGGTAGTAGTCTGTTCACGAGGTAGCCGTGTGTTCACCAGGTAGCAACTGTTCACGAGGTAGCCGTGTGTTCATTAGGTAGTAGTATGTTCACGAAGTGGCCATATGTTCATAAGGGAGCCGTTTGTTCATCAAGTAGTAGTCTGTTCAAGAGGTAGTCGTGTGTTCATCAGGTAGCACCTGTTCAAGAGGTAGTCGTGTGTTCATCAGGTAGCAACTGTTCAAGAGGTAGTCGTGTGTTCATCAGGTAGAAGTATGTTTACGAGGTGGCCATATGTTCACAAGGGAGCCGTGTGTTCATGAAGTAGCCGTGTGAAAATCGAGTCAAGATGTCTTGTTTACAACTACATTTTTAAAGGTGCCTAGAATCTGTCAATAAATTACATAAACAATTATAGTAGGCGGGGGGGGGGATGAAAATGTATACAATTGTTGACATTAGGGGGGGGGGGGGGTCTGTAAAAAGTTTACAGTAGTTGACATTTTTGGAGGGAGGTGGGGTACATTTTTAAAAATGAAATTTTGTTCAGAAAATCTATTTTAAAATGCATGTAATGTAAGCGCACCTGTCTCTGTAGAATTTTTTTTTAAAAGGGGGATGGCATATTTTTGTTTGGACATAATTAAGCATGAAATGGGACACTGAATTCTCGAAAGTTTGTCGACAAAGGTGGATGGAATCTGAAATTAACAATGAATTGTTGAATTAACTTATAGACAGCCCCCAGTCTATGTTAGCACTTGAGATGAGAACTTAGATGTGCTGTTCCATATTCTATGCATGCATGTTGCTATTTTGTTGACAAGGACAGAATACAGACTATGAAATTTGTCATTATAATTGGTTAATTAAAAATTAAATTCCTCTTTTTGTTAGCTGTATCCACACAAAGTATAGAAAACGTGACCAATTTAAGTTAAAGAAAAAGACAGCGTTACTTAGGAAGGTAAATCCAGGAATAGAGTAATGTAGTTTTGCTAATCACTAAAGATACACATAGTAGCACAAACAAATTGACGTTTCAACCAAAAGGCCTTTATCAAGAAAACAATTAAAACAAAATTAAAACATACAACAGAAAACGGTCGGTAAGGATATGGACGTTCACATTAGCATGTGTAATGTAGATGAGAAGTGAAAAGTTACCGGACAAGGAATATATAAAAATTACTACATACATGTGACACGAAACAAACAGAAACTATGGAACAACTAGAATCATACATGAACCAGGCGCTCATGGATGCCGTCTGATTTAATAGTGCCATATTGGTAAATGTAGCGGTTCTCAAACGCAAGACGGATCCGGTCGTCAGAGAAGTACGACTTAGTGACCATAACCTGAATGTCCTAGGCGCCGTGCCATTGAAGTGGACGTCTACATGATAACCCAAATGGTTTTTTATGCTATACAGATGTTCACAGAATCGGTCTGAGAGACTCTGTCCAGTTTCACCTATATATGCCATAGCGCAACGCTTGCATATGTTGGCATAGATGACGTTGCGGGACACACATGTGAAGCTCTCCTCAATGGTGAATGTGATATTAGGAAATGTGACAGACCGGGTCTGAGTAACATAGGCACAGGTGTAACATTTTCTGCGTTTGCAGCTGATTGTGCCGAAATGATTAGGAACGTCAGAGCTGGAGGTGACTCCGGACCAGAAGATCCCTGAGATTCTTGTCACGTCTGTAAGCAACAAGAGGGGAGGGGGGTGTGTCACAGAACACTTCCTACGTCTAGGAATCAGACTGGAGAAGAGGAAGGTGACGAAGTAGGACATGACGAACAGCAGCGCTATGGGGGTGGAAAGTGAGAACTACTTTGACCCTATCAGAAGAGGAAGACTTCCGAGTGTTCAAGAAGGTGTCCTGACGGGAGAGACTGCACACTCGAAGAAGGGCAGACTTGAGGACTCTCTGAGACTTGAGGGGTATAGGCGACAGAGTAAGAAATCTGTCATCTTGTAGGCTTTCTCAAAGAAGTCGTCCTCGCAATTAAACAAGCGCCGGAGAAGTTGGGAGAATGGAAGGGAAACCCGACAGGCAAAGGGTTAGGGCAAGGGAGATTAGATAGGGTGAGCTTGTCATTTTGAGCAGGTTCGCGATTTCTCATAGACATAATTATCAAATGTGTACTCTTATTATTACTGTCTACAGCAGTGTTTCCCAACTTTTGTTGTACCTCTTTCTAAAATTATGATTCCCCTATGTAATATATTTTTATATTAAAAAATTTAATTATTCCCTAATGAAGCCTAATTACAACTTGCTCCAATGGTCCCCCCCCCCCGAACAATCATATTGCCTCACTGTGGGGCGTGGGCCCCACGTTGGGAAACACTGGTCTACAGTATAAGACATATTTTTATTTAATGGGAAATCCAGCCTTCTACAATGAACCATTGCCTATTCCCTTTATTTTCATTGGCTGTCAAAGTACGAGTAATAATAACAATAGCAATAATATAATAATACAACCCGTTTGGGTTGTAGGGATGTCACGCTGAAAAAGAGTAATCAGTAGAAAAAAACTTTCCACACACCTCAGCCGTTCGAACCAGTGTAGAAATCAGAGACCATCCCTTGATGTTGTGAATCCAGGAATTCCTTAACCGCCGATTTTCATCCTACCGCTCGACTGGTTCTGACAAAATAGTTAGAATGTGAGTTGTGTTTCGTTACATGTTCAAACCACCCAGGTTTACGCTGCTTCACAACTTCCAAAAATGGTTCTTGATAACCTGCAAGTTTGTTTATGTGCCGCCTGACGAACACATTTGTCTTAGTTATATTATATAGCTAAATTTTAACAAACATCTGTAGCACTTAAACTAAAAAACCCGAATCAATGAATCACTCTTTCCGCGTCTGCATTGTGTGCCCAGCTTTCACATCCATATAAACGTATATTTAGCACTCGCGAAAAGTATAATTAATGTGACCAATTAAAACCACGGAATATTCAAATGAGTCATTACAAAAGTTTGATTTCTTATTAGCCAGTGTGTCTTCTATAGTAGTCTGTCATGAATAGGTGCTGGTTGACACGTGTGTGTTACAGTGGTAGGGAAGAAACACATATTATTAATGTAGGCCTACCTTCTCTATGCAGCTGCTGTAGTATAGTGATTAAATCCCTAACCCGATGACAGGCGACATATGTTCGTATTCACTCGTCGGTGGCGATTAAAAAAAAAAGCAACTCCAGTGGACGACCATCCACCATGACATTGATACCAAGACTCATGATCTGGGAAGATCAAGGAATTACAACATCGATACCGAGGGCGTGCTAGAGTATGGCCGTCTCGAATAAAGACCGTCTAACTGATTTCGTTAGGATTCCATTCGTTATGTTTTTGATTATTGTTGGGTTGTCTGTTGGTCACTATTTACATACTTGAAATAGCATGCCAAAAATAGCCAAGGCGATTCCAGGTATATAAATAGTGACCAATCGAGAACCCTACTAGGGTCCCACCCGGCCACGTGACAAATCTAGATAACAAGTCTTTACTGGAGACTGTCGTGATTGGAGGGACATATAAGGCAGTATCTAGTCAGCCTCTGACCAGACAGCTAAACAAATCTAACTTGGGGTCTTCGTTACCTCTAATTATTTATGGTAGTGCGCCCTGACATAACCTAATTGGACTTTGTTGTCCGCTGGTTGAAAGTGGCGCGTTTCTCCAAAAGATAGGTAAACTCATTAACTCCTTACTCTGACTAGGCAGCTGAGCACTAAAGGGAAGCATCTCATGTTATGATGTTGATTCATAATTTAACATACCGCTATTTGTGAAAAGGCGATTAAGGCAGGTTGAGTATGAAATTAAGAAATCCATACAGCCTATCATCATAGTAAAAAATAGATTTGCTACTTACTACTTTACGCTCGTAGCGTGAGCCCAAAATTATAACGGGAACTGGGAAGGTAATATGGTAAGATTTACTATCAAAGTAAAACCAGCTGATCATCAACATTACTAGGTCCCAGACCCAAGGAAATCCCAACATTGAACTGTAAGAGACGAATTTGACAATTTTTAACTGTCACTGACCATGCCATTTACGTTTTGGACAATTTTTACATTTTGACTATTTTTGACAATTTATCTTCTTTCACAAATACGTTTTCAAATATATATGTGGTTGTGGCTAAATTGTGTATATGCATATTAATGTCCATGCATATTAATGTCCATGCATATTAATGTCCATGCATATTAATGTCCATGCATATTAATGTCCATGCATATTAATGTCCATGCATATTAATGCCCATGCATATTAATGTCCATGCATATTAATGTCCATGCATATTAATGTCCATGCATATTAACCAACATATTAATATTGTTTCTTCTGTTGATGTATAAACATAGAAGGGAAGTGTGAATTTCACACATATATTTGATAATGTTCAAGTGAAAATCTTATGGGAACAAAAATAAAGCCATCAACCACCTGCGGAAAGAGTAGAAACAATAGACAAAACATTAGATAATAGTATAGATCTTAAATATAAATTTTGATGCTGCAAAGTGAAAAGTAAATTTTAATAAATTAATTATGCATAAAGTTTCTTTAAAGAAAAAATATAAAACTGCTGTTTTCAATATGTGTCTAAAGGAAGTTCAGAATATCCAGTTAATCTACACAAATTGTAACTAAATTAGCAGTAGTATGTAATTTATCATCGTGCAGTGAAGAGTGCTGAGCTATTGATGATGAGCGAGATAATGAGTACAGTTACATTGCTAAAATGATAAAACTGAATTGGACTAAGGGTTCTCAGATTATTAAAATTGTGATCAGGACAAATTGACAAGCAAATTTGAAAGTAGATAACAACAGCAATATATTTATATTTTTCATCGATGACTCAATTGATGTGGAATGTAAATAAAATTCATGTGCAAGGATGCGTTGTTTTATTGAAAACATTGGCATAAAAAACTTGTTTTTAAGATTTCGGGTCTTCTTTCTATATCAGTGGTAAGTTGTATTATCACAAATTCTTCCCGATACAACAAAGAGTGAGCTGAGAAAATATGATATCAATTTTGAAGAAATTTAGAGTAAAAATTATAAATTGCTTTAGATTTATAAATGACGAGTCACTTATTTGATAGATTTCATAGTTCATCTTAGATACAAATAAAGATAATATCACCAATTTATGTGTAAATCACACATGTTTGCCATATCTGGTATTATGTACTCGGTATATTTTTTTAAAATGTTCAAAAGATTTTGTATTATTTATAACTAAACTTCCAAAAAAAGACATTAAAAAATGTACACCTATAAGCTAGACAAGAAGAATCTAATGAAGTAGCGTTACTAATTGAGATGACATCTAACACTAAACGATTTGGGAAATGAAATGTATTAAATATTCTCCTCAATGAGCAATAGCTCATAATTTACTTTGGAACAGACAATTCAGAGTAAAACTGTTCTCAATTTATTTTATTGGAATTCAGCCGGGTTTTATGTTTCAGTAGTTTGTAGACAGTTGTGAAATTTTTCCAGTGCATCTTTTTTTTAAATTTCATAAACAGTACCAGTTATTTGGCAACCATGGAACACAATCCACTAAGCCACTGGTTCTCAACGAAGACCATTGACGGTCCACATAATTTTTATTTTGTTGAAATTGGGGGATTGGAATGTGCGTATCAATCAAAGAGGGTGACAGGAGCACAACTATTTACATGACAAATAGCACGATTTATAGAGATCAAGCTTAGACAACTCTTGACGACTTGTAAAGAAAGTAAGTGGCTTTCCTTTTATGCACCGGAAAGGGTGGGGGGAGGAGGGCGTGGGTTCGGAAGAAATGTCCCGAAAGGGAGCCACGTGCCAAGGAATGTTGAAAACCGCAACCGTTGTCTTAAATAAATGCCCGGGCTAAGCATAAAGATATAATCAATGTTCTTAAAGATCTTCAGAAAGTCACAAAACGCCATCAGATCGAAAAGTTAAATGTGCAGTTGTCTACCCATCCAATGAAAGATCAAAGTGGCCAACGATGTCTAGATGAAATCGGGTGTTGTGTGTGTGTGGGGGGGGGGGGGGAGTAGGCGAGCAAAAAAGATGCGGATATCGCAGTCAAGATGTAAACCATGACACAGCACATCCCGGATTGCATTATGCTAAATGGGTAGTAGTTTGAGAACCAGCTCAGAAAAATAAGTACAAGTTTTTCATCTAAAGTCTAGATTCTCCAACGACATCGAGAGAATCTTCACTTCTTTCCTCCATTTTTCAGAACTGCTGATCTCGAATGAAGACATTACAGTATCATACATCACTCTATATTCACATATAGATTTTCTGTTTGGGAGATAAATCGTCAGTGATTCTCAAACTTGGGAAAGAGATTTGAAATATTTTAGAGTTAAATCTGTCAAACCGCAACACTGCTGTCAGAATGGATTAAGGGAAACAGATGACAGAATCCCCAATGGAGTAGGAGTATATCACACTTATTCCGTGTGTCAGACCATGGAATTTTACTTTCAGATTAAGATTGTATTATTTTTTTATGTGGAAGTTTTCCAGAGATTTAGCCACTCTCAGCTGACTGTTGAATGTGACTGTAGGGTTCAATGACAAGAGCTGGTTAGTCTTGTCATCTAGTGATTTTGTTCCCACCATAAGTACATCAACGACATTTGTAATGCACCAACCAACATCACGGACGCATGACCCTCCATCATTGTTAAAGATAAAAAAAACCTCAACAACGCAAATAGATTTGTGTACCTCAGCAACACCTTGTCAAGAACCAGAACAATCGACGAAGATATCCTGAGCATTGATCATGCTAGTGCGGCATTCAATGGTCTTCGTGCGAATGTCTGGATCCGGTGTGTTCTGCGCCTGAAAACCACATTGAATATATACTTCACAGTCATTCTTCCTTCGCTGTTTTATGCAGCGAAATCCTGGACTGTATATGCTAGGCATGCAATGCAGCTTAACTCTTATCACCAGCGGTACCTGAGAAAGCTTCTTGGTGTTCGATGGTAGGAAGGCATTCCAGACACGAAGGTTTCCAAAAAAAGACTAAGATGGAAAGCATCTAAGCCTTGCTGACTTAGGCGTCGACTTTTTTGGGCTGAACACTTCGTCTGTATGTCAGAGAACGTCTTTCAAAGAGATTATTCGACTGGTGACTGTGTGCAGGTAAGTGGCGAAGCGGAGGCCAGGAAAAACGCTTCAAGGAATACGTAAAGACATCTCTCAAGTACACAACCAAGTCCACGTCTACAACCATGTCCACAACCACGTACACGACCAGGTCCACAACCGTCCACAACCACGTACACGACCAGGCCCACAACCGTCCACAACCACGTACATAACCACGTCCACAAACAAGTCCACAACCAAGTACACAACCACGTACACAACCACGTCCACAAACAAGTCCACAACCAAGTTCACGTCCACAAACAAGTCCACAGCCAAGTCCGCAACCAACTACACAACCAAGTTCACGTTCACAACCAAGTACACAACCAAGTCCACAACCAAGTACACAACCACGTACACAACCAAGTCCACGTTCACAGCCAAGTCCACAACCAAGTCCACAACCAAGTACAGAACCAAGTCCACAACCAAGTACACAACCAAATACACAACCAAGTTCATGTTCACAACCAAGTCCACAACCAAGTACACAACCAAGTACACAACCAAGTACACAACCACGTCCACAACCAAGTAGACAACCAAGTACACAACCAAGTCCACAAGCAAGTACACAACCATGTACACAACCAAGTCCACAGCCAAGTCCACAACCAAGTCAACAACCAAGTACACAACCACGTACACAACCAAGTCCACAACCAAGTACACAACCATGCCCACAATCAAGTCACAACGAAGTCCACAATCAAGTCCACAACACTCAACAATCAGTCGCTCCTGTTAATCATGTATTGATGTGGATGGTAAGCAAACGAACAATCATAATAACATAAGTGCACATTCAGCACTGTAAGAAAAATGGCGTCTGTGCATTCACATCCAGCAGCGCATGTGTCAGTGTAAATGACTCGCTTCATTTGTTTAGGGCTAGAATCAATCACGTATTACTGCAAGGCTATGCTGTAGGTCACGACAAGGATTGTTGGTAAACACAAACTAACAAACAAACATTGCTGGGAGTTCTTGTATAGTTTTATAAGTTTTCTTATGCTTTGTTTGAGCTATGTTGGTGAACATTTCTTATTAAACTGGTTATATAATGATCTGGAGACGATTTTTACAATATAGCTAACAATGTATTTACTATAGATGAAGTTCAATTGTTAATAGGTGGAACTGCTGCAGCAATAGTATGTATGGTCCATTGGCGACAATTTAGTACACAGATCGATGAAGTTTTGCAAGTGGTTTTAAACTGACAGGTAAATCGTGGCTCTCTACAGTAAAGACTAACTATCATAATAAAACAATCCTTCATATCTGATTATTTCCTTAATTTTTGTTGGTCACTATAAATACACTTTGTGTCGCCGGCGAACTACGCCCAAAGAAATACAGGGAAATAATAAAAAATAACGTTTGAAGGCTTGTTTTACTTCTGCTAGTAGGCCTTTATTGTCGTGAGCTACGAGGAAAAAAAAACTCGGCAAACATGAATATTCTTTTTGTATTTTCAACGATTTGCTTCACACATTTTTTTTGCATGTGCATTCAATTCTTCCCAAGGGAACTACCAGCGAAATCTTAATTTACAAACAACCATTACCGTGACATCACACATCCCATAGCATATCCTTCTGTCTAGCTAATTCTATCAGATAGCCATTATATTTATATCGCTGGAATCTACACATGTGCTGCATATCTTGGAGGTGGTGGTGGGGGAGTGGAGATATTTTCTCTATCCTTTGATCATGATCCTAAGGCAAAGATGACTCATAAATATGTGCACAAAGAGGAGCGCTTGTGAATGAGTACGAAGGTGAGAAACTAAATATAATCAACATTATACATTTTCACATCTGCTGTAATTACTTGCATGCAAGTGCCAAGACCACCAGTACCCAAGCAACGCCAATACATTTGTATAAATAAACCTTCACTAATACATTTAATAATAAACTAATACACATAATACAAAGCGACATACTTGAAGAAGGAGAAATAATAGGATGCAAGTAAGTACAAGAACTAAAAGTACAGGCAGCGGACCGAAAAGTGTGGAGAATCAAAACCTCTGCCCTATGTGCCGTCTGTGCCGCGAAAGGAACACACTAACTAATTAACTAATACATTTATACTATTAAAAGTACACTATACATTTATAGTCCGGCTCTGTGGCGGTGTGGTACAGGGCCCGTCTGTGACGGCCAAGATACCGAGTTCGATCCCAGCCACAGGCATTTGTGCATCCTGACCGTTCAGAAAGCACTGGCAAATTACTGAACGTATTTATATTGCCTAGAAAATCACTACAGCCAAAAAATACTGGGTTGATAGCCACGTCCTGAAAAGGATATGCTACGAATACATTTATACTGGTAAACCTTCACTAATACGTATTAACTAGTAAACCTGCACCAATATATTTGTACCAATACAATGTCGTTGGTTTGCTAGACGATTACATTGTTGGAAAATTTTTCTGGATTAACTCTACGGTTGATTAACTCTGGATTAACTATACGGTTGATAAACTCTGGATTAACTATACGGTTGATAAACTCTGGATTAACTCCACGATTAACTCTACGGTCACTTGAATCAACATACTTGCACCAATTCACTTGCAGACACGATAGAATCAATGCATTTCCATAACAAAAAATTATCAGAGAAATAACTTGTGTGACCCCGAGGGAACGCTTAACAAAAAGCCGAAAAAGAATACTCAACAAACATATAACCGGAATCATCAAATCCTGAGAGATTTACTGAAGTGAAGAGATCTGATCATCTAAACCTAAACTGATACCTGGACGAATACACGTGCTGAAGTACGTATGTACTAATAACGGTAGCCTATCCTATTTAGAACGTAACCATCAACCCAGCATTATTTGGCTGCAGTGATTTTCTGGGAAATATAAATACGTTCAGTAGTTTGCCATTGCCTTCTCAACGGTCCAGATGCACAATTTCCTGTAGCGGGCATTTAATATTCTAATATATATATATATATATATATATATATATATATATATATATATATATATATATATATATATATATATATATATTATATATACACACATGTATATCAAGTGACATTCGTTCCAGAACGTTCTCTTCGTCGTGGATACTCTGAACATCTCTTTGTCCCGGACAAGCAGGCCTGCATTGGCCAGAGACATGTGTATACATACTTCGATGTCGCTGGTCCATCGTCGTCTTCTTTTTCTCTCGCCCGGAACTCTGCCCTCTAGAATCAGCCTTTCGATACCATCATGTAGTTTTAAGTGTCTAAAATACTGTAGCTTCCTTCTTATGATGATATTTAGAAGCCATCCTTCATTTAGTTCCAGTAATTTCAAAGTTCTTCTTTTTCTTTGTCCATGCTATTTGAAGAATATTTCTGTAGCACTTCATTTCAAATGAGTTTATTCTTTTGGAGATTGTATTGAAAAACACATGATCTTAAAAGTGTTTCTTTAGTGTCGTTATTACTACTTTGCCATAGTTTTCTATCTATCTGTCTGTCTGCCTGCCTGCCTGCCTGTCGAACTCCTGATTGGATTAGGAATTTATTGGAAACCCCTGCATTTGCTCTTACTTCACAATGGCTATTAGTATAAATGCCCTTGCATATATTGATTAAATGTTCTGGTACTCCGTATATTGATAGTGTTTTGCATAGTTGTCTGTCCACTCTTTCGAAGGCATTTTCTTGGTCGATGAATGCGATGTATAATTCTTTGTTGTTTTCTGTGGCTCTTCCTGTTACTTGTCTAAGTGTAAAGATAGCATCAGTACAGCTTTTTTTTTTCTTTCAGAAATCCCATTTGTGTGTTTTTAAGTTGTGGTTCAACGTATGATCGTAATTGTTCTAATATTTTGTGAAAATTTTTTCCTGTGTGGCTTAGTAAGGATATCCCTCTGTATTTTGTGTAAATTCTCTTTCTGCCTTTTGTCTTCCATATGGGAATGATTGTCGCGATTCTCCAGTCTTCTAGTGTTTCTTGTTTCTTCCATATTACATTGAAAAGCCTGTGTAGCTATTAATCCCCGCTCTTCGCTGCTGGTTTGACAGGTTCTGTTTGTATGTTATCAGAACCTGCTGCTTTGTTTATTGCTGCTTTGTTTATTGGTGCTCTGTTTATTGAATTTGCTATTTTCGATAGTAGTATATGAACTTATTAGTAGTATATAACTTTCTAATTTGTGTTAATGTCAGTGTTGCAATTGTCAGTCTTCTTATAATCTCGACTAAACAATCTCCAGAACTGTATATTTTTGCCCCCAGATATTCGAATTTGTGTACACATTCTATTTCTATATTGTCTATGTTGATTGGTGTAATTTGTCATCTTTAATTTGTCTTTTGTCATAATTTTTGTTTTCTATGCTTTAAGATATAGATTTTGAATTTCTCTGTATTTCTTTGTTGTTGTGATTAGCTATTTCGGTTCCTCAGGATGTGTAGTAAGGAGGTATTTGTGTCATCTGCTTATCTTATTTCTGGAATCTTGTAACCACCGATATTTAATGGATGACACTCATTTTTCTCTAGTTCTTCTCTTCCATTTCTCATTATATTATCTGCATAGATGTTAAAAAGATAAGGGGATAGAGTGTACCCCTGTCTCACTCCACTTTGAACAGAGACCCATTCAGATGTTTCTACTTCCACTTTTACTGCCGCTTATTGTTCGTGATATAGTGTTTGAATAAGATGTATTAGATTTATGGTTAAAGCCCAGGTCTCCATGATATACCATAGTTGGTGATGTTTAACACAATCAAAGTCTAATCTAATATACTAGTATACGAATATACTTGCACAAATGCATTTGAGTCTTAGCATTTGCAGCAATAAATTTGTACTAATACAGTTTCCCTAAAGTTGCTGTACACACGCGCGCATTCAAATATTAACAAATAAATATTCATATTTTCAAACATTGACACAAGCATTCATATGTTCACACAATGATACGGCACACAATGTTCCCACATTGACACAGCTACTAATATGTTTACACATTGATATAATAACTCACACATTGACACAGCCACTCATATTTTCATTAATTTGCACAATCACTCATATGTTCAGTCATTGACACTTGACACACTCACTAATATTCACACTTTAACTCATTGACACTGTCACAGTTATTGACTAACGCTGTCACAGACACTAGTCGATAAATTGGAAAAAGTCCAAAATGAGGCAATGAGAACAGTACTGGGGTGTACTAGAGATACACCCATCTCTGCTATGAGATTTCTGCTTGATCTCCCCAGCATTAGAGTGCGACATCAGGTAGCACACGTTAGGTAGTACCTTAAAGTGACAAAATACAACTACCACCCATTACACCAACTGTTAGATGAGTCAAAGGGAAAACGAATCAAGCGTGGGAGATCATGGATATGGATGGCAGAGGCCGAAGACCCACTGCGAAGTGTATGTGAATTTGAAGAAATAGGACACGGCAGTGAATGGCTGGAGATAGACACTTAGAACAAATCACTGACTAAAGTAATAATACATCTAGATAAAGAGTGTCGAAAATGGATGGATGCCAGGGTTAAGTGCATGAACTCGCCCGACTACACTCGAAACCACAAGACATAATTATATACACAGATGGCCCCGTTAACAGAAACACAAATAAAAGCGGTTGGGGTTTTGTTGCCTTCAGAAAAGGCGAGAAGTTGGTTGAGAAATCTTCAGCATATTCCACTGTCACATCTGGCATGAGGATGGAGATAGAGGGAGTTACAGCAGAACCTAATTGGTTGATAACTGATACATCAACACACTCGGTAATACTCACAGACTCTTAAAGCATGCTGCGCAAGATAGAAAAGCTCATGCTAAGAAAAGAATCGCGGGACTCATTGAAAAACTCATTTGTCCAGAGCATTACATGGATATACTGCTCTGGTTATGCTGGGGTCAGAAGAAACGAGAGAGCCGACCTATTGGCAGGCAATGCGGCGATAGACGGCAAATTGCTGAGAAGAGATAAAGCAGATTTAATAAAGGCAGTAATAAATTCATTTCAAGATGCAGATGATGTCAGTGAACCTGAGAACTTACACATACAGAGAATGTTAGAAATGGGAGTATCTAGAGGTGAGGGAAGGATAAGTAAAGTTTTTGTAAAGTCCCGAAGATCAAATAATCAACACCTGACCGGGACTCTGAGTCTACATACACTTGGGTGTGAATGTTGTACGGGGGGGGGGGGGATGCAATTATGGGAATGCCCCGCGTGCTGTGAAGCCAATTTCTAATCAAGAACCAAGAAACTAATTGACACACCCACTAATAACGTATTCACACTTTCATACAGTGACACTGTCACTCACATGTTCACACATTGATACACGCACTCACACATCCACACAATGACACAAACACACACTGAAACTCACACGTTCACACATTGAAGCAAACAAGCACTGAAACTCACGTTCACACATTGAAGCAAACATACATTTAAACGCACACGTTCACACATTGAAGCAAACATGCACTGAAACTCATGTTCACACATTGACAGAAAACCTTACACTAACACACAGTCGTACATACTAATATCCGCATATTCACTGCACCAACCTAACAACATCACTCTATACTTTCATATAAACACTCATACATGCATAAACACTTCACGTGCGCACTCATTCACACATACACTCTCACCAGCACACTCACGCAACATCACCGAGAACACCGTTCACCGTTGTCTCGTATGATGCACTTTCCCCCGGCTGTGTAAACACCGTTTACCTTCATGATTTTCCAACACTAGGCTCTCCACATGCTAAAAGACTAGGATATAATTTTAACGTTGCATGTAACTCCAATTCTGGCCACCGATAACAGATATCACTGGCGTCGAATAAACGTAACAACTTGTAGATGCGGGGCGGGGGGGGGCGGAACGTCATATGTTAGTGTTGCCCTTGTGTACACCCACAGCTGGTCTGCACCATCTATCGTGTGATCATGACTGTCTACAGTATATGACTTAATAACAATACAATCAATCAATCAATCAATCAATCAATCAATCAATCAATCAAGTGCCATGCCGACTGGCGTAGGCGATCATGTTTCTCCACGACTCTCTGTCTCTTGTGTTGTCAATAAGCTCGGTTGGTGAGCCTCTACCGTGTCACGATACATGCCCATTTATTAACTTTTCTCTTTGTCGACCTCTATCTCTTCTCCCTTTGATCTTTCCAGTGGTTATTAAGTGTTAAAGCTGTGTTCTTCTCAGCACATGCCCTAGAAACCTTGACTGTCTGCCCCTAATGTTTGATATGATTGATCTTTTTACTCCAGCATCAATGAGAACCTCTGCATTAGTTTTCTTGGCTGTCCATGGTATTTTCATCATTCTTCTCAGAAACCACATTTCTGTACCTCCAATTCACTTTGAATTTTCTTGTTTATAGTCCATGCTTCGCATCCATAAAAAAGAATCGGTTCGATATAACATCTCATCACCCGAATTCGGGTCTGCATTGATAGACTTCCATTGCAAAAAATGGTTCTCATTTTTTGGAATGCTGATTTGGCTTGTGCTGCTCGGCTCTTTATCTCACTTGAGCATCTACCTTCTGATGTTAACAGGGTGCCAAGATATTTCACTTTTTCAACTTGTGCCAATTTTGTGTTATTAATTATTATGTTGCATCTTGGTGGTGTATGTCTCTTTGATACAACCATTATTTCTGTTTTCTTCTTGTTTAAACTGGGACCTTTGTTTTCACTTTCCTTCACTACTTTATCTAATAGGGCTTGCAGTACTTGTTCGCTTCCTGCGATCAGTACTGTGTCATCAGCATATCTCAAGTTATTTATATTGTATCCTCCAACTTTTATTCTGGCATATCTTCTATATTTCGCATAATGTATTCTGTATACAGGGAGAAAAGGTCCGGTGACATTACACAACCTTGCCTGACACCCATTTCTATCTTTTGAAATCTACCTATAGTGTTGTTAACTCTCATCGCAGCTGTTTGTTTCCAATACATATTTTTTTTACTATTCTTAGATCTTTCGCATCAACGTTAAGACTTTCTAGCAATTGTATAATCTCTGAATGCTTCACCTTGTCAAATGCTTTGCTGTAATCTATGAAGCACAGATAAAGGTCTTGCTGTACTTCTATGGCCCCCTCCATTAATGTTCTTACTATATATAGGGCATTTCTTGTGCCTTTTCCTTCTACGAATCCGCACTGTTCGTCTGCTATCTCTGGTTTTATTTTTCCTCTTATACGCCTCATTATTATGAGCAATAGATTCTTGGTCATCTGACTCATAAGGCTGATTGTTCTGTGGTCTTCGCAATCTACGGCACCAGGTTTCTTTGGTAGGGCGATGAAAATTGATTGTAGCAAATCTGATGGAATATAGCCACTGTTGTAGATGTCATTTAACATTTTGGTGATAATTTCAAGACCATAATATCTCAGGGCTTCTAATTCCTCTTTTGTAATCTTGTCTGGACCCGATGATTTGTTATTTTTTAAGTGTTGTATGGCTTCCTTTGACAATACAATCCAGCCATATAAAAATGACTTTATTGAATATTACTTTGATTGTTATTGGTTGACATTCAGGTGCAATTAGACTAGTACTTGAATACTAACCAGCAACATGAACTTCAGCTGCGAATTCCCATCTACAAGTCCTGGACAGGGTACAAAATCAAACAGTTCGTCTTATCACATGTGCAATGAACACTTCTCCCATACATGAAATGTAAAAAATTACAGGCATTATCTCCTTACCATAAAGGCAGGGCATTTAATACCGTGATGAAAGCAGAAAAGTACAAGAACATGCCAGTACACCAAATGAAGATCAGATTCTGTTACCTAGTCAGTGGAATAATGAAGAGAATCTAAATTGAAGAATTCTCCAATCTAAAAAAACTAAACCGAAAATACAAGGATGAACTACGAGACATAATGAAAGAAATAACACCGACGTTTTTCAGAATTCTGTGAAAGCAATATAAAAATCTCACAATCAGAAAAATCATAAACAACACATTATGACACAGCTGATTACAGTCCAAAATAAAACAATAGTATGCAACATAATTTAATATATGTACCCCTGAGAAGTGTGGATACATTATATACTACTGGATCAGCAACAAGAGCAGTGAAGAAAGAAGGTACTAGAGTATACATAAGATATAAAAAAAAGAAAATAAATCCTTACGTTCACGGACTAGAATTTTCTGCTCCAACTACTCTGCAGAAGTGCAGACCCTAAGCATTGCTGCAAAAATAATAAGAAACACAAGGCAATGTCAAAAGGTTGTGTTTCTTACTGATGCAATGTCTGTGCTACAGATCATTGAGAGCTAAACTGCCAGAACTGAATTAAGCCATACGAGAGGTTAGCATCAAAGGAAAAGGTAGTACTAAAGTGGATACCATCCCACTGTGGCATACCAGTGGATTAATTTGCAGATATGCTAGCAAAAGATGGAGTAGCACAGGAACAAAAATAGCAAGAAATGACCTACCAGGAAAAGAGAACTATCATCAAAGCTAATAGAAAAGTCGACCACCCAAAACAATTTCACTATTTTGACAGAGCTATTTAATCGTCATTCACTATTTAAACTGTCTACGCCAGCCTAGTTTTGAATATTTTTTTGG
The DNA here is from genome assembly GCA_034231615.1 of Meghimatium bilineatum. Taxonomy (NCBI): domain Eukaryota; kingdom Metazoa; phylum Mollusca; class Gastropoda; order Stylommatophora; family Philomycidae; genus Meghimatium; species Meghimatium bilineatum. Next base: position 67,763,514 of record CM067299.1, on the reverse strand, counting down.
TTTTGTGTTTTATAAAATTGTTATGTGTTTCTTGAGAAAGATCCCTGCTGTACCGTAATGTGGAAAACTGTCCTAGTTTTTTGCTTTATTTTTTTAATTTTTATTTTAACATTGATAATTAGGATTTTATAGTAACCTTTATACTTTATTTAGTATTTACCGACAGAGCTGAGGAAGTTACTCACATAATAGGACACAACATACTAAAATTCTACTAAATAGACTAAGATTTGTTCCACGATCAGTGTTCTTGTGGGCGGACTGCACAAACTGCAGATCCTATTCTCCAAGAGTACATTACTCTAAACCAGTAAAGAGAAGATCACTGGTCTACAGAGACAGACACCCACACACAGGAATCTCCAGAAGTTTTCCAAATATATTTTATCAAGAAAGCTATACTTGCTGTGTAAAAATGTTACATTTCCAAACGGGAAAAAGAGGATATTGAAGCCGGTTATCGTTTAATGAAAATCTAATTTCATTATATTCATAATTTAACTCTTTATTACCAGTAAAACATTATGTATACCCACTCATAGAATAGCACGCTTGATAAATCGTTCATTGTATTATTGAGTTTAGTCGGGACTAAAAAACTGTTGTGATAAAGATTTTGGTTCATGAGCTTTTCTTATTACAATTTTTATAAACATCTTCGTCTTCAGGATGATCATATACTTGTATGTCAATCATTACTTCAATTACTAAATTACAATACTGTGATGATTTAATTTCATTATTGTAATAATTTGCTTACTTTATTTTGATCACTAACTTTCATTATTTAGATAACTTATTTACATTTTTTTGATAACTTACTTATATAACTTTTGATAATTTGTTTTAATTATTTTGATAATTTATTCATATTGTTTTGATAATTTTCTTTCACTATTTTTGTCAATTTCTTTCATTATTTTGGAAAGTTATATTATTTTGGTCACTTACCTTCATTGTCGTTGATAATTTATTTTGATATAATTTACTTTCATTTTTTATAATTTACTTTCATTAATTTGATAATTTACTTTAATTATTTTGAAATTAGATTATTACTTTACATTAAATCTGCTTAAATTATTTTATTTATTTGCTTTTATTATTTTTATAATTTCCATACATTTTGATAATTTGCATACATTATTACGTGTTTACTCAATTTATTGGGCGATTTGGTGTCATGTAAACGGATCAGGTTCAAGTCTAGTCTACAACTATCTGATATTTTAAATACGCTTGTATTACTATTAAATTCGTTCTCAAACGCATTTCGTTATCAAGAGAACGAAAGGCGTTGTGTTATGATTCACAGCCTTATTCTCTATGAATTTCGACCTGACAAATCCGACTTCAGCATCATTTCTTGGTTAATTTTACTATTGAATGACTGATTAGTTGTCCTTAGTCGTGCATGATAGGTTACAGTGTCCCAATATTTGGCTCCAATTTCAACTCAGGCACCAAACATTGGGGGATAAATAATATTCACTGAGAAATGTTTCTCAAACTCTTTACTACCATCGTCCCGTTTCGTATAAATTCTATAGACCAGCCGCCCCACCCCAAATCATGGTCATGGATACGCCTTTGGTAAGGTGGCAGAGGATTCACCTTTAAAAAATTATTTCTACTATTTTGTTGATTTTTGATAGACCTAACCTTTTTCCACAAATGGTCATTTAATCTCGATGACACAAATATCAAACGCAATGGCAATCCTTTCTTTATGATGGTATGCAAAGATTCTGTAGGAAAAGTAGGCTGTACTCTTGAAGACCATAGTAGTGTATTGTACTGACGACATTTATTTTTAAACAATTTCTTTTGCCGTGGGTGAAGATATTGAACAGTTTATTCTGCCTATGGGTGAAGATAAAAATGATAAAATCAGCGGTATAATTCACGATAATTTCTCACCAGACAACTCTTTAAATAGTTTAGATAATTTTCAGTTTAATGCAGCTAAAAAAGCTTTCCGTTTCCAATAGAAGCTTGTCATTGGCTTCAATAATCCTAGTTGAGTCTGGTTTCAATAATCCTACTTGAGCTAGGTTTCAATAATCCTAATTGAGCCTGGTTTCAATAATCCTACTTGAGCCAGGTTTCAATAATCCTATTTGAGTCTGGTTTCAATAATCCTACTTGAGCCAGGTTTCAATAATCCTACTTGAGGCAGGTTTCAATAATTCTACTTAAGCCTGATTTCAGATTCAGTTCAATTAATTTCAATATAATTGCATCTCTTGTCTCTTTTATAAATAAGAAAAAAGAATTTGTTATATTTTAGGCGTAATTTCATGTGTTCATTGTTTCTTAAAGCACATCACACATCATGGCATCGCCTCTGTGCCGTCCACTTTACCCTGAATCTCCCAATGAAATATCTCAGCGCTCATCATGCGAGTTATCACACACTTTGAGAAACCCCGTTTTAGAGAGATAAAATCACCAGAACTTGTATTGGCTAACAGCAATAGCATACATCATGAAATTGGAAACAAAGAAACACAGAGAAAGACCAAGAAGAAGGTGGATTGAAGAAGTTACCAAGATTTCTGGGACAGCACAATATTACTAGATAATGTGCCATAGCCTGAAAAACTATAGACATTTAATCGTGCAACACATTAAAAGAAAAGGAGAGAAAAGATAATGATATAGAAATCACCAGAGCGTCAGGGGTTACCTAACATTCTAGAAATATCGACAGCTGATGAGAACAGGGCACATACGAATGGAAATAGACACATTTTAATGTTGGTATGATATGGCCTTTTGCGTCTTTCAGACTTTAATGACCGTAATGACCTTAAACGAAAAGAAGAAGCATTCCTTTGAACATGTTCTCAGGAATGGGGACTTTCAAACGATCCTATTACAGAAACAGAACATTTTTATTTGCGGATTTCTCGGTTTTCTTCCATATCTTTAAACATATTATTTCTGAACAATGTTGTTCATGCACACAGTTTATGTCTCCAGGCAGGCCGAGTTTGTCCCTTGTTTTTCCAGAATTTGGGGGTCTATGAAAAGAGCCTTTCATTGATGATTTACAGATGTCATTGTACCTAAGCATTAGCCTACCGTGAGCTTGCTGGCCTTCAGTCAGTTCTTCGAATAGTACTTGTTTTGGGATTCAGCAGTTTGGCATTATGCGGACGTCATCCAGCCAACATAATTTACTTCTATTAAGTGTTTCTATGGCAGATGGTAGCTGCCACTTCCATCTTGGTGCTTTTGTAGTGCCATTTGATGTTCAAGATTTTGCGGAGACATCTTAGATGAAAGATGTTAAGTCTCCTCTCATGTTTTGTATAGGTAGTCCATGTTTCGGATCCATAGTATAGTGTACTCAGCACGCACGTTTGATAAATCTGTATCTTTATCTTTCATTTTAGCTTATGATTTTTCCAATTAAAATCTCAGTTATAAAAAAGATTTTAATGTTACTAATAGAAGAAACTACATACTAAGAGCGAAACACAAACATATATAACTTTTCGACTAAAATGCCTTTAGCATAACGAAACACATTGGACAAACAGCGATGAATTATTAGAAATGGCATATAGTACAACGAGCAAATAGATATCCATTTACTTGTATTATTTAAATTATGTGTATTATATTAATATACCTGCATTTTTCATGTACCTGTATACATAATTGTATTCTTTATTTACCTGAATTATTATTCATTTACCAGTGGTATTCATTTACCTGAAGTATTAATTTGACTATAGTATTTTTTGTATCTCCAGCATTCATTTACTTTCAGCATTAATGTTGCCTGCATTATCAATTTCCTGATATTATTTCTTTACCTGTAGTATTCATATACTTCATTTACTAGTCACCTTTTCTATTGCATCCAAATATCAACATGGAAGTAAAGAAACAAATGATTAAGAGCATCTTTATACCAACACTATGCTACAAATGCCAGACTTGGCAAATGACATCTACACATTAGAGAAAGATCGAAACTTGCAAAACGAAATGTCTAAAGAAGGCTATTATAGTCATCAGACTCTAGAAACTTCGCAGTGAGATCATCAGAAAGATAATAAGTATTGCATCATGTATCGAAAACAAGAGAAACATCAGATAAAATGGTTCTGACATCTTATGAGGATGAACGATCAACTTCCCATAATAGCTAATAAGATGGAATAAGAATACAGAACCAAAGACAGACCTAGGAAAAGGTGGATAGTCGATATCAAGACCATTCCTGAATAAATATGACTACACCTCTGGAGCAACACAACTGGCTCTGAATCGCAGAGTAAATCTCCTTCACAAAACCCTACCTTCAGCAGCATGTGTGGAAGATGCGACAACACTACCGGGGGTTAGAAAATAGACAATTCATATATGATAAGCCAAGAAATCATTACAGCCCATATCGAAATAACTCAAAGATCTGATAGCGAGGCCCTCAGAAGGGCAGATCACAAACACGAACTGTGAAAGAAAAATTGAAAATAAAAGAAAACTGGCTAACATCACGGTTCTCTCTAGAAAAGTACAATATTGTGATCATAGAAAACGACATGAAAATACCGTAATGGAAGGAATGATGCCAGAGCATCGGAAAATGGGTATGCTATGCAGAAGCTGGACGCATGATATCAAAGATAACCTGAACATGATACTCACAGAAGCTGGAAGATTAGCGCAAGATCGGCAGGAGTTTAGGAAGTGTGTGATGATTGTTACATCCTGTCTAGAATATCCTGTCTTACGATGATTCATTTCCCTGCGGTATTTATTTACCTGCAATATTCACTTGCCTATAGTATTAACAATGATAACAAAGTGTGTGCGAAACAATTCACATATCCTTATTCTCACTCATCTGTGTTACCGTGACCCAAAAGGTAAGCAAACAATTGTAATTCTATTATCTGCAATGCTCGTTGTAATGAGCGATTAAAAGGGTTGGGGTGGCGGGAGTTGGTTACCTCAACTCATGATCACCGCTGTGAAACCTGCTGACGACCCATGCTTGCTCCACTGGGAAAACATGAACCCTGTTATCTGTAGTATGTCTCGTGGGTAAAATGTCACGGCACTTCCCCAGCCCTCTCGGGTAGAAGACTGTCTGGCTCGCGGCATTGCATTCTACAACTAAATGTAGTGAATCAGTCACATGGATCATGAAGAAATTGTAAAAACATCCCCATCAAAAATAATGCAAGAGGACCCCCAATTTAGAGTTGAAAATTTCATCATCTGGCATAAAGCACACGAATGACAAATGCATACTTTCTGGAGTTATTTCATCAACATCATCACCATCATCATTATGAGCATTATTATCATTATCATCATCCATAGTAGCATGTGACAATAACAGCTTCATCTATGTCATAATTATCATCATCATCATCATCATTATCATCATCATTAGCATCATCATATGTGCTGTCAAAAAGGTAATACAATACCCCTCAGAACAACAATTAACACATCTTCTTAATGACAAAATGACTTGTGACAGTATACATGTATACATTTTTTAAAGGTTATTGAGGGCATACAGAACCCCAAATCACATTGTTCCAATTATCAAAGGCCTTCATACTAATTTCACAAGCATCATTGAGCTAATACAAACCTATATATGAGGTTAAAAGCAGGAATACTGTATTTAGAGTTGCCAATTATCATTTATTCTCCCTCCGATTGTCATAGACTGGGTAACGTGCTGGATAACGAAGCGTGTTCTCTGGGGATTAAGGTGGATTGTGTTCATATTGCTGGACGATATGGACCACACAGATGATCTATAATTCACACTCTGAATTGATAATTCCAAACAAAGCATAACATATTTATACAGGCAACAAGTGGGTCTCAATGCTTGCTTCAAGAAGATACTCATCATCATCCTCATTAAATATTCAATTTGGTTTAGACTTTTATTCTTTGCGACTGAGGCATCCTTTTCAGTAACGTGTTTGGCCTACTCTGAACTCTATCAGACAATGACATATAAATGACATGGGTCCGATTAGCCGTTGGATCTGTTGTTGTTGGATGGCAGTCTTCCACAACTTTCCCGTTATGCAAGAGAAAACTGTCGGAGAATGGCTGGAACCACGTCTCGCTGACGGAGTCGTTTGTCGAGTTCACACCATAAGTGTTCCATGGGGTTCATATCTGATGACATTCATAGCTGGCCACGGAATGTTCTGGACTTTGTTGTCAGGGAGGAACTGATTTGCAATTTGTGCCACATGAGCTGAAAAATCGGCCATCATGCGGCCATAATTTCAAAGGCATGAGGACGAACAATTTCAGCTGTGTATTATTTGGTATTCAGACGTCCTTCAATTTCCACCAGGACACTTCTTCTCATGACATTCATCGTCCCCCCTCAACATCAGTACACCTCCATCACAATGTGGAGAAACCTCATCAACGCTGTTCTGGGCATAGCGCTCACAGAATCTGCGGTAAACTCTTCTTCGTTTATCGTGTCGCTGGAACCACAAAAAGTGATTCATTACTAAACCAAACCCGTCTTCAGTCATTCCCAAAGGTCCATTGACGATGCTGGATCGCCCAACGCAGTCGGTTTTGATGAAGCCGGTCCGTAAGAACAGGACCTCTGTAGTGTATTCTAGCCCAAAGACTAGCGTCGTGCAGCCAGTTCGTGACCGTTTGATCTGAAATTCGACGAGCTGCTGGCATTGAGTAGACTGTGGAGGACGCCGATGCAAATAGATTCCTGAGGTGACGTAGCCGTATGAAGCGTTCCTCGGCAGGAGTTGTGACTCTGTGTTTTCATTTGCGTGGCCGGTCTGCCACTGAGCCAGTTTGTTGAAGTTCCCTTCAAAGGCGACTAATGGTGCTTAACCACATTAAATTGTCTGGCCACTACACTTTGTGGTTGTTCAGTCTGTAAGCTTCCAGTAATGAAGTATCATTGTTCTGTAGTGAGATGAACCATACTTGCACATTGAATTTTCAACTGAATTTATTGCAGGACCGTCAATCTTTTATACGCATTCAATAATATGATCAGAGAGTTTTGTGCTCATTAAGTTTCGCGGAATTCTCATGAATCTTTCAGGAGTTTTTTTTTTCAAAAATGTTGGTGTAACCGTGACTTCGTTCATGACCTCAAGGTACATGAGGTGAGCAAAATTCAGGCAACCACGACAAGATCATGACCAGGTTGACACAGTAGAGAAGTTTAATGATGTCCAATCAGCGAACATCTTTTATAAAATTAAATCCCAAAAAGGTTGTGTTTTTGTTTTTTGAACAGAAGAGAGGGTCACGTTTAGTACGCACCTCAAGTAATATGTAGCTCAAATGATAACATGCATGCATATCTGAACAAGCACATATAACATACTAGAATTGAGTAAGGGAACAATTGTTAAAATACCAAGAATGGATAATCTCACAATAACTAATAACTGAAGGTTATTTAATCCCCTCTAGATTTACAGAATAATATATTCTGATGTTCTGAATTTTCAATGTTGTGTGTATCATATTCTGTGTAGTTCTATCCAATTTTCTTCTGCTGTTACTTATTTTTGTTTAAATCCCCATATCCGCATCTTGATCTCTTCCTGGTGTGTATTTTTTTTTTGGCTTGACTAGTTTTCCTGTTCCATGGGGGTTTCTTGACAGTGTGTACTTGGAGATAGCGGGGTAATGGGTTATCAAAGTCTGTGACCCATTCAATACCACTTCCTTGTTAGAGTTTCCTGTTCTACCCAAGTCTATCCTGCGAATTAAATACTAAGCAGGATATTTATGCAGACTTGCTAGCGCAGCAGATCTGAGGCCGTGGAAGAGACAGGTATTCTTTAGAAGTAAACGTAGATTATACTCAGCCCTAGAGAGTGTTCATTGTTCAGTGTGGCAGTGACAGCTTCATATAAACATGGTATGAAGAGAGCCTTGAACAGTGTACATAGAGGAAATATATTTTGTTTACTTCTTCTGTGTTGTCGCCCTCAAACTCCCTTCGGTTAGCAGAATGTAGTTCAGATAATGTAATGCGCTGCTTCATTGTTTACAGTATGGCTATCTTCTTGTTCTGCGATCGATCTCAAACTCCTATAGATCGGCAGAATATAGTCCGGAGAAAAGATTGTATTGTGTCATTGTTTACAGATTATCTGAAATATTTGCGTATTTCCGCATGCCACATCCGACTTTAACGTGACTTCTGAGAAATTTGATCCTATATGGAATGGCATAGCTAACCGCTCTCCAAAATTTCATTAGTCGCATCTTACGATATAGTTCGTAGGTAGAAGTATCGCTATTCTTTGTTGCCCTTTCCTACCCCGGCAACACACAGGTGAGCATAGCTGTAATATCTGCGCCTTTCGGTACGAAATATTCGACTTCAGTGTTTAATTTTGGGTCACATTGACTTATTGAATGGAATAACCCACTTCCACCCGAAAAGCTTCTTAGTATGTTCTTACGATATCCAAAACAGATCACACTTTTGCTATTCTTTGCTCTTCTATCTGGGCAATGTACAGTTGAAACGATAGCCATTTGAACTAAAAATAATTTTCATCCTCTACTGAAACGTTGTTACCTGAGGCCAGGCCGGAGGTTAAATTGGTTAGGCCGAAGGGCTAACCAATGGTCACTGCGTAAGGTAGTACGACAATTGATGTACTTTTCATTGGCTAAAAACAAAAAGTATAAATAAAATGACCAATGAAAATCATGACAATCGTTGGAGTGGTCTAGCACAATGTCGCTGCTTACAGGTCAGTTATAACAAAGGTAACGACTGAGTAGTAGTCTTTCTGACCTGACGATGATGTCAGTGCACTAACCATTTGACCACCCGGATATTTCACGTCATAGTGTAGTGGATACTCTTATGCACCATACAGACAATGGTAAGAAAATAAATGACATCTCTGTAAAGATTAGCTTGGGTAGAATTTTTAGAAGCTGAGATCTGCCCAGTTATCACCTCGACCCTACATATTACATTTCAAAATGAAGAGTAATCTGAGTAATCTGGTGGAATCTTCACCATTTGGAACCAGAAAGAATCTGAATGACTGGATTTTTCAGCAACATTACCCACATATTGAACACAAGTTCCCAGAGATATGACAGTTGTCCAAGAAGGATCATGTAAATTTAATGCAGTGGTTCTCAACTATTTTTGTGTGACCCAATAGAAGGATTTCTCTCTCTCTCTCTCTCTCTCTCTCTCTCTGTAGCTCCCCTGGGTCTTACAAAAAATGACATTTCATTTCTTAAGAACCCTACAAAACGTTTCGAGGTTTACTGACATATAAATCACTATAGTTTATTCAAAACAAGTCCAGTCATGACGGGTCCTTTCTGTGCACTCCCTCTCAATAAATGATTTTATTTCTCAATGGTCCCTCTGCAAGTCTCCGTGGACCACAAGGAGGCTATATGTCCCTGAAGAAAGCCACTGATCTAAGAAGTAACGTATTAGTAAAACATACTGACATAGTGGGAACAGAATAGCGCATTTATGGTGATTTTTTAGAATTGTATAAAACACCCAGTTCCTTCTAAATTCATTGTGTAGGACACTCAGTTCCTTCTAAATTCATTGTGTAGAACTCTCAGTTCCTTCTAAGTTCATTGTATAATCTGTAGCGAATTTTCTAAATTGTGAGAAGTTTAAAAATTATACTTGGATTACTTTGTTACTTTGTAACTAATGTTTGTGAATATGGAACCGTTAGTAGGCTACAATAACATAATGTCAAGGGGAGGAAGGGCACAGTGTTACGGAAGTAACCAGAGGTGACTGTTAAAGCAACACAGAGGATCATATATGATCCATATAGAATCTTTGTGATGGTTACAAGTTTCTAGGAGTGCCTGGCCTAATGCATTTCCATGCGGGCTGTTGTCAATTTCACCACACCAAGTGACCACTTGCAAATAAATGATGGTTAATCGTTACACGCTGTGTGATATCTTAGGAGGAGATCCAAATACTTATGGTTGATGTTTAGTGATGGTGCCCTGTCGAACGGCCAACCGACCAACTGTGTAAGTATATATGACAATTTACAGTAAAGATAATCCAAACTTGCTGTAACGCCCAGAGCGGTTATATCGGTTCTATTATGTTCTATATTTTAGAATAGGTAAGTCTTTCCTCTTCGTCATTCTTTCCTCACTTCAGATTGGTTGAATAATTATTGATTAGAAGCCAGTATCACTGCTTATTTCAGTATCAAGGATTATTTCCATAAATGTTCTGTTTACCATTCCGTCAGCCATCTAAAAGTATGTAAGTTCAACTTTTCTATAAGTAAATAAACTCTATAACTTTTCAAACCAATCCTTCAGCTCTTATGTTGCCCATGAGTCCACGTGACCAGGACAGTAGATCCATGTGATGATCTGGCCGTTGGTGAGAAGCGTTCTATTCTTATATCGTATTTTCCTATATTGCGCAGCATACTCTGGGAGTATGATGAAATAACTGTAAAGGTTGGTGGTTGCATAATCATCCAAGTCAGAGCCGCTGTTACTGCGTTTATTTTCATTCTCCTGCTAGCTGTTATGTTGGTCATAGGCACCAGACATTTTCCGCCATTCGCTTACCATTTTGGTAGGCGATTAAGCCCTACCCGAATCTATTTGTTTCTCTTTCTTGAGCCATTAGTGTAAATAATTATATATTGTGGCTATGAGTACGGTTATATGCGGTCTTGTACCATTACCGCTGCCTTATTTGCAGCCCAATAACGACACTCTCTTCCTAGGTGTATTACAACATTCTTCAACGACCTTCTCTCTTTATTTACTTCCATCCATTGATAGCCCTTCATATCTCTTCCAGATCGCCGACTCTGAGTAGGGTATCTTCTGCTTCTGCCCTAAGACCTTCATCCTTTGATATACTTTCTGTTTGTGTTGTCTAGATGTTGGTATAAACGGTGATGGTCAGTTTTGGAACTTTAAATTATTCTTTCACCTGTAGTACTCTTACCTGTCTTACTTTGATGCTAGGTAGGTCTAGAAGAAACCTCATGGCAGCAATTGGTGTATGGTGAATCCAAGAACTGCCCTCAGAGCTTCAATCTGGACTCTCTCCAGCCTAGCGGCCTATGTTTGCGACAGTGTAAATTATCTTAGACCATAGTTCATAACAGACAGTGCCACTGCCTACATCAACAAAAAGAGTGTCCGTTGTTGCATCTCTGCGGATGCCATAACTTTAATTGCACCGATACCCTTCTTAGCTCTCTGAATGACATTGTCGACTTGCTTCACAAAAGAAAGGCCTCTATCGAACATGATTCTAGGTAGTTCATAGTCTGCTCACAAGTGGCAGCTGGAAGTGTGTATGTAACTATCTTGTTGTCAGGGAGTAAGCCCCTGTTTTATAGATCGATAGCTACTAGTCTTACAAAGATCCTTTCTAATATCTTTCCATACACATTCTACAGCGTGATAATGCAGTAGCTCTTAATGTCGGTTATGTCTTTGCCTGCTTTTGCAAGTGGAAGGAGATTTATCTGGTATTTGTCTCGTCTTCAAACTTCTGTTGAATTCTTGTGTAATTTTCTTGAGCCTTCTCCAATGTCTTCAAGAGGACCATATACTATTCCGTCGGGATCAGGTGCACCGTCAGATGCTTCTTTATGTCTTATTTCGCCTTCTCAAAAGATACTAACTGGTTCCGGAGATGCTGTTAGTTAGTTAGTTAAATTGGCCGTTAGATCATCGTCATTGCACTCCGGACAAGTCCATAGGTGCTCAGATCTTTCCTTGAGTGTATCCGCCATTACACGTTGACTGACAGTTCCAGTACGTTGTTGATTGACCATCATTCTTTTTCGCCCACGAAAACTATCCTTTCTAGCGACACCACATTTCAAACCAAGTTCCTTTATTCTAATCATGGAACAAGAGTCATCGTCACTTGTACAGTCATTTGTTCGTGCGGTTTCATGTAGGGCATTCAAAATGTCTGCCCGATCCATCGCTCCACCAACAGCCGTAGTAGCAGCGTTGGCGGCCAACCTATCTGCTCTTTCATTACCCCGGACTCCCGCGTGTCCCGGCACAAAAATGTTGTTAAGAATTTGTAAAACAGGCTTGTGTTCAAACATGTTATCGTTATTTGTTTGACGTATGTAGAAAGAAAACCCTTCCCTTCAGCTCATAAGAGTTTAGTAGAAGCCCTTCGTGCATATGTTTGATTTTCTGTCAGTTCATTGACTTTTGCAATTTCCAAAATTTGTGCAGGGTTATGTCTGCGGACATTTCTTGGATAAAAGCCACATGGCTTTGCTTGTTTGCTTCCTTCGCCCGTAACTTGAAACCTTCAGTGGTTTTTTTTTTTTCATCCTGACCTCTACCTTTTGTTCTCTATGGTAGCATGCGCGCGCCTTCTACTGTCACTCCCTAGCGCTTTGTTTTTTACTGATCCAGGCAGCCTCAATCTCTTCACGCCATGATGGTGGCTGTCAAATATTCGGGCTCACTGTGTTTTATTTTTGCCACGTCAAATGTCTTAAGCTGCTCAAAGTTGAGTCCTTGTTTCGCACATATTTAAAGACATGGAATTTGTTCTGCCTGATGTGCTACCTCTTTGTGATGGTTACTGGTTTCTAGGAGTGCCTGGCCTAATGCATTTCCCTGTGGTCTGTTGTCAATTTCACCACACCAAGTTCATTAATTCATTTTCCTTTTGCGCTGAAGTTAGCGCATAGGGCAGATGTCAGATCTCTCCAATTCTGTCTGTTCAAAGCTATTCTGTGCAATTCTTGAATAGTATGGATATTGGTTGTTTTACTTTCTCTAAGTATTGTTCTTCTGCGTGTTTCTTTTGGTCTACCCCTTGCTCTTTTGCCTGTAGGTATCCATTCAAGAGATTGGTGGTGTATTCTGTTGGTGTCTGCGCGTAGGACATGCCCGATGTAGGACCAACGGCGTTTTCTGATAACATCTGTGATGAAATTTTGATGTGTCTCTTCTCTGATTTTATCATTCGATTTGAATTCACTCCAATGGGTGTTAGTTATCCTACGAATACATTTGTAGCTCTCACATCCATATGATAGCACCGGAATAACGCAGGAATTAAATAAGCGCATTTTCGTGCGTGTGCTGATTGACTTTGACTTCCAGATATTAGACAGTCTGTTAAATACACTTGATGCTAGAGCAATGCGAGTTGTAATTTCTGGCATGACATCACCGTCGAGTGTTAATTTGCTTCCTAGATAGGAGAATTTGTGTACTTTTTCAAGTTGTTGTCCATTTAAAGTAATTTCGTTAGGTGAATTGGTGAAGTCCATAATTTTTGTTTTTGCTGAATTGATTTGGAGAGCTATTTGTCTTGCAATGAGTTTTAATCTATCAGTTTTTGTTTGTGCATCTTGATAGTTTTCACTCAATAGTGCAAGATCATCGGCAAAATCCAGGTCTTCTAATGTTGTTTTATTTATCCATTTGATTCCTAAATTTGTGTTGGATGTGCTTTTTCTCATAGCCCAGTCAATAGAGATATTGAATAGTAATGGTGACATAGGGCAGCCTTGTTTAACACCAGTAATCACAGGGAACCATTCTGAATTGCCTTTTTCTGTTCTAACACAGCATTTTGAGTTGGTATAGAATGGGTTTTACACCAAGTGACCACTTGCAAATAAATTTGCACTAAAGCAGGGATTCGTGTCAATGTGTCTAATGTTAGGTATCTTTATTTCTTCAGGTGGGATGCCTTTATTTGATAATACCACAAACAGATTTTTGATGTCGCAGCGTTTTCTGAGGATATTTTTACCACATGGGTGTACTGACGATGTGTTTACTTGGTTGTGCAAAATGATTTTATGCACTGTTCCCATGTGGTAATACAGCGGTTCCCTAAGCTTCCTGGGGCTCCGCAAAGAGTATCCAGGGGCGCCGCGACAGCCTCGCCAAAACGAATTGATCAAAGATAAACAAGCCCATCTCTCTCATTAGGACAGAAAACATTGTTGAAACTCTTATTGTACCAAATTACGTTTAAAATGATTCTCTGTTTTGTATTAATTAATTACTATTTCTTTTCTCAAAATATATATGATTTTCTTCCTTATTACAATTACTAAAAAAAACTAATTTACCAACAACTATTCAGAAAGTATTTAAACAAAATTAAAGTCTTATAAAAATATAAAGTTAAATTTAGAGATAATAGCATATAATTTATTTAAATTCAAGATTTAGACTTAAAATTATCAGTTCTCTAGTTTTGCTTCATATTAGGGTGTCGCCAGAAATAATCTGAACGTTAAGGGCGCCATGGCTTTAAAAAGTGTGGGAACCCCAGTGCTAATACATCGAATCACAAACTGTCGCATCCAAGTTGTAAAGTAAGACAATAAACAGTGATAAATATGAATTTCATATACCAAATTTTAGATGTTGCAAATTGAATACGTGTTCACAATTAAAGTAACTTGGGGAGACAGTGTCTGTCCACACCATGTGATTAGGAAAATAGAGGGATGACAGACGTTTTGACTGTGATATAGCAAGTATACTGATCGACGGGCTAAACAGTTTCTATAAATCTTCAGGATATCAGTTATTCCACACTTCCATGTGTTGCTGGAACCCGAAAGGGGAGCAAAGTATAGCAGCAGTGTTTAGCTTCCATGCATGTTGTAAAAGGTGACTAAGGAGGTTATGGGTTGGAGTTGGCTGTCTCATACAATATAAGGTCAAAATTACAAAGAATCCATGCTGAATAGTCGGATGTACCAGGCCCATATTACAGATATCATAGCAAAGCTGTGTAAACTATACCACAATGCATTCCGTTCTTGGACTACATCCTAGTAGACATGACACATTCCTGTTAAAAATTACACCTGAATTCTCCTCAAATATCTTCTATACTAGTGATACATTCTATTGCTGATACTAACCAGCCATTATGTCGACCAACGTATCTCTATGTCGCTTCTCCTTATCTTGACAGCAATGTTTCCCATTGTCGTGATCTGCTGCTGCCACTCATGCCGCTGACCATTCAGCTTTTCTGGAAATTTCTTTATGATCTATGGTCTTCTGGCATTCCATTTGTGACAATCTCATTGAAACCTTTTCCCAGGCAGTCTATTTATATCAACTTCTCAGGCAGATAATTTGTCCAAATTCTCCATGTGGTTTATTTGTAACAATTTTCCAGGCTGTATATTTAGTGTCAAATATTACGTACCATTATACAGAACATAATACTAACATATACGTGGGAAGCAAAATCAATACTCTTGCAGATCAACAAGAACGTCTCATATCAATGGTGAAGCGTCGAAAACGTGTGATTTTGGCCACGTGATGAGGCGCAATTATCTTTTGAAACATATCTTGCAGGAAAAAGTTGAGGATAGAAGAAGAAGAGGAGGTCTGAGAAAAGCATGGATTGATACTATTTAAGACTGGACAGGAATAAGATTCTCCACCCTCAAACAAAGAACTGATAACAGAGGCATGACGACATTTTGTTGTTGATGTTTTCAGAGTGATACCAAACGACCCTGAAGAGGTATGTGTTTGACGACGACGACGATGTTTATAACAACTTCCTAGGTTATCTACTTGTGACAATTTCCCATGTAGCCTATTCTTTACAGTTTCGCAAGCAGTCTCTTTGTAACAATTTTCCAGTTTGCTTACGTTTGACAATTTCCCAGGAAAAGATATTATTTGTATGTTTGTGATGATTTTCAATGGAGGTTATTTGTGACAATTTCCCAGGTATTCTATTTTTGACAAATTCCCAGGCAGTTTGTTTCTGATATTTTGCCAGGTTGTCGATTTGTGACAATTTCACAGTCAGTCTACTCTATTTGTGATAATTTTCTATATAGTCTATTTGTGACAATACTCCAAGCCGTCTATTTTGACAAACTGCCAGTCTATTTACATAGACATTATGTTTATCGACAATATCATTAGCATTCAATTTTTAAAATATCCTTCACATTCTATTTGTGACTTTTTTTCACATTCTGTTTTTATAAATCTCTATGACATTATATTTATGATAGCCTCTCTCGTGTTTGCGAATACAACACAGTTTGGAGTTTATTTTTCGCGGAATGTGTTGTTGCTTCCTACAGATGTGTTAATATTTGGTTGAGCATGTAGAAATGTTTGTACAGGTGTGATTACATTCAAAGCGTAGACTCTAGTATTTCTATGGCTGTATTTATCTTTGACTTCATATGTCCTAGATCAACGATATTTTCACATGCGTAATTCCGAGGGTCGGAAAGTGTGCGAACAAAATTATGTTGCTTAAATTGAAAAAAAAAAAAAAAAAATTCAAAACATACTTCGTTCTGCTGTGCAGGTCATAACAGTTGATTTAGAAAGGCTTGGTAGTGTTGACTAGGTGGCTACTGAGCCTGGACTTCAAGTTCAGGTTGCTGTACCCCCTCTGAGTAGAAAGCTCCTTCAATATGCATTGCACTGAACAGACAGTTGAAGTCTACTGGGCATGAAAGATAGCTCGGAGAAACCCTCCCGTTTGCACGTAGGAAGTTAGAGCTAATCTCTCGCAATCTCTTGGATTCGCAAAGACGACGAAGACGTTCAGGGTACAAAAATAGAATAATGTATTCTTTCCAGGCATATCGTAGGAGACGACTAAGCAAAGTTGGGGATAGGCTGACAACCTATCACCTGTATAAAAAAATCAGTCATTTCATGTCTTACCTAAATCTCTTAATTTTTGTTCTCTATTGGATGGTATCCATGAGTCATGAAGAGACGCAGATATTGCACTTTATCCTGTTGTGATAGATTTCTAGGTGGCGGGAATGCTAGATACGCAGATGAGTCATCAAATTTGGCAGAAAAATGTGATGGTTCGAGCAGAAGTTTACAATAAATCTTTCATGAAACATTCTTGATTAGAAATTGGTCTCACAGCACGTGGGGCATTTCCATAAGTGCTCCGCCCTCTGTTCCAGCAGCCATCCGACTTGATGGTGTTTCAAGTTTAATGCCGCTGAAACAGACGTCGACATCAGGGCACAACTCTGGCCCTTGCGACAGGTTTCTTTGTTGTTCTGCCCACTCACGCCGTGACTAGTTCAAGCACAGAGTCGGCCTGCCGGAACAACATGGTAACTGTTATTGAAGGTTACGACTACGGGATTGAATAGATGACGTGCCATGAAGCTTCTATAAGAATATAACCTCAATATAAAGATGTCATCTACTAAGGTTTTCTGTTGCATTGTTGGTTTGTCTAGTGAGCCATTGGTGAGACCTAGAGACGCAACCGCATGCGCAAACATGAAACATGTTTTATAGAGAGGTCTACAATAAAATCGCCCAATTACATTTTACAGAGAGGTCTACAATAAGTCTTCTACTTCCATTTATATGTTGCTCATTTGGTTTGCGTGAGTTTCGATCCAAAAAATTACAAGAAATAGAGCTTTTATCTATGTCTTTCTCCGTATTTTTGTGTTTTGTTTTCGCTGGGGGAAAGGGAGCTGGGTCTTCAGTCCTATAACAAGAAAGACTCCAAATTTCAGTGATGTGAAGTGCTTTGATAAGAAATTTCTTACTCTGAGATAAAAACGTAATTATAAAAAGTTTTGTAGGACTTCCATAAAGAAAAGCCTCACTATCAAGATGTGTTGTCTAGTATGGGTCTTCAGTTACATGATGGCTAATCATGGGAGATTCTCAGATATTCCACATGAAGGTTTCTGTGGTAAGAGCAACGTCACGTTAATTTTCTTGAATATGCACTTTGGATCGCTTTCTAATGAAGAAATATCTTCCGACGGTGCAGGGGCTCTTAGAAGTACACTATATTTGCGTGTCTGGCGCACCCTCATTAAAAAAATTGTTTTATACCCCCTCCACCTAGAAAAAATAAACATTAAAAAAAAATTATAATCACACAAAAAATTGTGGGTGTGTCAATATGCACATTTAGTGTATTTTTGTTGTTTAAAAAAAATTAAAAATTAATATTTTTACTACTGACACTTCACACTATTACTGTAAAAAAACATCGGAATATTAGGAATAATGTGGGATTCCTATAAATACTGCCTAAATAATAAACTAATAAGTATTACAATATTATATACAACCCCATCTTAAATCTTTTAGAATCACTGATATATTTAAACTATTAAAAAAATATATATATATTAATAAAAATGGACACCATGAACTGCAGAAAATTTGTTCAATGCGTTTTATTAATAAACCTATAAATTGCTATGTAAAAGATAAAACAGGAAAATATGGTTTAAGATCGAGGTGTAAAGAATGTAATAAACCATATAAAATGAAACACTACCAAGAAAATAAAGATAAATACAAACTAGAATATTAAAATTTTATACTAGAGAATCCTGATTATTTACAAAAAAATTATAAAATACAAAAAAGCATATTAAAAATGTTTTCTAACAAAATGAACGATCAAAATCCCCAAAGAAAATTTAAATTTATTATTGATAATATACAAGAAAATAATATAGAAACATATTTTGAACGTATTCGAATTACTATAAGAGAAATTGCTGCACTAGCAAAATTTCTGCACTAACACACCCGACTTTTAAAATTAAACTAGTGATAACATTAGAGTTTCATACTCCTTTAGCTTATGAAACCAAATATTACAAAGGTCCATATATTTTTAAAAAAATATACATGATTTTCATGAAGTTTATGATTACATTATGAACAATATTAAAGAATGGGTAGATATGCTTGAAAAAGGAGGAAGTGGTTATGTATTTAATCAAATAATAAAAACAAAAATAATCATTTGTGAAACGTGTTGTAGTGATTGTCAGCAAACTTGGGCAGGTTGTTATTGTTTTATTAAAGAGAACCACAGCCATCGAGCAGCATGAAACGTTTCATGTTGAATGGTTCTTCAATAATTAATATTCCGTTTCAAAATGTGTCAACTTTTCAAGACTTGAGGAAAACCCGACTCGTGTTCTATTTCTATATTTAGATTTAAACAAAGTTGAAAGTGCACATTTTACAGTTATTTCAAAAAGTCGCTTGGATGTTCTTCAAAAAGTGTCGCTAGGGTTGAACATTCTGTCGTTAAGGTTATTCCTGTGCATGTCTGAGCGATGTTAGAGAAAACAGATTGGTATTTATTGTGAGATTATTTATAAAACCTATTCATAAAGATTATTTTTTTTCCTCATATAAAATGGATATCACCGATTTATCATGGAATGACAAATCTATCAAAAAGACAAAAATAATCCTTTATTACCAAAAAAAAGCATAGGCCTACGTCTTATAGTTGGAACAGATGGATGTAGAAAAGTAATTCTTCTTTTAAAATGTACTTTTGAAACAAGGAAGTTTGGATTGTGATAATCTATAGGCCCTAAGTCTTTGGAAAATCTTTATTTCAGAGAGAATACAAGATAATTAAAACAGGATTCGAATAAAAACCCTGCCGAAGACGGATGTGTCAGGCCATTGGCGAAAATAAAACGGCGACACAACGTATTTCCATTCTCAGGACTACATCCTGCTGGAAATCATTAAGGGCCATGGTCCTGCTACAAGGGAGATTCAGCAGGTGTTTGAGAATGAACGCTGAAGAAGACAACAACAAAACCTACGAAAAGAAAAAATTAATTCAAATTTATTTAATCACGTTTGGACATGTATGCCGACATGATTCATGCAGAGGAGGACAAATAAAGGCATGGACAGACAACATCAAGGAATGGACAGAACATAATATTTCCACACTCATCCGCATCGCTGAGGATAGAATTCGCTGGAGGACTCTGAGTACTGAAGCATCCAATTTGGTACCCCTACGACCCTGAAAGGTTACGGGTTTATTGATTGATTGAATCACGAAGAATACTGTATGGTTAAATATATTTCTCCTCATCAAATTTTTCAAGAAGTAGGGAAAGTCTCTTAAACATATTTACAATGATCTTGTAAGTACTGATATGACAATAGAAGAGTTTGAAAAGATTTATACAAAGTGTCAAGAAAAACCTACGGTGATAAATATAATGAAAATATAGGTAGATGTTGGATATATTCTATTTTCCAGAAGATATGGCCTTTGATTAATTTCTTTAAAAAAAACTTTTAGCAAAAATGCAAAGTATTTACATCCTAAACACTCTACTGAGATTATAGTCTCCAGTAATAAAGCATCTTTTATTACTAGTTAATCCACCACTAGAAATAGAACAGATAACCAATCTGAAATTGCATTAGTTAATTTAGAAAATTATTATTCTTTTCCTAACATTCATAAAGAAAACAATCTATTTGAATATTCAAAAGATAATGGAAAAACATGGAATACAATATTTATTCCAGAAGGTGCTTATGAATTAAAAGCCATAATGCAAAAATACAAGCGTGATTGATCTTATCATGTATCAAAAATATGAATTGTTAATTGTTGATGATAAACATTTTCCAGAGAAAGGTAGCTTTGGTATATATATATATATATATATATATATATATATATATATATATATATATATATATATATATATATATATATATATATATATATATATATATATATATATATATATATATATATATATATATATATATATATATCTACATATATCTATATAGGAGTATATATTGAAACAAATAAACTCTGAAAGCTGTTATGAATATTAAACCAAATTATAAAGTAAATTTTAAAGAAAAGAATACACTTGCAGATTTATTAGGTTTTAATAATGAATTTTATTACGCTGGTATTCATAAATCAGAACATACTGTAAAAATTCATAGTGTTAATAGTATTTTCATTCACTTAAGCATTACAAATGAAAGTTATATTAATGGTTCCACAGTTCCTGTTATTTATTCATTTTTTTAATCAAGTTGTGGGGCAAAGATGTAAAATTATTGAGACTTCACATAATCTTTTTTTTTCTTTCTGTAACCATGAAAACTATAAAAGATTTGAATGTAACAATTACTGAACAAGGTAACACACTTTTAAATTTAAGAGGAGAAATTGTTAGCATAAGATTTCATATTAGAGAAATTTAATTCTATAAAAATGATGACATATGAAGAAGTAAAATTAAATATTTCAGACAAAACAGAATGAAAAAATACAAAGAACTTTAAATAATAAATGGCCTGTTACAATTAGAATAAATGAAAAAGGTAATGATATTTATGCATTAACAAAAAGACAAATATACAAATTAGAAAAAGCATTTTCTGAAAATAAAGGAATTGATATTATTTTGAGTGTAAAACAAATAAAACACAATATGAAAATTGAAGGTGGATTTGGCTGGTTTGGCTGCATTGGCTTTACCATTACTCAGAGCAGCAGTTCCTGTTATTGCAAAATCTATAGGAATCAGAGCATTAACAGGATTAGCTTCTAGGGTTGTTTCAAAACTTATCTGCAACGAGCTTCGCCCCCCAATAGGTAACGGCCTAAATTTATCAAAAATAGGTTGTGTTTGCCAGATTGAATCATATGGAAAAGAACTTTATTTAGACCAGATACATGGTACATGCTTAATGATACATAGAATCATAAAGTGATAGTTTATTTTTATCAAGAGAAGGAAATATATATATAATGGTAATGGCTTTCTATGTGATTTAGTTAAGACATTCCTGTACTTAATATGCTGTTTTAAGGAACATAGGTTCTAATCCTTTATTATATTTTTTATAAAATGGAGAAAAAAGAAATTATAACCCTTTATCCTCGATTACCTTCGGCACCACTACAACACAATGTTGTTTCAAAAATAGAAGCTAATAGTTATAGAATTCACAAATTTCTGGATATTGAAAACAATTTTGAGAAACAGAAAGATAACAGAAGAAAGACTAAAAAATATACAAAAGCTTTATCAGCTTTAAATGGAACTGGTGTAGTTTTAACAGTTGCAGAAATCTGGACGGAAGTGGCTGGAGTTAGTTCATTATCAACAATTGTCTTAGGAATGGAAATTACTGCATTAGAAATGAAAGCAGAAAGTATTATTTTAAAATTTATAAATAAAAAAACTACAACATAAGCTGATAAACATAGACATATTTTAGTTTTATTAGAGTCAAAATGTAATACAATACATAATCATATCTCCAAAGCACTTTAAGATGGAAAAATATCTGAAGAATTTAAACTTATTTTAGAAAAAGAAACTAAGTATAGGGACATGCTTTCTGCAATAAGGCATCATAATAATCATCATCAAGTGCCATCTCCACAATGGAGGTTGGCTACAATAGACCTCCAAAATCCCCTGTCTCTTGGTTTGGTGTGTACTCTGCCAGACTGTAACCTGTCAATCTTGTGATGTTACTCTCCCACTTGTATCTCTGCTTACCTTTTGCTTGCTTCCCTTTGACTTTAATGTAAGATCTTCAACAAGGTGGCATGCCTTTTAGATATCATTAACGCATAATTTAAGTAAAACATATTGGAGAATCATACAAATGAAAAACAAGAGCTCATTAAAAAATATAGAGTTTTTTTTAGAAGAAAATAAATATACACTTCCAGTTAGATAAGTAATTAAAATTAGTTTTAAAAATTAGCCATTATAATTGTTTTTCTTAAATATCTCAGATCCCCAAGAAATACAACAGCTTGTGGATGAATTTCAAGAAAGAAAAAGAAATATTTAGCTAAACAATTTAAGTGAAAGATTTGATGATATTGAAATGAAAAGTGAGATGACAAAAATATTTTCCCCCATAGTAGAAAGCCAACAGAAAACAGCAGAATCTACACAAAAAGTCATAAGTGAAATACCATAGCACTTAGCTTTAGAACTGCTTTATGAACTATGTTTCACCAGCTTTAACAAATGTTTTACCAACAATCGGCTCTACAGCACTCAGTTATTTAAAAACATATCTAAATAAAACAATAGGAGATACTAACATGCAATTTATTCTAAAGATGAACATTTTTATATTGGAAATAAAGAAGTAAAAATTAATGGTAATGACATCACTACAGACGGAAACAAATATAAAGGAACTCCTGGATTATGGGTATTAATAACTAGTAAAAATCCACAAAATTAATTATTCTGCAGAGGATTACTCAAATTATAGCATAGCACATTCTACAAATCTTATGTATGTAGATTATGATTTTAATTTTTTTAAATGAAAAAAATATAATAAGCCATATTTATAAAAGTAGACCATTAACCATTAAGAAATTACCAAACAGGCAAATCCTTACAGAAGGATCAAGTCCAGATGAACTACCGGTAATAAATATATTTGGTTTAATAGTATCCAGTAAAGAATCAGGAAATACTGGTGTAAATGATGATATGATAAATATTGGTAGGATATCCTATTCAGGATGTGGCTATCAACCCAGCATTTTTTGGCTGTAGTGATTTATGTGATGACAAATATAGCTGATCTAATTTAATATAATTTAATATAATTTAAAACAAATAGATTATAATGAATATCAAAGAATGATATCACCAGCAAAAAATTAAATATTAAATATGCATTTAATTATAACAAAAAATAAAACAAAATATTTTAGAGGAGAATGATTTTTTTGACTCATTGTTATCTCTGGTTACTAGCAAGGTGGTTCAAAAAACAGTAAAAGAAGCAGCTGTTAATGTTGGTAAACAGTGAAAAACAATTAAAACAGTAAAAACAATGTTAATGCAATAGAAGCACTAGATACACTATTGACATGTAAAACAACCTAAACCTCCATTAGAAATTATTGACTATCTCAGAGAGAAAATAGGGGATATACAATATATTGTTTATAAATATAACCATCTAATACAGTAATTTGTGGTCATTTATGTTTATCTGTTTTAAAATAATTGTCTATCAATCAATATTAAATCAAACTTTTAATCAATATTAAATTTATTCTTTTAATAATGCCTGTAGATGATTTTGGATCTATAGGTGATGACTTTTCTACTACAGTTCAGTATGTGCGTAATTTTCTATAACAATTATCAAATTCATTTGAAATATAATCTTCATAATTTGTAGCTAATACTGTGACTTTATTATATTTAGTTTCATATTTCTTTAGTTCCTTAATTATAAAATGAAAATCATATTTACCATTGTGAAAGAAAACAGGTACCGGTATACTATTTGATGAATTTTCTTCTTTTGTATTACACGACTGACAAGCAGCTCTGCTATATTCCCCATTAAAATGATTATGCTCTCTTACTTTTTTATCATCATTATCAGACTCTTTATTACACATACAAATTAGTAGCATTTTCAAAACAATTTTTTCTTGATAAGTGAGTTTGTGTTGTGATTTCTTATAATATAATTTTTTATTTATGTGATAAAATTCCTTTATAATGTCTTGAACAAATCTTTCTTTTGCAGATAGTCTTGTATAACTATAAAAGAACAAGAATATAAATCTGGATAATCAGATATTGCATATAAACCAAATGAGCAAACTTCTTGTTTAAATTTTTTCTCTATGTATGTTTCATTAGGATTTGATTGACAAGAAGACATTGGAATATGTAATGATTCAAAATTTGCATAGAAGCAATAGGTATTCTAGATTTAAAAATGGTGATTTTTAAATTTTAATTTATTTCCCTTTTCCGGTAAAGTCTGTTTTGTTAATGGTTGCCTTTCACAATCTCTTTGATGATTGGATAAAGATTTAAGAGAAGAATAAGATTGAAGACATCTTCTGCATAAATATTTTTATGATGGTTAGTAGATAAAATTTCTTCAAAGTTTTAATTAAACAATAATGAGTTATTCCTTCATTTTCAGCATATAATAAATCAATAATAATATCTCTATCTGAATAGTTTGTAACATACATTAAATATAGGTATTTTAATATTTGTTTTGGTCTTGAAGAGCAAAAACATGTCTACATAGGACCTATATTATCATTCTGTTTTTCAACCTTTGGAATATATTGTTTTTAACAGGATATGCAATTCCTTCCATATCAATATATTCTTCCTATTCTTTATAATGGGATACTCTTTCTGAATAAGATTTAATTTTTAGGGCATAACATTTTTTATATAGGCCTTCATTATAGAAAACATATATCATCCTTGTTGTGTATATTTAGAATGCAATTATTTGTAAAAGGAAATTTAAAATTTAATAATCCTGCTAATGTTTTACTTTTACCATGGTTAATTCTTTTAGATTAATGTGATAAAAAATATATCCACTTCCTTTTTTTGTTGAAAACTATCTACCTAAGCAATAATTTTTTGTTCTATTATTTTAAATTTGTCTTCAAATGATTCATTGAATTGAAATTACTATAATCTGAATTAAAATATACCAGTATGTCTCTATTAAGTTATTGAGTGAGTGAAAATATAATCAATAGTAAACTTTAATTTAATTGATACATAGTTGTTGAGAATACTCTCTACACGACCATATTTTATTAAAATAATTATATATTTTTCTTTCTCGTTTTTCAATTGTAAAAGTCATTAAAACATCTTTGAATTTCTTTTTTTGGTTTAGAAATTCTGCCTTCTAATTCTTTCTCTTTGTGTGTTTTGGATTTTTCATGTTTTGTTTGTTCTTTTATGGTATGAAATATTTCATTATCTTTACAAATTAGACAATATAATTTTGCATATTTACTTGCCATTTTTAAGATACCTTTTTTAAATATATAATATATTTTCTGATAAAATAGGATTTCTAAGTATAAATGAATCATAAGCTTCTTTATATTTTTCTTAATTTTCTTGATAATGTTTTTTGTTTTTGTTCTTTATCACATTCTTAACATCTGCCTCTATGACCATCGAAATATGTTTTTTTCTTTAGCAAAGAAATGAAGGGGTTTATTAATAAAACATATATTGCAAGTTTTATTCATTTTAAATATGAATAATTTTTATATATGATAGTAGTATATGACAATTCAGCTTTTTATCACATTTTTTCTTGATAACAAAGAATTATTGTCATTAGTAGTAGTAACAAATGGGCTATCAAATTTATTTTGATAACAATTATTATCATTAGTAGTTAATAAGAGACAGAGCAATTAACTTTTACAATTTTATTTAATTAAAAAACCGAAGGGTACTGAGGTGTTTTTTTTTACATTTTAAAACGTCGATGTCATGGTCTCTCAATTTATATAACTATTCATGTTAGCTGAAATAAGGCATGAATGCATAATTGAAGTAAAAAGATCTTGAGAATACAAATGAAAATAAAGAGCTGATAAAAAAAACTTTTTTTAGTTAGAAGAAAAATCAACATACACTTCCAGTTAGTTATTAAAATTAGTTATTAAAAATGTCTTTCCTAAATATTTCAGATCCCATAAAAAGACAAAGGCTGTTGATGAATTTCAACAAAGAAAAAGAAATATTCAGCTAGATAATCTTAGTGAAAGAATTGATAATATTGAAATGAAAAGAGAGATGACAAAAATGTTTGTCCCCATAATACAATGCCAACAGAAAATAGCTGAGTCTACACAAAAAACCATCTCAGAAATACCAAAACAATTAGCTTTAGAATCTCCATAAACAATGTCATTAGCAACAAAAGGACCTAAAATAGGAGATCATTTGGTTTATATAGCTCTAGCAGGAAATTATATATATAGGAAGTAAAGAAGCTATAATTGATGCTAACAGTGATATTATTATAGAGTGAAATAAATATAAAGGAACTCCTGGATTACTAGAATTAATCATTAGTAATATCCACAAAATTATGCAGAAGATGACAGAAATACATATAAGGAAATACTAAATACAACAGGTGCTTTATGGACTAGAAATGATCCAAATACAAAAAAGTAAAATCAGGTACAGGTGAAAAATATTATAATATCATCAAACCAATAAGAGAAGAAATAATAGCTCAAAAACTTTCAATAGAAGGCGCGCCTAGCGGGGAATCACCACCAAATATTTTCACATTAAAGCCAAAAGATTTATTAAAAAGATATGATCTCATAAAGGCAAATAAAGAAGCAGGATATACTAATGTAGCTACTGAAATGTCTGTTATAGCAGATTAGCTTTATAGACAAGGAATTATTGATAAAGACCAATATGAAACTCAAAAAATAAATCATTAAAAATAGATACAATGCCTTTATTTATATTAAAATATAAAGTGAAATATTTTAGAGGAGAAAGTTTTTTTTTAACTCATTGTTATCTGCTGTAACAAGCACTGCAACCTTGTAAGTTGTTTAAGATACTACAAAAGAAGTTGCAATTAATGTAAAGAAAAAAGCAGCTACAGAATTAGGCACAAAGTTAACTAACACAGAGAGTGAAAAAGTTATAATAAAATATTTCCTCCATCCAAAACAGATTCGCAGAGAAAAGTTAAACTTCTAGCCGAACAATTATTTCCAAGAGGAAGTGGATTAAAATCATCAATTAGAAGAATCTGAAATTTCAGTGAATTAAAAACAATGGATACAATATATTATAATTTTTTTATTTTATGAAAAAATACATTCGATTTGTCAATTTTCTAATAGGTAGATAATGTCAGTGGTCAATTTGTCGACTTTTTAATAGGTTGATAATTTCAGTATAATTTTTAATAATTTCCCTATATGTTAAGTTACAAAATAAAATTTGCTTATACTAATTATAGACATTATAAAATGATATATAATCTCTAAGTGTTGTTGAACTTCTATAGAATCATATTTTAGCAAAGCAAAAAACTCTTTTTCTGTTTCAAAATTTGATTTAAGAACCAACTTTATAATAAAAGTGTTTATTTCTTTCCTTATTAATAACTAAATGATTAAAAAACTTTTTTTCATAACTAAACAATTTCTTCCAGTGTAATGTGTTCATTTTGAACATCCGTATCAATTTTTAAAATTTCCTTTTCACGTTTATTTCTTTTATCATATACCGGTAATTCTTCATTACTAATATAATCTATTTTTTCAAAAATCTTTTCTCGAATCTAATGGAACTTTTTTTTCATTAAGCACCCTAGTTAATAATACTTCAGGGTTATTCCATTCAATATTTAATGTTATTGTATTATCTTTCTCAAATTTTTAGCTGTTTTCTTAAATTCATTTATTTTATCTTTGTGTATAAAATATTTAATGTTATTTAACAATTTAGCAATTTTATTCAGTTTTCTTCCAATTTATTAATACACTGGTAAAATATACACTGTTATAGCAGTTTTTAAAATATACATGGTTAAAACAGTTTTTAAAATATGCTCTTCTGTAATTCCTTTGCATAGAATGAACCTATAATTTCTTATCCTTCGAAATCTTTTGTTTCATAAAGCAAAACTCGTATTTTCTTTCCTAGTATGCGGGTGCCAGTAATTTAACAAAACTATGTGACTTTTACGAAATGCGTAGCAAAATATAAGTCACGGTAAGGGGAGAGAACTGATGCCGGAAATTAGTATTTGTAACAATAAATAACAGGATTTATATATTTTACTTTATCAATAACAAATATTTCTGTTGTCTATTTTGGTGTATAAGCTTATTAAAAAGCTTTTTCTTCTTTGTTACTCTTACTCTATCACCTACTAAAAATTGGTGTTTCAAAGTTTCAGTTTCTTGAGGGTATAAATTTTGTCTTATTATATTTTCATTAATCTTTTTACTAACTTCAACTGGTGTAATTTTTATAGAAGTATGATATGTGTTATTATAATCATTAACTAAATCATCTATTATATTTGAGTATTTACCATAGTTGTTTCATTAGCTACTTAAACATCTTTTCTTTCATAGCTCTATTCCATCATTCAACCACATTACTTTTCTCTTCATTCTCTGTAGAATACAGTGCCTTGCTTTGTGAATCTTTAAAAAAAAGGCTTTTAACATGTTTATTATAAAATTCACTTCCTTTATCAACCCCCAATTTTTCTGGTTTTCTATCATTTATAATCTTTTCAAAAGTTTCAGCAACAGATATTCCACTTTTATTTTTTAATGGAATCATCCAACCATATTTACTAAAGATATCTATAACATCAAGAATATATTTAAAACCTTTATTTTGTTTAGAATAAGAAGATATATCAACTAAATCCGCAGCTCATATTTGATCTAATCTTTTAACAATAATTACTCTCTATTCAATTTTTTAATGACTGGTTTATGAAGTTCTTCTGCTAAGTCACTGCTAAATTTGAGGTTCTTCTTGGAAAATTGTTTACTTCCCATTGCAAAAGCAATTTTGCCTCTAATAATATTACCAAGAATGCCTTAATCTAATATTTCTCATACTAGGATTTTAAATATTCAAATCTTGTAACATCTTTTTATCACAAACTTCATTTCTAGTTTTCCTATCTTAATTTTGTAAATAACAGATGTCATGATTCATTGCTGCTTCATTTACTCTGTTAATTGGTTTACTCCAAGGTTGTGGTGTAAAATCAGGAGGATTCCAATATGGATCTTTTAATCATTTCTTTAAAGTAGTTCCTGGACCTGTAAAATTATGTCCAGGTAAATGCAATTCAAATGGAAGTTTATTTATTATAGAATTTAGGTTACTGCCATAATGACCACCTTGAGTGGATTTTGGAACAGTAGAACTGGTAAATTTATTTTATACAGTTCCACACACAGCACATTTTCCTTTTAGCATATCTGTATTTTTTTTTCTTTTAGTTTGAATCAAATCATGAGTGTCCGTTTTCTGTTTACATTTTACGCCAAAAATATGTCATTTTATAATAATTAAAAATAAACGATGACATGGCCTTTTGGCAGAACCAATCCAAAAAGAAAACATAACTTTACCAAATGAACCTCTTTCAAATGATCAACTTGAAGATGTTAAGAAATTAAAAATACAAAATTTTAGAGGCGTGTTTGTCAGATCAAAATTACCAAATAAACCTAGAAAAAAAAGAATGTGGAATAATGAATTTAGATGGAGATCTTAATGATGAAACAAAAGGAACTCATTGGGTTGCTTGGTGTAGAAGTGGTAATGATGATAATGACAATAAGTTATATTTTAATAGTTTTGGCATTCAAACTTCTTTAGAACTGATTGATTATCTTAGAGAGTAACCAGTGGATATACAGTTTCAACCAACTAATACAGTAATTTGTGGGCATTTATGTTTATATGTTTTAAAAGAATTAATGAGTGGAAAAGATTTTTATCTTATTTTATCTTATCTTAATACTACATTTATTCCATAATTTACTCCCTTAAAAATGTCTAGATATTTTTGGATCCATGGGTGATGGATGACTCTTCTACTACAATTCAGTCTGTGAATAACTATTCTGTGAATCTAGATGATTTAGAAAATGTAGAAAATTTAATAAGAGAGGGAAAAAAGATGATTTGTATGCATTTAAGCTTTCAGATGAAGGAATATACGTTAGACACGAGTTAACAAAAGATATACCCCATGATTGAATAGAATACACATCTTTAACATTTGTATTTAAAAGGAATAAATGGATTCCAATACCCGTAAAGTATGATTGGAATGTAGATATAAAATTATCTAACATGACATTTTCAAGAAGTGAAAGTCTTAAAATAAAAATAATGAATTCTGGCAAAATAATAGGAAGTTTAATTTCTCTACCATCAGGTGGGTTATTAGGTACTGCAGTTATTGTACGGAAATGATCTAAAATATTGTATTTCTTTATAAAAATAAATGGAAACTCATTTTGCATTCTTCGCAGAAGTTGAGGCCCAGATTAATTTTATTAGGGATCCTCCTGTTAATTCAACAATTATACTTGATGGAATTATTCAAGGAGAGCCCAGTGAGAAAAAGGAAATATTATCAGGGTTATTAATCTCAATCTCCAGACATTCTAAATTTCATTTTCAAAGCATACTAATAAAAGAAAAAACAACAAAATTTACATTGAGATTTATTATGCCTGGAATAAAAATAACTAAAGTAGAAAACAAAACAATCAAATTAACACCTAATAAAATTCATAATTTTTATTATATTTGTTGTATAAGATTAACAACTTAGCTTGTAAGTGATAATGAAATTAAATATTTATAAAAAAATGAACATTTTGAAAAATTAAACAAAGCTTATGATGTTTTTATTTCTGTTAAAAAATTTAAATTTCAATCTAACGGACATAAAATAGCTGTTGTTGTTGGATAAAATAATGTTTATCAAATGATATGCTTTCAACCATTTCATATAAACACTTTGTAAATGGATAAGCATTAGAATGAGTTTTTATTTTATCTGCTAAAATATAGGGGCCTATCTCTAATTATCATATGGACTAACAGATTTTTTATTTATTTCATTTATAGACATTTCATGATTACTAAAATTTAAAATATGCATTTTAATTTATTTTATTTCAGTATATTCCTTTAATATTGCATATTTATAATCTTGAAATGTGATTTGTTTTTTTTAAATTTTTTTTTTTACCAATTCCTTTGAGTTTATTTTTTTCTTTTCCATCCACTAAATATGAAAAAGCTTTATTTCTGAGAAATACTATTTCACTCATTATTTTTCCCTTTAATTCATATTAAAATTTACTCATTACTTGATCTTTTGGATAATCACTTGTGTATAATATATCTACTATTTTTTTCATATCTTTATAAACATCTTCTATTTTAATTTTTAAGAAGGAACTATAAGTATTGAAACCAATTATTTCATTATCAGACCATAATTCATTAATTGTTTCATAATAAAACTCAGACATTAATAATTTACTATAATCTAAAACACAGATTTCAGTAAATATACGAGTTAAATTTAATAGATGTTACATTATTCATAAAAGCAATTAAGTTTTCATTGAATATTGTAGTTTTTTTATAGTTGGTTTTATTAATACATTTTTAAACTTCTATTTCATCACATAGAAGTTTTATATCAATTCTATTTCTAAAAATGTTCCATTGTTTTTCCATAGAAAACATTAATCATTAGTTTAAATAAATCTTTTTCAAAATCTTATTTTGTTTTTTTTCTTTGTTCGGTATTAAAATCAATATATGGTTTTAAGTAAGCTTCTTCTTTAAAAGAAATAGTTCTGTGAACTTTTCTTACTTTTAATCCAAGAGATTCATAATACTATAATAATCTATGATGTTTTGGCATAGTCTATGACATATTCTTTGTTATTTTTTAGATTAAAAATTACATTTTCAGTTTGTCCATTTTTTTAAAATTTTCTACTTTTAAATAATTTAATTGAATCTCACTTAAATCTTCTTACTTTATATATTATTGTTCTTAGCCTATCTCTAATAAGATTAAAATATGTGGTTATATTATTTTCTTGAATATCATCATTTATATATTCATTGATAATATTTTTGAAGGTTCTTCTTCTTTTTCAATTCTTTTTTCATATTTTTATATTATACTTTTTTTTCTTTTATAATTTTTAAAATAATCAGGATTCTTTAGCATAAAATCTTGATATGCTTGTTTGTATTTATCTTTAATTTTCTTGGTAATATTTCATTTTAATGGTTTATTACATTCTTTACAGCTCGATCTTAAATCATATAATCCTGTTTTATCTTTTACAAAGCAAGTTATAGGTTTATTAATAAAACACACTGAACAAGTTGTATGCAGTTTATGGTGTCCATTTTTATTAATATATTTAAAAAATTTTTAATATATAAGTGATTCTAAAAATTTGAATAGGGGGTTGTATATAATATTGCATACATATTAGTTTTTTTAGGTAGTATTTATAGCAATACCCATCATTTCTAATTTTCTGATTTTATTTACAAAAATAGTGTGAAGTGTCAGACGGAATATTGATTTTCTTTTTTTTAAATACACTAAATGTTTAAGCGGACATACCCCCAATTTTATTTTGTGATTGGACATATTTTTGTATGTTTTTTCTAAAAAAGAGGGGGCTGGTGGTTGTGGTATAGGCCCTACACACCATTTATGAATTTTTTTTTAATGAGGGTGAGCCAGACACGTAAATATAGTGTACTTCTCTCCTTGGGATGGTCACTCATCCCCGGTAATTGAAATGTAATTTTCATTTCTTGTTGTGTTTCCCAGTCCTTAAAATATTTTAAAAGGTGTATGAAATTGTTCACAGAGGAACTAACCTTTCAGGCTATCGATTTTAATACTAACAATTGTTTCTTTAATATCTACAAGGTTCACGTGTAAACTCCATTTTCTCGTCAGTCTCATATATGACTATTCATTTTATCGCACATATCTGCAGTCTTGCAGTCTAAAACAACTAATTTTCTGATGAATCGCATTATTAGTGATGCTAACTCTGGTTCTTCACTTTAACAGGCCAGTATAACGATCCCCTGTATAATTACCACAATACACTCAATATGTTAATTGTTGTTCCATTTCTAATGATGTCATTGATCTGTCTTGTGCATGCATTTGTTGCTTTGTGCTGAATTGTTTCTCCAAATTTATTTGCTGTACTGAGAGATATAGTAAGACAACGTTATTTGTCTAGCTCTGTGCGGTCTGTGTTCATTATGTGGCATACACGTGTTATTATAGCTCTAATGAGATACATCCTCAACTTGTGGAAACAACCCAACATACTAAAGATTTGAGGGCTGGTGCAGCACATCAATAAATGGGAAACGACAGATATTAGTTAACATCAACAAAATCAGACGAAGTTTCGGATAAAACGCCTTCAACAGGACGATTGGTTCTTCAGATTACATGCTAGGACAACGAATACAAAAAATTGAAAAATGAATATTACAAAAGGTGATGGCAACAACTTTGGCAATGATATGGCTGGAGTCTCACAGTTTTACAGATGTCTGTTTTCTCACTGATTCTATTGAAAATTTTTCGATAGGTTTCTATGGCTATCTGCGACGTCAGTGGCTCCAGTTGATGACGAAATATGTGATGTGAAGAGTTGCCTTCATATTTATATCTAGACACTTAGGTGGTAGGGGAAATAAAAGTAGAAAGCTTGGAGGTCAAAGCGATTAGTTCACTGGACCGTGCATACAACATATTTAATGCAATGAAGAAGTTTGACCAGTTGAATGATGTGGGGTGCTGTTCTTCTTTCGTGTCTATGACTAGAATACATGGTCTGGAAGTGAAGTGTATTTTACAAGAAATCAGCGGCATATATGAGTCAAAAAAAGAGTTTCAACCAACACAGAAACGGAAAAGGCAGTTACCACATGCTGAAGAACATAGGTCTACTGAATATGAGATCGAAGTACCTATAGACGTGTCCGGAGTTCCATGATGATGATCAGACGATAAATTAAGTTCTTGTTTTGGTCTAGTCTTTATTCATGTCACAAATATTTGTCCAATGTTTTTATTCTCTGGTATTTTGATGTGATCATTTCATCATTTTCCTCAAGCTTCTCTCTCCTAGCATCTAAACTTGCCTCTATTTGTATTTTTCTCATGTTTTTCTCGTCTTTCCTATATTTCCATCATCATGCTTTTATTTATTGATTTCTTGTATTTCATGTTCCTTTCACAGTTTTCTGTTTCTCTTATTTTTTTCGTAGGTCCTATATTTTTATAGTTTTATTTTTCTTCGTTCTGTATTTTCCCCATCTATTGTTACTTGTTTTTTTTTGTTCTTTAGTCTATTAAGTGCATTTGTGTTTGTCCTATTTTCACTTCTTTCTTGTTTTCATTCATACTTTCTCTTTTCCACCTCATTTTCACCTACTGTTAAATGTAGTAAACATCTTTATAAGTACCGTTTCTCTCTTTAAAATCAAGATATAATATTATATTAAACATGCCATCGACCTGTGCAGCATGCGCGCGCTCATTCCCTCGTTGAATTTGTAATGATCAGCGGAAGTAGATGTTTGTACAGAATTATCGATCTAGTATTTGGTGGCTGAATCCTCTTGACACCCTGTTGCTTTATATCCATCTTTGTAAGGGAAAATGCTTTTTCGGGATGTCAGATCGTACGGTAAGAGTAGATGAATTCAGCACTTCTTCACAGCGTGTATTGCTGCTGGTCGAAGGTGATCATCACAGTTCACAACTAATGTAAAACAAATATTTTAATAAACTCACGTTTGTAATCTTTCGTCTCTTTGGACTGACTATTGCAATTATTCTTAGGATTGTGTGTTACTTTATATGGATTGAATGTGCATGTGATATGAGTTTTATTTTGTAATGAAACATGGCAGCTCTACTTGGAGCTAATAAGGAAAGAGAGTAATGCTATATAGAGCTAGCAACGGAAAATGATAGAACTACATAGAGCTACTAATGATGATGATGATAAAATAATGAAAACCGTTAGCCGTGAGCCAGTTTTGAAACATGGTAGCGCTACGTAGAGCTAGTGTGAAACATGATAGTGCTACATGGAGCTAGTAATGAAACATGATATGGCTACATGGAGTTACTAATGAACCATAATAGGGCTAGGTAGAGCCAGTAATGAAACACGATAGCGCTACATGGAGTTACTAATGAAACATGATAGTGCTAGGTAGAGCCAGTAATGAAACATGGTAACGCTACATGGAGTTAATAATTAAACATGGTAGCGCTACACAGAGCAAGTAATGAAAAATGATAGTGTTACATATTCCAGTAATTAAGCATTGTATTTGAGTTCTGAAAATAAATAAACAAACAGGATAATATCTAGAGGTCGCAGTGGTGTGGATTAAAGAGGAATAATGAGAATATTATGGATCACTCGTCTGGTTTGCCGAAGCAGGAGGAAAGAATAGTAACGCCTGCCATGTTTGTCGTAGGAGGTGATTAAAGAGTTTAGAGTGTTTAATTACCTGGTATTATAATCTCCTCAGAGAAGAAGCCTGCTGAAGACCCATACTTGAAATGCTGGGAGGGAACAATCAAAATTATCTACATCATCCTTCGAAATTTCAGGAATATCACAGCAGAGTTCCTTCAGACTGAATCAACAAACTGAATCGAAAGTCGCTAGGGATTTGAAAAGCACATGAAAACACCCTAATTTATCAAGCATTTCTGAGAAATACTAACCTGAAGCTGAAAATAAAACCCACCGTTTAGCATAAAGAGATTGGGATATATAAAGAGAGCCATATAATAAAGAGAATGAGTAATAAATAAAAGAGAGACAATGAGAGCGATCTAGAGAGTTAGTGGAATGCAATTCAAGTGATATGGTGAGTGGGATATAAAAATAGTCATAGAGTATGTGAGATATACAAATAGTGATAGAGTATGTGAGATATAAAGATAATGATATAGAGAGTGTGATATACAAAAAGTTCGTGGAATATAAATGAGTGATATGGTAACTGAGAAATTAGATGAGGAAAGTGATGTAAAGAGTGGGATATAAAGAGAGAAAGTTTGCAGATATAGGCCTATACAGAAAGTGCTTTAGATATAAAGAATGATTGGGATATAAAGAGTTGTATAGAGCAAGGGTGGGCAAACTTTTTGTGCAGAGGGCCGCATTGAAAATTGTAAAGCTATTGGAGGGCCGCATATAATATTATGTATGTTTTTGTTTAAAATTCTTGGTAAGTAATCAATTAAATATTTTTTATTGTAAAGAAAGGTAGTTTTACATAATATAGATAACTTCTGAAATAAATTACATTTCTAACAGACTTACACTATAACAGTATATTTTCTAATATGGATAAAAGGTTTTGCAAATATTTTAACAATGTTCGTGTATTTAAAAATGTGTTTGAGGGCCGCAAAATATCCAAATATCGCAAAATAGCGGGCCGTAGTTTGCCCACCCCTGGTATAGAGAGAATGGAATATAAAGACAATGCTTCGGATATAAAGAGCTAATCAGATATAAAGACAGTAAGTGGAATATAAATATAATAATATAGAGGTGGAGGAGTGGGGTATAAAAAAGGAGTGAGTAAATACGACACAAAGAGAGTGAGTTTGATATAAATAGAGTGAATATCATATAGAGTAAGTTGGATATCAAGAGAGTGATATACATAGTGAGATATAAAGCTCATGAGTGTGATATACATAGAATGACGTGGAGTAAACATGACATAAAGATAGTTCTATGGAGCGAGTGGAATATAAATAGAGCTATTATATTAAAATGAAATATAAAGAGATTGCGTGGGATATAAAAATAGTGAAATAAAGAATGAGTTGGATATGAAGAGAGTAATATAGAGATTGAGTGGAATGTTGAGTGTGTTATATATATATAATGAGTGGGATATAGAGTGTGATAGAATTAGTGAGATATAGGGTGTGTTATATAGAATTTGGCGGAATAATAAAAAGAGTGATAAAGAGAGTAAGCTATTGAGATAGTGAGTGCGGTATAAAGAGTTATTGGAGTGAGTGGAGTATAAAGAGAGTGAGTGGGATATAAAGAGAGTGATATAGAGAATAAGTCGAATATAAAGATAATGTTACAGAGGGCGAGTAGGATACAAACAGTGTGATACAGAGTGTGAGTGGTATATAGCAAGAGTGATTTAGACAGTGCGTGGAATATAACATGAGCGACACAGATGTGAGTGTGATATAAAAATAATTCAGCCAAAGACGGATGTGTCGGGCCACTGGCGCAAATAAAACGGTGACACAACGCATTTCCATTCTCTGGACTACATCCTACTGGAAATCTAGTAGGACCATGGTCCTGCTGTAAGGGAGATCCAGCGGGAGTTTGAGAATGAACGAAGAAGAACAAGATATTAAAATAATGATGTGGTGTGGGGATATGAAGATATTTATTTAGAGTGTGAGTCGGATATAAAGAGTGATATGGAGTGGCATACACATAAAGTTAGTGTGATATAAAGAAAGTGATATAGAGAGTGAGTGGTATAGAAAGAGAGTGATGCAGATTGCGTGGGATATGAAGAAAGTAATAAAGAGAGGGAGTGGAATACAAAAAGAGAGTGATGCAGAGATTGATAAAGAGAGTGAAAGATACATCAATAGAGTGATAAAGAGTGTAAATCGGGTATACAGAAAGTGAAAAATCAATTGTCAGATAAAAAGTATGATAGAGATAAAGAGGATGTGCGAGATGTAAGAGAAGAGAATGATATAAAGACATGAGAAGGATTTAAAAATGTGAGAGCAAGAGAATGAAGAGATAAAGATAATATGAGAGAGAAAGGAAATGAGAAATAAATAGAGTGATACAGAGAGATATATAAAGAGAAACATAAAGTGAATCAAAGTAATAAAGAAATTGAGTGAAAAAGTGAGTGATAAATAGAGAAAAAAATATATTAAGGAAATTAGATTAAGATAAAGAATGAGAGAGATGAAGAGAGTTAGAAAGTGTGAAAAAGAAAGAAAAACAATAGACTCAAGTCGGATGTGTCGATTAGAAAGAAGCAAGATATCGTCAGAATACTGTAAACCACATGTTAGATCCTGCTCGTTTTCTAATTTCGTCGAAGCTTCCTAATTATATTATTCATCTAGACATCTTGTTAACCGACGGGATTTGGGATTTTGATAAGAGAAAAGGAAGAAGAGTTGAAACAGCGATCGAATGAAGAATTACTAAGACACGAAATAATAGGAAATGAAGAATCAAGATTCGAGCGATTTGTTACATGTAGTTTGAGTTCTTTTGTGTGTGTAATTTGTGATTAAATCCATGATGATTTCACGTGATCTGCATGTAGGCTGGACTCAAATAGAACTAATTATGGGAGAAAACGTATAAAATAAACACAGTTATGAACTCCTACGTTATTAAGGATACCAAGAGATGGACATTTTTATATGATTTTTTTACGAACGCGTGTTGCGGGGATCTAAAGTGAGCAAGGCAGGGTCATAGATACGTCATTGATTTGGTAAAGAGGGTGAGGTTACATTAAAAGTCTTTTCTTTGTTTTCATAGGATTATTTGGTGACCTATTTTTGGGATAAACATATAGGTGTGTGTCTGGGGGGGGGGGGAATTTAAGCGAATATTTGCTTATGAAATGTGTTTCTTAGTATTAAATATTACCAGTGGCTCAAAATACGTAGAGGATTGGCTCATATTACTCAGGTTTTCTCATAGGTACTACGTCTCTCTCAATAGAACAGCATGCCTGTCGAGAGACATGTTCATAACACATCACTACGTAGCGCCCAGCGATAATCCCCAGCGACCTGTGATAAATGCAATTCTAAATAGGGTGTCATGTCAGACTCTTGACCCCGAGAACGCATTGAAAATGGAGTAGCCACTACACTTCAAAGATTCTATGTATATCTTATTAAACTGATTT
The DNA here is from genome assembly GCA_034231615.1 of Meghimatium bilineatum. NCBI lineage: Eukaryota > Metazoa > Mollusca > Gastropoda > Stylommatophora > Philomycidae > Meghimatium > Meghimatium bilineatum. The sequence continues at coordinate 67,724,269 of CM067299.1, read as the reverse complement.
GGCCACTACACAACAGAAGTCGCATACATATCGTATTAAAATGTGTTTAACCATTTCACCACATATTTCCCATGTATAACCTATTAAACCGGTTTATCCACTACACCAGGGGTCGGCAACCTATGGCACGCGTGCCACACTTGGCACGCCAAGCAATTTCAAATGGCACGCAGACCATGCAAGGGCAAGGATCCCATTAATAATTAAAAAAATTATTTTAATATTTCAAGAAACTCTATTTCTTTTAGTGTTATTTACAACTTTACATATTATTGAATATCACTATATATAAATTAATTAAAATATAAAAATAAAATATATGGTAAAATAAGAATATTCACCTCGACTTGTATAAAATGATATGTGATGTTGGCACTCTGAATAATTTGAAACCTTAAGTTGGCACACAGTTAGCAAAAGGTTGCCGACCCCTGCACTACACCACATAGATCGCATGTATAACTTCTTAAACTACATAAATCCTATGTATATGTTAGTTAATTTGGACATAATTAAGCAGGAGGGGTCCCTAAATTTTTATTATTGACAAGTTTTGATAAGTAAGGGAGGTAAAAAATTGTTGACGTATTTGTATCAGACCTCTTACGCGGTCCTGAAAGTATGTTAGCGCTGCTATTCCATGTATGTCGTAGAAGACGAATGAGAAAGATTGAACGTAAGATTTGCAGCCCTATCCGAGAATAAAAGCAAAAATAGTAGTAAGACGGTGCTTTGCGGAAAGGTGCAAATATAAAATGTGCTGTATCTTTCCAACCCAATAAATTGCAAGAAAGGTTTTTGAGCAATTTGTAGATAGAGAAGTTGCCAGAACTTAATTTAATATTTGAAGTCTCATACACTCATTGATGCTGAATGTTATGGAAAGAAGTAGTCATACATTCATCGTTGCTGAATGTTATGAAAGAAGTATGCATACACTTATCGTTGTTGAATATTATGAAAGAAGTAGCCATACACTCATCGTTGCTGAATGTTGTGAAAGAAGTATTCATACACTCATCGTTGCTGAATGTTGTGAAAAGAAGTAGTCATACACCCATCGTTGCTAAATGCTTTGGAAAGAAGTAGTCATACACTCATCGTTGCTGGGGTGCAAAGGGAACGCATTGCTCTAGGCGGACCCAGGGTTAGCAGATAACCAAGATCCCAAATGTACCTCCACGCGGTGTACCCTGGAAACAGAAATACAGCAGCTCGAGCTGATTCTGGCCAAATCATTTGGGGATCGTGTCCGAGAATGTGAAGGTAGCAGATGGAAAGAGATTTGACTGCACAAGAGACAGACAATATCTCCGACACCACCAGCATCACCACATATAGCGACACTGTCGACACACAGTCCAGTCCGAACATTGGAGGGGCGGCCAATGTAAAATGCACGTAAAGGTAGATGCATGGCGAGAGACAAATAGATTTCATACCGAGTACAATGAAACAATGAAAGGGCAGAACAGCGCTGGAGGGCAGCGCGAACTGCAAATAGAAAGTGAAAAGTCCCTAGGAAAGGGGAACTACAAGCTCAGTCAGCTCGAGGCGAGCTTCTAGTTACCTGTGTTCCTTACAGGCAGAGACCCAGACCCATTCATTGGCGTTTGGTAAAGCAAGAAGACCTAATCCAACTCTAATGTCGAGCCTTCCTAAACCGGAAATATGCTCGCGAAGAGAAAGGGTTCTGTACCCGATGGGCTTAGGCAAGAAAGGGACAACGATGGTAGTCCTGGTCCAACTCTACTGTCAAGGTTTCCTATACCGGAAGGACACTTGCACAGAGAAAGGGTTCCGTACCCGATGGGCTCAGGCACAAAAGGGACAACGATTTAGCCCTGGCCCAACTCTACTGTCAGGTTTTCCTACACCGGAAATACACTTGAAGAGAGAAAGGGTTCAGTACCTGATGGGCTCAGGCGCTATTGGGACAAGGACGCTCAGCTCGAGAACGCCTTGCTCTCAAACGCGTGGTGTGAGACTCGAACTTGGACAAGGGGTACACGATGTCGGTGAATGACACCTCGTCTAAGAGGACGAAAGAGCCAGGGTCCAACTCCTCTGTTGAGTTCTTCCCCTTAAGGAACCAGGCTCAAGGATGAGAAACGGTTCAGTACCCAATGGGCACAGTCACAGCACGTCCAATTACACGAGGCAAGTTCATAGACAGTGGAACACCTCGTGCGAGTCAGACGAGAGCAAAAATCGTCTGGGCGAAGAGTCGCCACTGCGCGTGCCTGGAGACAGATATAGAGGCTGTCACAGGCTAAGGGTAGCCCACCCGAATTGTCAAGGCATGCCGAAATCGGATGTGCTAGGTCTACAAGGCGCATAACGGTGGCACAACGTAATCACGCTCCCGGCGGAAATCGCACGGATATTCGTGATGGTTACAACGGAGCGAACGCAAAACAAACAAACTCATCGTTGCTGAATATTGTGAAAGAAGTGGTCATACACTCATCGATGCTGAGTGTTATGCGAAGAAGTCTTCTACTCGGAAGCTCTTCTATTTTCAATTAGAGAAAACAGCAAATAAGTTGTTTTTTTTTTTTTTAAAACCCATACATTCTCATTCGACTGAGGCTTGTAGGAGGTGGTATTTACTATCACTATTTTTATGTAAGCACGGTAAAAGTAATATAGTCTAAACTGCGCCGGACAACTTTACTATCCTAAATTTGTATTGGAACCATTTCTTGAGTCTGGATCAGTCTAGCAACCTCATAGAACAATTCCCTGCCCTTATCCTGTTGTTGTTTGCTTTTTGATTCACCAGTAGCTGAGTATTATTTCTTGGCTACTAGTTTGTTACCGAGACGACCCGTGATAGGAGTAAATAATAGCAGCGCTTACCTGCCATTCATGTCGTAAGTGTCAACTAAGGAGGTTTCTGACGGTGGAGTTGGCTGTCTCATCTCACAAGAGGTAAAAGTGATCCTATGCTGGTCAGATGTATCAGATCGAAAGGCGCAGATATCGTAGACAAACTATAAACCATGACACAACACATTCCTTTCTTTTGGATAGCATACTGCTAATCTACAGGAGTTTTAGAATGAATTCACAAGAAGTTGATAACGTTACTGTCACTGCATGGAACTTTCAGGTTTGTCATTCCTTGATCATGTTCATCACGTAAAGTTTTAGCAATGTTTAGGTTTTTTATTTTGGCAGAATACCAACTGTAAATAGACACTAAACCGTTAGGAATCAAGTGAATTAGTAACTACACAATTAGCGGGTCTAATTAAATCATGATTTTAAAATATTTCACATCAACTGGAATTCGAATTTGTGAACACCTGGTTATTATTCTGACTAATTAATATTAACAACTGAACCACTGCAGGTCCAAGAGACTAAACCGACTAGAATACAGAAGAGAAGTTTTCGAAAAAATTGTAAAATTTAGAGGAATTTAAGGATGTCAACAAACTTCGTCAACAATTACAAGGTTCTAAAGAAGTTGACAGTTGTTAACAAGAGGAGAGAGTTTGAAACGGTTTCAAAAAAGTTGACGTCATCAATACTGTTTTTATACACTAATTAAAATGTTTGAAAGTGATACATTTTCCCCAAAATCTGAAAAAGTCTGATATTTATTTCGTATTATTCTGCTAATAAATGTATAATCCTCTGCAAAAAATATTTTTGGACATAATTATGCAAGGACGGGGGAGGGGGTGAGTCCCTAAATTCGTGAAAGCTTTTGACAAGGGGTGGGAGGTAAAAATGTACAAAAGATTACTGACGTAATATTTGGATAACCACCTTCTACTTCTTGTCCTGCATTAGTTCTCAAACTCCTGTAGCTTATCAGGACGTAGTGCGGAGAACAGATTGAGTTGTACCATGGTTTACAGCTTGCCTGTGATATCTGCGAATTCAGACTTAAGCATTGCTTCTAGGTCACTGTGACCACCAATGAGATGGGGTAGCGAACCCCATCCATCAAATCATACACAGTCGCATCCTGCGACATTCACTGCAGGTAACAAAACATGCGCAGTCGCATCCTGCGACGTGCACTGCAGGTAACACAACATCCACAGTCGCATCCTGCGACATGCACTGCAGGTAACAAAACATCCACAGTCGCATCCTGCGACATGCTCTGCAGGTAACAGTGTTATTAGACTTCGCTACCCTTTCTGACCCCGGCAACACACGGGTAGATTTAGCGGGTGATAAGTAAGATTCGAACACCGTTAGTCCAGTTGATATTAGTGCTAGCAAAGAAAGGTAGAATATTTATGAAATCAGTAATTATAGTAATATTTTGACACATATCTCAACATAATAATATTTGATGCATATCTCAACATAATAATATTTGACACATATCTGAACATAATAATGTTTGACGCATATCTGAACATAATAATGTTTGACGCATATTTCAGCATAATAATATAATATTTTACGCATAGAGTAGAATAATATACGCCTTTCTCAACATTATAATAGAATCATTGATGCATATCTCAACATAATATAATAATTCAAGCGTAACCTGTGTAGGAGATTGCATCATTAAATATTTCCGTGACATTACTGTAGCTAGGTGAAACGCCACGACCTACGCTATGCGATAACAACGACCAAGTTCAGACGAATTGCGATTATGCGACTATATAGAACTACCATGTACATTCAAGAAGGAAGCCAGAGGATAAATTAAAAATTCTTGAGACTAACGGGGATTGAACCAGTCCGTTCAGCAGACTGGTTCAATTCCCGTTAGTCTCAAGAATTATAGAGCTAAAACTCATTTCCAGCGAATTGGCATTTTTCACCAGCCCCCTTCCACACGAAAACAAGGAAATTACATAACTACAAAGCCACCCATGCCATTGCCAAAAACTAATGCCTTTTGTATCAAATCGTTTTAACACCTCATTCAGCTATCACATTTTTTCACCTGGTTTTATTTTTTAAGTCTGTTAAATGCTAATAAGTCTGAATAAATATTTGTTTGAAGTTTATTTCTAAGACTCGACGCAAGCTATCATACATTTCCTTGTTTTAGCAAGATATTTGCCAATTCACTGATTCTGTTTCCATGCTTTTATTATTATTATTATTATTATTATAAATATATATATATATATATATATATATATATATATATATATATATATATATATATATATATATATATATATATATATATATATATATATATATATATATATATATATATATATATATATATAAAGGTAGGTCCCGTGGCATTTGCCGTCGGGGATGAAGATAACTCTTCATGTACTAAGCCGCAGCAACTATTAGGTGGGGTGGCCAGTTCTCTTCCGTGCTGTATTTTTACCTTCCCTAACTCACGCGTCAGGTACTCATTTACAGCTGAGTCGACTGGAGGAGTGGTCGTGTCAAGTGAGAAATCACAACCCGGATTTTTTGATTTTTTTTGTTAATGTTCGGACGTGGTTTCGAACCTGGCACGCTGGCTTGGCTATCCACTAGGCTACCGCGCTCCTCATATATATATATATATATATCTTTACAGCTTTGCTCGTCACATCTCTATGTTAACGTTTTCAAAAGAATCTAGTGTCTTTTTATTTGTTTTTATTACATGGTCTATTTGTGATCTCTTCCGAAATATTTATTTAGCTTTTAATTCTTTATATTGTTCATAATTGTTTTTGGCTGCACGCGTCCTGTTGTTCGCTTTGTTTACACAATCAGAAAGTTGTGTGATACATTATATTTGATTGTTTAGCGTTCGGACATCAAAGTGCTCATTTCTGATATTAATGTGTGAATAATAGAAACAAATAGCACAAAAGAGGTCACAAAGAGCTAATGTTTCTTCTTCTGCGATCAATCGCTGTGCATCCAGTCCGATATTATTCACGTAAAGAACATTTGTTTTAGATCGGTGGGGGTTCTCCACAATTTGGTTTGCAGAGACATCCCTGTGGGCCAGACTGTCGCTCCGTGAGCAATACACTTTTTATTATTCAGTCACTGTGGCCATGACCGTCTCCGGTATATAAGACACGAGAACAGAAAACGTAAATACCTGAAAGGTTCATTCTGATTATTTCCGTACATTTCGTTGGTCGGCATTGGCTATTTTGGCATGCGACTCCAAGTATACAAATATTGACCAACAAAAATCACAACAATAATAAAAAAGATAACGCATGAAGTTCTAATTAATTCTGTACAGAGGTCCTATATTGAAATCTAAGGTCACGGTGTGGTTAAGAGACAGTGAGTCTTGTCTTAAAATCACACGGTAAACGGATCGAAGTTAGTTATATGAAGTTCAGACATTTAGTATTGCAATGAGACACTATCTGGAGTTTGTTTAGATTGTTAGCAATAATGAAAGACGAAGCAATTGTTTCCTATGTGCACGTTTTTGAGGAAGAGATGTGGGGGTTCTTCGAGAGATTTGTTGTGTCTTACATAGAAGACCAACACCCAGCCTTATATATCCAACACCTCCAACATTCATTTATACAGGGGACCCCAAACATTCAGCCTTATATAGATCCCAACACAGTCTTATATAGAAGATCCAACACTCAGTTTGACATTGAAGATTCCAACACTCAGTTTGACATAGAAGATCCCAACACTCAGTCTGGCAAAGAAAACTTCAACACTCAAACATACATAGAATACTCCAACACTCACCCTTATATAGAAGATCCCAACACTAAATCTTATGTAGAAGATCCCAATACTCAGTCTGACATAGAAGACCCAAGCACTCAGTCTGACATAGAAGACCGCAATACTCAGTATTATATAGATGACCCCTAAACTCAGCCCTATATAAAAGAACCCTACACTCAGCCTTATATAGAAGAACGCAATACTCAGTCTTAAATAGAAGGCCCCAACACTCAGTCTGACATAGAAGACTTCAACACTCAGGTGCAGATATAGACTCATCCGAAAGCCTGCAACCATATGGTGGTAACAATATTGCATGTGTGCGCGTGGGTGGGTATGTGTGTGTGTGGTGGTGGGGGGATTTCTAGTTCTAGTTTCTCTTCATTCACTCTGTTCAATTTAGCAGCGGAGTAGCTTGAATTTGTAAGGAGGATTCCGAGTGACCTTTTTAGTAGGTGTGTAGCCACCCCTCCATTTCTCCACCAGAAATACACATTTAGGTGATATCTATTTAGGTGATATCCCTACATAAAATATTTATTAATTTTGTTTTAAAACAAACCTTATATAATCTTGCAATATCATTAAATCCGTTCAAAGAAAACCTTCATGATATTATTCATAACACATTGGTTTATTGATTAACGCACTATTGGTCACTAAATAACACCGTTTCCTACATCTCAGATCAAACACAGCGTCGTGTTGTCATGATGACGTCACATTGTAACATATATGGACTTTCCAGTTATGAGAACTAATCATCATAAATTATTTCAAAGCGCATGATTGGTACGAAGCCAGCGCCTGAAAGCGCAAGTGAATCATTATTAAGAGATCAAAGATCAGATACTAAACAGTGAATGGAGCTTCTGATGTAAGCGAAATCTTACGCTGAATCGTTTTGATGTCAAGGATAGATAATTTTCAAAACAAGAATGAATCTGCAATTATCTTTCTGTTATGTTTATGGTAAATAAATAAATGTGTGTGCGCTATTTAGTTATTTAATGATTGGAGGGGGCACGGAGCATTCTTGTGTCTATTGACACTACGTCACTTCTATTTAGTAGGTGACTTTTCATATTCACTAAACCATTAGGGTTGCAGAGGGTTGTTCCTCCATCACAAATAATGGTGATCCTTTGTTACATTTACTTTATGAAGTTTAGTTAGAGTTGTATCCTTGTATATTAATTACTAGATTGCTATTAAGTCCCATGATGTAATTGAATTCGGGCATGAAATTATCACCATAAATGGTGTTTGATGTACACGTGGCTTTTTAGCTACTCTTCGCTATTGAGCAACTGTATGTCCCCTCTTTTTACAAGATGCTGCACTGTTTTTAACCAGCGTATAGGTAGCGATACTGCATTGTGTGCGTCAATATACAGTCTTTCAGCGATGTCTATCTTCAGTGTTGCGGCTGAGTGTGCAAAAAAATTCTTCACTTGCTCAGTCTTTGATGTTGTCTGATTCATTAATATTTTGAACACAAACATCGGATGTTTACAGTTTCTCTGCGATGTAAATGTCTTCGGTCCACTAATTCGACTTTATAATTCGATGTTTATATCATTATATGCATAAGATAAGACAATGCATGTAGCAATTCTCAATTTTTGAAACAAAAAAAAGACAATTTATAACAACAAAGAAATTGTAAGCAATAAAAAATTTACGGCATGTTATTAGAAGTGCAAAACGTGGACATTTAGTAATCACTAGGAAAATCAAAGGGAGAAGAGAAGGAGGAAGACAAAGAGAGAATTTGATCGATGGGTTCTTACTGTGCATGAGAGAATATCACCAAATGAACTTATTAACAATATAAGAAACCGATGTGTGAAGAAGCATGATCGCCTACGCCACTCTTCATGACACTTGATTAATTGATTAGCTAGCACAGGGTGAGATGGTCAGCCACAAGCTCAACCAAATACTTATCCAGAATATATATCCTGTGTTCTAACCCCAAACAACGTTACTTATATTGACTGTGTGACGTTTTCTCAGTATTTTATTGGCTGACTACGAACAGGGGATGTCCATAAAAAAAGACAAATGACCAATTCTATCTGCCGCTGTTTTGGGTTTAATACGCATGGTTATTGTGGAGAAGGACTTGTTTCAACCCTCCTCAGTTACCTGCTGCTGCAATATTCATGAATAGCTACTATCCATTGCTCCAGTTTCGGGCCCCAGGAACACGTGGGTTGATTTGCTTGGTTACACAAATTCTTTCTCAGTTATTACTCGCTTCTTCCGTGTTTAGCACACAATTCTTAGACGTTTCATATTAGTTTTATTATTATGTTAGTTGCTTTTGATTCATACTTGCAGCTTAATGTGTTTTATTGTTTCCCGATAATGGCTTACTAGTCGATGCAGTGTTTATGTTCATAGCTTGTTTTTATTTATCCGCTAAAGTAGTTTTCTCGATTATTATATTAACTACTACATTTTAATAGGACACTAGGGAAATTCAATAACATTGAGGGATTGCAGGAAAAGAAAATAGTGTAGTGTACACAGCGATGTAAATACACGGCATAGATAGTGAAGTTAACAAGTTAACACAGAGAGAGAGAGAGAGATGTAAATACACGGCATAGATAGTGAAGTTAACACACAGAGAGAGAGATGTAAATACACGGCATAGATAGTGAAGTTAACACACAGAGAGAGATGTAAATACACGGCATAGATAGTGAAGTTAACACAGAGAGAGAGAGAGAGATGTAAATACACGGCATAGATAGTGAAGTTAACACAGAGAGAGAGAGAGATGTAAATACACGGCATAGATAGTGAAGTTAACACAGAGAGAGAGATGTAAATACACGGCATAGATAGTGAAGTTAACACACAGAGAGAGAGATGTAAATACACGGCATAGATAGTGAAGTTAACACAGAGAGAGAGAGAGAGATGTAAATACACGGCATAGATAGTGAAGTTAACACAGAGAGAGAGAGATGTAAATACATGCCATATATAGTGAGGTTAACACAGAAATGTAAAGATATTGCTGAGATACCACTCTGACGTAATGGTTTAGTCTCTCGCCTTGTGCAGTAGAGGATACTGTTCGAATCCGGATTGCGAAACATTTGTTCAAAAATGCTTGGGGCCTGTTACAACTACAAAGTGTTATGAAAAGTATTTTTTTACAGGCAGCATGCAGCATCGTTTAGAGGGAAGTAGTGCATATGGGGAAGTCCGAGTATAATGCGGCTATCCACTACGACACTTGAACTATTAGAGATAACAGGCTAACTCGTTTAATGACACCACATAAATAACAGGTGAACACTATAAGGACACGCCTGAGATAGCAGGTGAACATGAAGATATAAGAAAACAGCAGCTATAGAAAGGTAACACACATAACCCAAGATATCAGCAAAAGAGATAAATTTCACTATCAGAATGTCAATGATAAAGCAGGGCAACAATAAGATAGAAAGGCAGCAATTATATGTAAAACACAGCATCTCTATTATGGCATTACGGAAATATCAGGATGTAGTAAGCTTTAGATCTAAAAATCAGACAGGAGAACTATCCCAGAGCTGTCAAGACAACATGAAGATAGTAGGATTACTTTAAAAAACTGTTAGAACACAGCGGGAATTGTAGGATTACCACAGAGCTATAAGATAACACGGAAGAAGTATGATTCAAGAAGAGATGTCAGGATAGTACTGATTTAGCGAGATTTAAAAAGATCTGTCAGGCCAACACGAAGATAAATCAAACTCTCTTTACATGTCATTATGTGTTCTCTGGCATGTGGAAGATCTCAATAGCACCTCAAAGACAACAACCATGCAACAGAAAAACCAATAGTACAGTTTAAAACTCGTCTCGCTCGATTTCGTTCAATATCTCATTAAGGTAAACATTACAGTATTACGCATCGGCCAACACAGACTTATGTTGAAATTATTTTTGACACATTTTTAATGTTAATAACAGAGTAACTTTAAATCAAAGTACACTATGATATTTAAAACATCGCCTCCTCTGTATTTTGGTTGCAACTTAGAGTGTAACAATGTTTCTCAGAAAATCACGTAAAATGGATGGGTTTGTACTTATCAATGTTCCCATGACAATATTCATTAAAAATGTAAACACAGAATGTCAAATTAAGACAGAATCCTCACAATATGCTGCTAAGTGTAGATGGTCATTTTGTCACGTGTGATGAATGTATGCATACCATATGACTTCCAGACTATTCGTGTTACTATAGTTGAACAAATTCACAGATTACATTTTTGACAACTATTTCTATCACACACTAGACATTCTATCATACACTATACATTCTGTCACACTCACTACCCATTATATCACACTAGACATTCTATCAAACTCATTATCCATTATATAACACAATATACGTCCTATCACATACTGCCCATTCAATCACACATTACCCATTCAGCATACACTGCCCTTCTATCACAAACTAGATATTCTATCACTCACTTCCCATTCTATCACACTCACTACCCATTATATCACACACTAGACATTCTATCACACTCACTACCCATTATATCACACTACCACACACTACAAATTATATGACTCACGCTACTCATTATATCACTCACCACTCATTCTATCACATACTACCCATTCTATCACACACTACACATTCTATCACAAACCACCCATTCTATCACACACTACCCATTCTATCACACACTACCCATTCTATCACACAGTACACATTCAAACACACTATACATTCTAGCACACACATCCCATTCTATCACACACACTATCCATTTTATCATACATTATCCATTCTGTTACACAATATACATTTTATCACACACTAGACATTCCATAACACAGCTTATATTCTATAACACAATAGACAAACTATTACACACTACCCATTCTATAATACACTAGACATTATGTCATATACACTCTAGAAATACTAGCACGTTACCCATTATATCACATACTAGACACTCTATCACATACTACCAACTATATCACACACTATACATTCTATAAGAGACACTACCAATTATATCACACACACTACCCATTCGCTCACATACTACACATTCTATCACACATACACTACCCATTTCATAGCATACTATAAATTATATCACACATACACTACCCATTCCATAGCACACTACACATTCTATTACACATACACTACCCATTCCATAGCACACTATACATTCTATCACACATACACTACCCATTCCATAGCACACTACACATTCTATCACACATACACTACCCATTCCATAGCACACTATACATTCTATCACACATACACTACCCATTCCATAGCACACTATACATTCTATCACACATACACTACCCATTCCATAGCACACTATACATTCTATCACACATACACTACCCATTCCATAGCACACTACACATTCTATCACACATACACTACCCATTCCATAGCACACTACACATTCTATCACACATACACTACCCATTCCATAGCACACTATACATTCTATCACACATACACTACCCATTCCATAGGACACTACACATTCTATCACACATACACTACCCATTCCATAGCACACTACACATTCTATCACACATACACTACCCACTCCATAGCACACTACACATTCTATCACACATACACTACCCATTCCATAGCACACTATACATTCTATCACACATACACTACCCATTCCATAGCACACTACACATTCTATCACACATACACTACCCATTCCATAGCACACTACACATTCTATCACACATACACTACCCATTCCATAGCACACTATACATTCTATCACACATACACTACCCATTCCATAGCACACTACACATTCTATCATATACTGTACATTCTATTACACACTACCCATTTTGTCATACACTAGACATTATATCTATCGCACGCATAACTCATTTTACCTCATACACTTTCCGATCTCTATCTATCACACTCTACCCATTATGCTTTTACACACGCACGCACGCACGCACGCACACACACACACACACACACACACTACTCATTCTATTACACATTACCCACTCTATCACACACACACTACTCATTCTATTACACATTACCCACTCTATCACACGCTGAACATTATGTCACACACACACGAGAAATTCCATCAAATACTAAACAGTATATCACAACACATTAGAATTTATAGTTTACGCCCATTCTATGACACACTAGACCAGTGTTTCCCAACCTTTTTTTACCATGCCCCCACTTAAGTCTTTCTAAAATTCTGATGTCCCCCCCCCCAAGTAATATATACATATTTATTTATATTCATAAATATAATTATTCCCTAAATGAACCATAATTATAACTTTTTTAGAATTGCCCCCTCCCTCAACAATCAAATTGCCTCAGTGGGGCGTGGGCCCCACGTTGGAAAACACTGCGCTAGACACTCTACCACACTCTACTAATTATATCACACACACTACTCATTCTATGACACATTAGATATATTATCACTCACCATACATTCTATCACACACACTACGCATTCTATAACACACACACTACTCATTCTATCATACATACTACACACTATATCACACTACACATTCTATCACATACACTAGCCATTCTATCATGCATACTAATCATTCTATCATACACACTATCCATTCTATCACACATATTACACATTTTGTTACACATATTACATATTCTATCATACGTATTACACATCCTCTTACACATATTACACATTCTATCACACATATTTAGGCATGGTTTGCGTCTGTGGGTCTCACCAATGGCCCACTAGACATACCACCCATGCAACAGAAAACCTTAGTAGATGTTATGCTGTAATAATGAGGTTATCTTCTTATAGAAGCTTCATGGTAGGTCATCTATACAATTATGATTTTTATGTGTCACACAAATTTCCCATTCTATGAAACACACTGCCAAGTCTATCGTAATCTACCCATTATATCTCGGGACCATCTGCACTTCTGCATGCATTGCAATAGAACATTCATGGCACGAATAGGACTCATCGGGCATCTACGAACTAACAAACCCAAACCAAATTAGACAATCATAAATGTTTTTTTCTACGTGTTCACCACATCTTAAATGATTTTCATGTCATGTTCATTTTCGCTTTCGAAGGAGGAACATCATCTCATCATATCACACACTCACTACCAATTATATCACATATTCACTACCCATTATATCACACACTCACTACCCATTATATCACATATTCACTACCAAATTAATAACATATTTCTAATTCTAGCACACATAATATATTATATCAAACATACCACGCATTCTGTCCGACACATTACCAATTCTATCACACAATACCTATTCTATCATATACTACTCACTCTATCGTATTCTACTCACTCTATCGTATACTACTCACTCTATCATATACTACTCATTCTATCATATACTACTCATTCTATCACGCACATTACTCATTATATTCCACACAATATCTATTCCATCTCACATAATACCCATGTTATTACACACACTACACATTTTGTCGCATATATTATCCATTCTATCATATTATCCAATCTATCAAACATACTATCTATTTTATAGCGCATACTATCCATTCTATCTCACATACTATCCATTCTATCTCACATACTATCCATTCTATCTCACATACTATCCATTATATCACACACATTTCCATTCGATCACACACTATCCATTCCATTGTATTCATTCTATTATACACACTACCCGTTATATTTCACACATACTACCACTTCTATCACATATTACACATTCTATCTCACACACTACCCATTCTATAACACACTATCTCTTCTATCTCAATCTACCATCCTATCTTACACACTACCTATTGTTACTATCACACACAAACCATTGTTACTATCACACACAACCCATTTTATCTCTTACACTGTCCGACCGTTTTTTTTATCTATCGCACTCTACCCATTCATTATATCACACACACCCACTACCCATTCTTTCTCCCACACTGCCCGTTCTATCACATTCTATCCATCCCATCACACACTAACCGTCCTACGTTGTATTACATACTACCAAATCTATCACAACCTACCCAGTCAATCCACATTACCCACATCACACACATACATACTAAAACATTCCCTCAGGCAGCCAAAGATTTTAAATAGCTTTACGTCACACGGTAACCACTCTATAGTACACCACCACCCTAATCTATCTCACACTTCCATTCCATCTCCATCTGAAACAGCTAGTCAGCCAATAACGTTAGCGTCCTTACTAGCGACCGACGGTAATATCATTATTGATCTGTACAATCCTCGAACAGTCGTCTCCGAACGTCATGGCTTAACATTGCACGCGTCTTTGATATTGGGAGGGAAATAGACAAAGATGTGCCTTGGTGTGCTTATTTGGTTTCATATGGTATTTGGTTATTAGATATTTCGTGAATGACGGCGATGAAGATCGAACCTCGAGAGAGTAGAAATTTGTCACCCTTGTTACTTAGGTCAGTCGGTGGTTTTATTTTGATATCCATATTTGTTTTCACTAGTATTTATTCTATGTGTGAAAAGTGAAATTGAAAACACAAGGACTAAAATGTCTTTATCCCGAAGAGTAAAAGACGTATTATGACTTTGTTTCCTAACCCTTTTTTTGCCATGCCCCACCACAGACGTTCTAAAATTCGAATGCGCCCCCTCCCCCAATTTGTAACATATACATATATTTTATAGTCAAAAATTGAATTATTTCCTAAATGAAGTCTAATTACAACTTGTTCGAATTGACCCCCTGAATAATAAGATTACCCACCCCCTGTGGAGCATGGGGCCCACGTTGGAAAACACTGGTCTATGATGGCAGAAAAATAATAAATTATATCACAAACTACCCATCCTTTTTATGGCGATATTCTTCAGAGCCTTATCAAGTGCCAGGTACCATTCTACTCATGAAATTGTAGAGTGCAATACCACACATTTGGCAATCGTATACTCAGGAGGACACCTTGTCATGGTTTTTTGTGTGCAATCTCAAGGCATGCTGCTGATAAAAGAGAGGATTCTCTTCCAGTAATCCAGGTATGAACCCATAGGCGTCCAAATCTTCATCACAGGGGAGCAAATAGGGTTAAAATAGGTAGCTAATCGGATATCGACCTCCTTGTTCGCCTCTTACAATATGATCGATGGAAACTTTATAATATGTGATACTCTTTCACGTTTAAGACGACTGTTTGACTCAATGTAAATGTAGTGTGGGCGAATACTTGACTCAATGTAAATGTAGTGTGGGCGACTGTTTGACTCAATGTAAATGTAGTGTGGGCGAATACTTGACTCAATGTAAATATAGTGTGGGCGAATACTTGACTCAATGTAAAAATAGTGTGGGCGAATACTTGACTCAATGTAAATGTAGTGTGGACGACTGTATGACTCAATGTAAATATAGTGTGGGCGAATACTTGACTCAATGTAAATGTAGTGTGGACGACTGTTTGACTCAATGTAATTGTAGTGTGGGCGATTGTTTGACTCAATGTAAATGTAGTGTGGGCGACTGTTTGACTCAATGTAAATGTAGTGTGGGCGACTGTTTGACTCAATGTAAATGTAGTGTGGGCGACTGTTTGACTCAATGTAAATGTAGTTTGGGCGACTGTTTGACCCAATGTAAATGTAGTGTGGGCGACTGTTTGACTCAATGTAACTGTAGTGTGGGCGAATACTTGACTCAATCTAAATGTAGTGTGGGCGAATACTTGACTCAATGTAAATATAGTGTGGGCGAATACTTGACTCAATGTAAATGTAGTGTGGACGACTGTTTGACTCAATGTAAATGTAGTGTGGGCGACTGTTTGACTCAATGTAAATTTAGTGTGGGCGACTGTTTGACTCAATGTAAATGTAGTGTGGACGACTGTTTGACTCAATGTAAATGTTGTGTGGACGACAGTTTGACTCAATGTAAATATATGGTGGGCGAATACTTGACTTAATGTAAATGTAGTGTTGTGGGCGTATACTTGACTCAGTGTAAATGTGTGGTGGGCGACTGTTTGACTCAATGTAAATTTATGTGAGAATCTTCAACCATAAGATGACAGTTTGGCTAAATATAAATGTAGGTGGAAATCCATGAGCTGAATATTCTACTCTGATGGATGTCTTGTTATAACATAATCTCGAGGCAAATTCTGGTTCCTCCCGAACAGTCCAACATGGATCTTCAGAAGTCTTATATCTAATTTATGCGCCTGAATGCTGTCCTCCTCCAGCTGCACAGCTTGTTGTTATAAAATGTGCAAAGATCAAACAGCAATACATGCACACTTGCACGTGAAGCCTTCTACGTTCGTCCTACACTTCTGTCGATTGGCAAGATTTAGTAGTTACACCGGAATGTTCTTTTATTCTCTCGCTCCGTCGCTTTTCTCTCTCTTTTTCGTCATTCTCACCCTTACTCTATCCGTTCCTTCCCACTCATGTCTCTCTGTAGAATTTAATATCCCCCCGACACTACAAATGTATTCTACATGTTCGTATTCCAGAATGTTTCATAATCTGTAAGAAAGAATTTATGAATTTAGAGTTTACTTTATAATCCTATAATCCCTAAGTCTATCCTAGGTCTCTAACAGGTTTCGAAAGCTCAGGTGTAACGTGTAAATCTCCTGTCAGAGTTATTGTTTAATATTTCACGGCTGAACTCGTCAAAACAGAACCTTTTTTTTATTTGACATATCTTAGGATTTGCTCTTAATTAACCAGAAATGCAGATCTATATGACGAGGATGCTAATTAGTCTTTATAGTCTTCCCTTGCTCGAAGTCGCTCAAGGTTCAGCCAAATAAAAATCGGTAGTTTATATTGTTCTGGAAATGTAAAGGGACTCGTAAATGGTGCGAAGAAATTCAATAATTGTTTAAAACATATTGTTTTCTATAATTCTATCCTAAACGACAACATAGCAAGAAATTTGAGATTTTTTTGTGCAATATAAATAGACAAAAAATGTGTGGAGGTTGCGGTGGCTAGTAACGGGAAATCAAGACGACAATGGATAAGAGATATCACTGAAAGTTCAATTAAAACTGTTCTCGGCTGCAGAAATCCACTCGATTTTATCATAGTTGTGTGAAGTTCATAATTAAAATTGTTATCGGCTGCAGAAATCAACTCCACTTGACCATTTACTATGACACTATGATTTACAACTATATTTACAACTCCACTATGACACATTTTCTTGAACACTCCACAAATGTGCGGTGTTCGTAATATTCATAAAGAAAACAACGTTCATGAAGATTCTGTCTGCTGAATAATAAGTATGTGCAGATAAGCTTCAATTGTTTTTTTTAATGGAAGTATACTAAATATCTCCTGATAATTTGTTTCTGATAAATCCGGATAGCCAGATCACATTATGGTCTAAAATTTCGAATAAGACTGAGCTGACATTGCTTTTGTGATGGTCCTGAAATACTACCAAACTATAAAGTGTATCTCACCGAGGACTAAACCTGCAGGGGTGTAAAGACGTTTAAGCGAGCACCTGCTCACCTCGCTCGCCAGAACCAGGACTCATACTGGTTCAGACCTTGATACTCCTCCTCGCGGAGCACCCCGGGTAACAGAGCAATCTAGCTAAGCTATCAAGGATCGAATGATCTCCAGCTGAGGTGGGAACCTGCTGTGGACTTGGAAACTTCCAAGAGAGAAACGGCTCTTCTTATTCGCAGTACGTCCCGGGATAAAAAGCAAGCTTCAGCAAACTTTCGACAGCCTTTTCGTCATTTTCGCCAAGGTTCAAGTACTTTTCGTCAGTTCCCTGTCCGCACCCAGCGTCGTGATATAACAAAAAAGTCCTTCTTAGGACTAGGTTGAAAGCGATTTGACTAGGCATCCCGAGATGGCCTAGTCGAATCCAGCACTCAACAAACAAACTAAACCTGCATCAAAACAACTCGTTTCCCCAGGCACAACCATGCCTCTGAGGGAACAAACCGTATACGAATCCAGGTGTCACCTCGGTTACTCCACTGAAAAAAGCTTTTGCTTTTATCAAAGTGGCTATGAGCTGTCAAGAGCTACCAGTTCACAGCTGAAGGGATTGCGTAATCATCATTTAATCAGAGTTTACTACAATGTCGTCCATGTGTTTACGTTACCAACATGGGGAGCAGGGAAAAGCAACACTGTTTCATGTCGTATGAGGCAATTGCACATTTTGTGTGGGAGTGTGGTTGCTGTTACATTCGTAGAGCACACCAATCTAAAAGTCATTCTGAGGTATCAGGCAGAAAGACGGATGTACTGCACCACATATGTAGGATATTATACAACCTCTGTTCTCCCAACTACGTTCTTCTAACTGATAGTATTTTGAGTAAACGCACAGTAGATGAATCTACTATCATCGAGAACAAGCACAGTAGATGAATTTACTATCATTAAGAACAAGCACAGTAGATGAATCTACTATCATCGAGAACAAGCACAGTAGATGAATTTACTATCATTGAGAACAAGCACAGTAGATGAATTTACTATCATTGAGAACAAGCACAGTAGATGAATTTACTATCATTGAGAACAAGCACAGTAGATGAATTTACTATCATTGAGAACAAGCACAGTAGATGAATTTACTATCATCGAGAACAAGCACAGTAGATGAATTTACTATCATTGAGAACCAGCACAGTAGATGAATTTACTATCATCGAGAACAAGCACAGTAGATGAATTTACTATCATCGAGAACAAGCACAGTAGATGAATCTAATATCATCATTATCATGAATCGTGTGCTGGTGGCATGGGCGAGCACTGATCACCTAAATATTCCATCTGCAGTACTGTGTATCAGCTGCACTGCTGAACGTATACTATGTCAGGATATGAAACTATCAGCATCTTCTCTTTTTGTCGTCCTCTATATCAATTTCCTTCAATTGTGTCTGTTGTTACATCGTGTTATATGCTTCCTCTTCCCATGAGCTGGCCAATAAATTTGTACTGCTTTTCCTGATGCTGATAAGTAACTTCCATTTGGTGTTATAATCTCCCCCAGTTTGATGTTCATTGTTTTTTTCTAGCAGCCCATCTACTTTAACATATTGAAAATCAGCAGTTCTAAAACTGCATTTGAAGTACCACATATATAAACTAGTTTACAAGAAAAGTATCTCCTGTTTTACCTAGGACCAACAGAAAGATAAAGAGTATAGTCTGCACAGGATGGCTAGGAATTTGCTTGGCTACGTTACACCGTGGAAAGTCAAATCGATTTTGAAACATAATGCTGAGATCGATCTGCAACTCATTCTCCCACTAGGGTGAGGATTGGGGGTATACTGGGATCTGAAAAAGTTTGATAGTTGTTGACAATGGAGAGGGCGGGGGAGGGCTTGTTTGATTAAAGTTAATGTCAACAATTATGCTTTTCTACACGAATTAAATTGCTTATATTTTTTGTGTGCTGAAAATATGATAAAAATCATATATAGTTTTATTGTTTAATTGTTCTGGAATTTTTATTTAGAAAGAAGTTAATATTTTTTTGACATAATTAGGATGGAGACCCCTGGATTCTTGATTAAAAAATTTACAACAAATTGTGTGCGTAAGTTATGGACATCCCATATCTTTAAATCACAAATAGCCAATATTATCATGAATTAAATTGTATCCAGTTAAAATGTATCGCAATTAAAATGTATTACAGTTGAAATGTATCGCAGTTAAAATATATTACAGTTAAATGTATTACACTTGAAATGTATTACAGTTAAAATGTATCACAGTTAAATTTATCGCAGTTAAATTATATCGCAGTTAAAATATATCACATTTAAAATGTATCACAATGTATTGCAGTTAAATTGTATCGAAGTTAAAATGTATTGCAATTAAAATATATCACAGTTAATTTGTATCCCAGTTAAAATGTATTCCCTTTCAACTAATTACACACACTATTTGAACGTGCAAGAACTTGAGGAAGAAGAAGAGGAGGGAGAATAGGCTGTTTCCTACATAGAAGCAGCTGTTACACTATAGGCAAATATCATTCTGTATTTTGATATTAACACCTATTCTAAGCTCTAGAATATAGTCTCAGATTCTAGCACCTGCTATAATTGATACATGTCTAAATACAAGGATTCGTAATCTGTAATCGGATGTTCACATATTTAAAATTCTTGATTCTCATCATCCTCATGATAATTTTGATGATCGAGCGTGTGATACTTTCAAATGTATTTGTTTAATTTGTTGTCTATAGAATTTCCCAGCGACTGAGAATATATATATTAAAAAACTAAAGCGTAACTCTTATAATGTGGTACGTTAACTTCATATGATAATGCAAAATAAGTTAAAACAGGTTACTAGAAAAACCCAACTATGAATACAAATAGATTTTTTAAAAAGTATATAAAACATACAATAAAACAAAACAGGACAATTTTCCACGTATCGGTCCAAATGGGACCTTTTTCAAGACTATGTTTTATATTTATTTAATTTTCTTTCCTATGATCTATATTTACTTTCTGTATTATTGACCATTTGGGATTTATATTTATTAAGCGTCGCTGGGCAAGATATTCAGGGATGCATGTACATGTCGCTAGAGGAAGCGGGACAACTTGCAGAGACTGCGGGGATTTCATGATGTTCATAAGGAAGTCTACGTTAAGGAAATAATGCGTCACATGACACACAATCCTGGAATATATAATTTGTTATTGTACTATCCTAGAATTTATATTTACTTTCTGCACTATCATGGGATGTAAATTTATGCTTGGTACTAATGCCTATCCTGGGATTTAGACCAATTTGGTTATATTAGAGTATTAAACCATACAAAAGTGGAGGTCGCAGTTCTTGTAATCTGGGTACCACGACATCCGAAATAGGAATATTATATATATATATCTTCCTCTTCTTCTGCGTTCGCTCTTTGATAACCAAGATGAAATTTCGTGTGATATCCGTCGGGGAGCATGAAATACATTGTGCTACCGTTTGATTTGCGGCATGAGATTATTGTAAGCTTTTAATTCAAGTGAGCTTTCATGGTCTGTGACAGCCTTCATATCTATCGTCAGGCGATGAGTGTGTATTAGTTCTACGACATGACGTTTATCACCCACTTTGCCCGTGAACTTTACAAGCCAAAAAAACATGTCCCTGGATAGCAGTTTCCGAGTAGACGGCAAGCATTGATTTAAATTTGGGCCGACCATATATGCACATATTTATGCGCATACATTATGCACTGTTCTGTTAAGTCCCATGAATGCATTTAATTTTAGATCGAAGCGAAATGATGTTGGATTGGCTTACACATCTATATTGTTGCTCAACTAATATAATGTCTATCTATCTATACACCGTGGCCCTTGTTTGGCTTGCGGCGTCAGGGGTAGAAGAGTTCTCTGGACATGGCCTTCTTGTGTGCTGTGTGTACGCTTCTTCCCGTGGCCTCTTTGATTTCTACTATTCATCTTTTACATGTTCTGCGTCTGGCTTTATAGCCTTGATGTCTATATGTCATGTCCATCTGTGGCATACTATCTGTTGGAAGTCTGGAAGTGTGTGAAAATCACTTGACTTAGATACTAAGATAAGATATTAAGATACTGTACAACGTTATTGAATGGCAACTGTTAAATCAACTGATATCTTCTGTAAACCAATACTACGTAGTTTCCTTTCGATCTCAGCTAAAAATTAATTCTGGGGAATCTAATAGACAAGTACTGTAGGCATGTGACCTGGGCTATTCTGGAGCCTTCTAACTTTGATCAGGTACTACAGGAGCAAGATCATGAAAAACGGGATGTCATATGATTGCTATACGATTTATATTTAGGGTCAGATATTACCTTAATATTTAGTGGGCTAAATCTTGAATTGCAAGAGAGAAAATAGTGACGTCTCCGATGAGATAGGTTCAGTAAACGTTCAGTAAGCTTGTTTATAATAAAACTACAATTTTTGGGATGGAAATAAAACAGAACTCACTTCCTTCAAAATTGAAATGTGGAATATTTATATAATGTGGAATATTTATATAATGTGGAATATTCCATAAATGTGTAATATTTTGTGTGTGTGTTAAGTGGGGAATTAAATTTTATGTAAACCGAGGCACGCTCATTTCAACATAATACACGAATTTTGATGGTATTTGGGACGTTCTGGTTCATTATTTATTGTGACATAATGAATTGGACTTAAATCTGATGTTTATTCTGTGTATAATAATTGAGAAAAAAAAAATCCGTTGCGCTTGTGGTTGTGTTGAACATCCCTCTAGTGTTGTGTGTGTTCGTCCATCACAAGTGATGATGACTTTTTTTACATCCACTTTTGAAAATTCAATTATAATTATGACCATGTCTAATAGTTTTTAGATGGATAATGAGCCCTATTCGAGCTGTAAATGTCTTTGGACAGTGCGGGCATGGAATGACCACTGTAGACGGATTTTGGTCTCTCCGTGACTCTAGCTACTCTCCGCTGTTGGGCTGAAGCATTTCTCTTCTTGTCACAAGATGATGCGCTCTTTTTGACTGTAGAGCGCTATGTACATCTATTTTGTGCAAGTTAAATTTTCGTGGATATGAAAATGACTTGCACTGGGGATTTTGATTAAAGTGAGGAGTTGTGCAAAGCGTCGACCTCACTCTCTTGTCGGACCTCATTTGATGCGTGTTGTATACCACAGTGTTTATGTTATCTTTTGGTATCTAGCTTAGCCCTTCTTCAGAATATAGGATCTGCGTGCTGATCTCACAATTTTCCTCATCGTGGTTGATGCGAGTGATGATTGGTCACATTGCGTATATTTTGTGTTGCCAGTCACTGAGAAGCACAGAACAAGTTAAATCTTCTTCGTCTTACCTTCCTCTTTTAACCTTTACGGGTGTCGAGGGAGATACGATGTTCTTGTTCTCGCTTTTCTGGCAGCTTCAGATAATGTCATTTGGTGTTCGTGTAATGTCTCTTTGATGTTGTCGATCCAGCGTACTCTAGGTCTACCCTTGGCTCTTCTTTCTGCTTTTCCTCTCTTCATATATGATTTATAAACTAATGAATCACACTGCATTCTTTCCATATGACCAAACCATTGCATTTGTTGATTTTGTATGTATTGTAGAATTGATATGACACCCACTCTTTCTACACAAGTTGGATTAACATACATAAATTGTATAAGTTAAGCGCGTTGGGTATACACTGTATATTCTGGAGATTAATGATTTAGCCATGAGATTGTTCGTTCGTACTGAAGTGAATTGTTGATAATACTGAATAGGAGGGTTGCTTGCTCTAATGAGAAATACTGAATAGGAGGGTTGATTGCTCTAATGAGGAATACTGAATAGGAGGGTTGATTGCTCTAATGAGGAATACTGAATAGGAGGGTTGATTGCTCTAATGAGGAATACTGAATAGGAGGGATGATTGCTCTAATGAGGAATACTGAATAGGAGGGTTGATTGCTCTAATGAGGAATACTGAATAGGAGGGTTGATTGCTCTAATGAGGAATACTGAATAGGAGGATTGATTGCTCTAATGAGGAATACTGAATAGGAGGGTTGATTGCTCTAATGAGACTGATGTTAGTCCTGAGAAGGAAAAATATGTGTATGTATAGGTAATTCATTAAAAAAAAAGATAGACACAGACAAATAAGTATATAATCATATATTCATACATACACACATATATAAATGTATGCTTACATCCTCATATGTTCCGTAAAACATTAAACATATACAGATATGAATGTATATACACATAAAACATGTACACAGATGTATTGATGTATATATCTACTGTACCCAGTGTGAGCTTACAGCTACCTATCACCATGTCAGTAAATTCCTTTTGTCTTGATTTTGTCACTTTGTATGTTGACTTATCACATAGATATTCTGTTGCATTTTGTCTGTTTCTCACTGCGTTTGCTTCGTCTCCTTCCCGTTATGTTATATGCAATTACCATTTATTATTAATTTCCTTCCGGTATTTGTGTTTTAATTTGTTATTGTGACGTGATGTAATTATAAGCAGTGTTGTACTTTACTCGTGCGATATATAGTGTTCTTGATAAAGATCTGTGTATGGAAACATCGACTTTATCTGTTTTTCTGTGTGTTTCAGTACTTCTATACTGTGCACGTTAAGTTTTTTTTTTTACTTCATGATGTTTAATCTGTCAATTATTGTCTATGTAATCTTCCGTAATATGTCAAATATCTTGACCATCTTATTGTCGGAAATTTTGTAACATATTTCGCCCGTGTGTTGTTGTGTTCGAAAGGAGAGCAAAGAATGGTTACACTGTTACCTACCATTCGTGTCGTACGAGGCGGTTAAGATGGTTGGGGAGGGGGTGGGTCTTTCCTATCACATCGAAGGCCAAAGAGAGCTAGAAGCCACATTGAAGTCAGATGTGCAAAGCCGAAAGGAGGATATATCGCAGCAAATTCGTAAAACATAACAACGCGTTCGCGATTGAACTCAAAATTTAGTTAGTTAGTAAAGTTAGTCTTCGAATAATCATCATTTCACTCCGAACACGCCCATAGGTACTCCGTTTTAGTATGTTCTTCAGCGTGTAGTAACTGACTGTTTCAGTTAGTTAGTTGAACGATCAACCTCACTGCGCATCGAACCATCGATCCATAAGTGTTCAGATCTCCTCCTCAAGATATCCTTCAGTGTGTAGCTACTGACCACGCACTCTGTGTTTATATAGCAGTCTCCTATTGTTACCTACATCTGTTTTTGTTTAGCCACACCCATTTTGACATGCTATTCATGTAGTCTGCTCAGGGTTAAATACTCACAAACATTTGATATATCGGTCACATGAGCATTCAGAACTTTAGTTTGGTCCACTGTTGTCCGGCCGACATAAGCATTCAGAACTTCAGCTCGGTCCACTGCTTGTCCGGTCAATATGATCACCGTACCAGCAAGCATTGGTAGCATATCCTATTCAGTACGTAGCCTTAACCCATAATTTTTTTGCTGTAGTGATTTTCTCTGCAGTATGAATACGTTCAGTAGTTTGCTGTTGCTTTCTGAACAGGTACTAAAGAACAATTGCCTGCAGCGGGACTCAAACTCGGTATCTTGGACATCACAGGCGTACTCTGTACTGCGTCGCCGCAGAGCCGGATAAGTATTCGTGCGTTCATTTCTCAGACACTGAAATGTTCATGCTTCAAAGTGAAGTTTATTCTTATCAGATTAGACCAATTCACCGACTCCAACAACGGTGTGCTTGGCCAGCATTCTCAATCTTTCTTAGCATGCTCATTGAGTCACTGAGAATTTTAGAGAACTTAGCATGTTCATTGAGTCACTGAGAAAGTTAAAGAACGTAGCATGTTCATTGAGTCACTGATAAAGTTAGAGAACTTAAATGTTCATTGAGTCACTGAAAAAGTAGAGTACTTTGCATGTTCATTGAGTCACTGAGAAAGTTAGAGGACTTAGCATATTCATTGAGTCACTGAAAAAGTTAGAGTACTTAGCATGTTCATTGCGTCACTGAGAAAGTTAGAGGACTTAGCATGTTCATTGAGTCACTGAGAAAGTTAAAGAACTTAGCATGTTCATTGAGTCACTGAGAAAGTTAGAGAACTTAGCATGTTCATTGAGTCACTGAGAAAGTTAGAGAACTTAGCATATTCATTGAGTCACTGAAAAAGTTAAAGAACTTAGCATGTTCATTGAGTCACTGAGAAAGTTATAGAACTTAGCATGTTCATTGAGTCACTGAGAAAGTTAGAGAACTTAGCATGTTCATTGAGACACTGAGAAAGTTAAAGAACGTAGCATGTTCATTGAGTCACTGATAAAGTTAGAGAACTTAGCATGTTCATTGAGTCACTGAGAAAGTTAGAGAACTTAGCATATTCATTGAGTCACTGAAAAAGTTAGAGTACTTAGCATGTTCATTGAGTCACTGAGAAAGTTAAAGAACTTAGCATGTTCATTGAGTCACTGAGAAAGTTAGAGAACTTAGCATGTTCATTGCGTCACTGAGAAAGTTAAAGAACTTAGCATGTTCATTGAGTCACTGAGAAAGTTAGAGAACTTAGCATGTTCATTGAGTCACTGAGAAAGTTAGAGAACTTAGCATGTTCATTGAGTCACTGAGAAAGTTAAAGAACTTAGCATGTTCATTGAGTCACTGAGAAAGTTAGAGAACATAGCATGCTGATTGAGTAACTGAGAAAGAATACACGAGTATAGTTTTGAAATTCTAACCATATCATTGCCTTTTTTTCCACCACGATCTCTACGTTCGTGTTACTTTTGGTCGTAGCACAATCACCATTGTTTTCACTCACATTTCTCTTTTTAACCTGTGCTGTGAGCTTCCATGAGATGTACACATTCCGAACAACAGAACCATCTGTATAATTTACTATATCTCCCTCAGATGAATTCTCACTAATGATTGCCTGAACTTCTCTTGCCACCACCAAGTGGATCTGTAGCCGACACTCTCGATATTGCTAGGGCTGTGCATATGCACATATAAATCCCAGGATAGAAGATAAAATACACATAAATGCCAGGATAATACATAATATAAATATCAATCCCAGCATAGTACAGAGGATGAAGATAGATCTCATAATAGTACAGAAGATGAATGCAAGTCCCTAATTAGTAAAGGATAAATGTAAATCCCAGTTTAGAACATAAAATGAATCGCAGTAAGTATAGAAGATGAATATAGGTCCCAGGATAATATAGACCCCAAGATAGTATAGAAGAATATTGATCCTAGGATATAATAGAAGAGGAACATAAATCCCATAATAATATGAAAGATAAATATAGATCCCATGATACTATAAAAGTTGAACATTGATCCTAGAATAGTATAAAAGATGAATATAGACCACAGGATGGTACAGAAGATGAATATAGACCCCAGGATCGTACAGAAGATGAATATAGACCCCATGATAGTACAGAAGATAAACCAAAGGTAAAGTGAAAAGTATTGTATCGAAATGCGCAGGTATTGCAGCCAAGACTTGTATAGTACGACGACATAATGCATTTCATTCTCAGTGGCTTTATCCTGATACCCGGTGGGACATGTAGAGCGATGGCTGAAGAGGAAATATAGAAAGTTTTGCAGTGTCCAATTTAAAAACAAAATTAGAGATGAAAGATAAAACACTGAATTGAGGATTTTAATTTACAGTAAATCTGAACCAGATCATTTCATTTTCAGACATAAGCGTGACGATTTTCTAATTCCACGTAAGCATTTATACACGCGAGCCTGCAGACTGGATCTCGTGTCGTCATTTTCAAGGTTGCGAAGGTCAAATCAATCGATATCGTCCGGTAGGAAGGGTAGTTGTCATGTATGCAAATAGAATGATGAGTAAACGTTGGAAAACGCAGATTTACGCTTGCATTTTATCCAGGCACACTTCTTAAATGTAATTTAAAAAATTAAGAAATCTCTGTTAAGACATCAGCAAAGATGCTCTAATGTTAACCAACCTTACAGGCTGCTAATCGTCCTGTCTGTGCTGACATGTCAGCGCGTACCCCTCTAGCATTGCCCGATCGTAATAACTAGCGTGTAACTGGGCCTCACGTGCCAGATGAACGTAGCAGTGTGTAGTTAAATGTTAGAAATGCCGATGTGCCAACTTTCATTAGTGGATGCTGTTGTATTGGAAGGTTTCATGACTTTCTTGACTAGTGGTTAATTTGGAATTTTGTGTTATTTCAGATTTTAGATTGAATATCCGTGTGCTGATGTGGATGTTCCAGGATCTCGTATTGATTATCAAAGCATTGTTCTCTGTGATTTTCTTACAGTACAGGAAGGAAAATTAATATAAGTGATATTCAAACATTTCAAGTGAGTAAGAACTTTATTTATATAAATTACATATATAAATATATAGGCATAGGAGTTGCTATACTACTGTAATTATAACGAATGGATGCTAGCTGTAATGACTTTGTAACTTCAATATTTGGTTAGATAAAATAACAAGAAAATTTTTTTATATGTTAAATAGATGTTACAGAGAGCGTGCAATAGAATAAATCGACGTTTTGAACAAAAGGTCTAATTAAGATAGGGACAGACAAAAACGAGAATAAGAAACAATATTATAGGAATGAGAAGTGTGTGTGTGTGTAATTTAAAGAAAGACAACATATAATAATTATAAGTAAAGTAGTATCACGGAAATGATAACTTTACAGAATGATAACATATAATAATTATAAGTAAAGTAATAACACGAAAATGACAAAACAAAACTGTGTTGAAGTGAAATAGTTAAAATGTGAATGGATGGGATACTGAAGTAAAACCGCACACGTATTGCTTGATAAATATTATACACACACATTGTCAAATATATGTTTTTTTCTTGTATTGTATTTACCTTATTCTTTTCTTTGGTTAAAAAAACTTTTACGGTACGTCGATTTCTTATTTTATAGTCGCTCTGTAAAACATTGTGGTTATATGTATGTACTTATATTGTGTACGATTCTACTCAGTCTCCCATTCTTTCAATTGTTTGCTATTTCACACCAAGGCTATTTTGTTCTGTTAATTTCGTGTTTACAGCCTCTTCTCATTCTTGTATGGAATTTTCTTTATTGTCTTCTTTGTTTGTCCCTATCTTGATAAAGATATATTGGTTCATATTTATTTTTTATTAAGGTATTATTGCTTTCTGAATGGTGTGGTTGAAGTTGTCATTGTTTACCTCGAATACCTTGACAATTATATACTATCATACAACACCTCTACCACAAAGCAGAATATATACATAGATACATATACACCCATACAAATATATATATATATTCTGCGATCGTTCTTAATCTAATTAAAAATGGTTTGCAGAATATAGTCCAGAAAACGTTACGCCTTTGCCGAAAGTTTGGTTGCAATATTTGCGTCCTTCTTGCCATGTCATGACATATTTGTGGTAGCTCAATCCGACCCAACTCGCTACTAAAGACACACACATACACACCATCTTAAGACGATATCATGATGTCATTCTCTGCTCGCACATTGGCCACGACAGCATACCCCGATAACATACCCTGACAGCATAACAACATACCCCGATAACATACCACGACAACATACTATGATAACATACCCCGATAACATACCGCAATAACATATCCCGATAACATACCGTAACAACATACCCCGGCAACATACCGCCGAGATGCATAGTATATATTCGTTTAAATATAAGGAAAAAAACACAATTTAAAGTAGAACCACTGTCGAAGACGGATGTGTTGGGCCATTGGCACAAGTAAAATGGCAACACAACGCATTTCCATTCTATGGACTACATTCAACTGAACATCCTGTAGGACCATTGCCATATTACAAGAGAAATCCAGCAGGAGTTTAAGAATGAACGCTGAAGAAGAAAACATTTAACCAACGTTCAACATGTGGCAGTCGGAGTCTGAACATCTGGTTCATGGTGAAAAGAATACAATCACTATCTGTGGAAGTGGTTCTGTTTTGAAAATAGTGCCTACCTACGTATTTTTGTTAATTAATATAAATATTATATAAAGAATTAATCAATAATTAATTTAAATATTTTTTCGGGTTAGGGGTTAGGGTCAGTTATGCTCTACATAACTAACCCCAACCCTAACTGCATTTATAATTTCAATAAATAAATTATGAATTCCAAACCATATTCCTTTGCAGGAATGTCGCATGAGGGGATTAAGAAAAGTTTTAAAAATCTTTGGGGGGGGGGGGGGGCCGGGGGGGGGAGCGGTTCTGACAACCTGTCACTTGTGATAAAATTATCGTCAAATCTTGTCTCAATATCTTGCTTTTGTCTTCTATCAAATAATCCCCCAATTCACTGGGCTGACGAAGAAATGCAGGTCAGCAAACATTTCACTTTTGTCCCTTTGTGGCAGACTCCTGGGTAACGGGGAGTGCTAGATGTGCTATCACTTCAGATGGGTCAACAAATCTAACGGTGAATGATGAGATAATTGACCCAAAAGCATGGGATGTGATCCTGGCAGGACGTGGTAATTCTTGGATACTGGCACACTGGAAAACGTTTCTTCTGAGACTGAATATGCATCCATAAAATCCCCTTACACATCCAAGCTTTGAGACAACCTTAGGTGAGCAAGAGCATCGCCTAAGTTATACAATGGAGAAGAACATGTGCTTATGTCAGAGAAGACTATGTGCTGCCAAGAAACTGCCAGCTCACAGCTAAACTGATTATGTTAGGATCATCATCATACGGAGACGGTTAACATATCTAACTGAGCTGCTGGTGTGCTGTGCTGCGTGTCCGGTTCATGAAAATATGGACACACGCACGCACGCATGCACACACACACACACATATGTATATGTACAGTGACATGGCGAGTGGTATAGGCGAGCATGTTTCTCCACAACTTTCTACCTCTTACGTTGTTAATAAGTTCAGTTAGTGACATTCTCTCCTGCCACAGTGACAACCCATCCAACAACTTCTCTCTTTGTTTTCCTCTGTCACTTCTGCCCTTTATCTTTTTTTTGGTGGCTACTACACGTTCAATATTTTCTCCTCTCGTCATGTTCACTATAAATTTTGACTGCCTGATTATAATTTCTACTATAATGTATCCTTTTACTCGAGCATCACTGAGAACTTCTGCATTAGTTATCTTGGCTGCCCATGGAAATTTCTATTCTTCTTAAAAGTCACACCTGAGGTGCCTCCATATCTTTTTTGTTTACCGGCATGCTTCACACCCACTAAGAAGAATTTATTCCATACAACATTCTAGCACTCGAATTCACATATACATTGATAGTACACAATTGCATAAATGGAATATATATATATATATATATATATATTCATAGTGCTTTGTGGCTATTTAGATATGATTGGGAGAGTAATGACCACAATACATTGGGCAGTTAAGAAAACTAACTTAGAGGTTCCCAGAAATGTTAGCGTGGACAGTCAATTTTTGGCAAAACACAGAGCAGGGGATGGGAACCCATGACCACAGGGCCATAAATGGCTGCAGGATAATTTGGTTTGGTCCGCCGAAGGCAACCGTGGTTGGACCAAAAATTCAATAAATATGTGGTTTTGTTCCATATCACCATAACTTTATATTAAGTGAACCATAATTATGACGTACATACACGCCTCACCAAAGAGAAGCAATTCCAGACATCACATTAGAAGTGATTTACTTAAATGTGTGAGCAAATATTGCAGGCTAATTTTGAAGTGGATAATTTTGTATGCCCCCTCCCGAATGATGTTATTAATTTACAAATTGCCCTTGGCACAATAAAGATTCCCCCGCCACTGACGTAGAGGCAGACATCCAAGATTCATAGGGCGCGTGATGAGAAAAGGAAAACTTGAACATTTTGTAACAATTGTAAATATGAGGGAGACAGAAAGAAGCCTGTGGGTGTGTTGTCATCATGTATGGGTATCTCCCTAGCGTAGTGGTTAAGCTGTTCGCCTTGTGTTCAAGAGGTCTTGAGTACAAGGTGGATTTTTTCGGAGATCCCTGTGGATTATCGCTTGAAGCTACGGAGTTACGTGCTATGAGTTATGCTCTCGGCAGGCGGCGTGCCGATTCGTTGAGAGAAACGGAGTACATGTGGGAAACTTAGTACAGTAAAGTCAATCCTCTACGACTTTCAACCCTTTTTTTCAACCCTTTTGTCATCATGTCATGGGAATCAAAACACTGAGTTTATTAGCAACTCACGAGATATGCAGCTGTGGAGAAACATGATCGCCTACGCCACTTGGCATGGTGCTTGATTGATACAAATCATATTGAATTGAACTATAAATGTATACAAAATAGTAAACCATTTTCAATAATGACGTTATGTCAGCGTTCTTTTGACAACACAGAAAATAGGTATTTTGATCCCCATGGGCAAGATCTGGCATCAGCTGTCTCCCTTCTCATATGACCTAAATTAATTTCGACTGTGACGTTTCTGAGATTTGCTTTTGGCGCTCCCATTTGGGAGTGTAAGGCAGATTATATGTCGTAATTGTGAGTCCAAGGCAGATTATATGTCGTTATTGTGAGTGTAAGGCATTTCATATGTCGTAATTGTGAGTGTAAGGCAGATTATATGTCGTAATTGTGAGTGCAAGGCAGATTATATGTCGTTATTGTGAGTGTAAGGCATTTCATATGTCGTAATTGTGAGTGTAAGGCAGATTATTTGTCGTAATTGTGAGTGTAAGGCAGATTATATGTCGTAATTGTGAGTGTAAGGCATTTCATATGTCGTAATTGTGAGTGTAAGGCAGATTATTTGTCGTAATTGTGAGTGTAAGGCAGATTATATGTCGTAATTGTGAGTGTAAGGCAGATTATATGTCGTTATGTGAGTGTAAGATGTTGCTGAGTCAGGATAGTATATATCGAGTGACATTCTTTCCAGAACGTTCTCTTCGTCGTGGGTACTCTTAATTCCCCTTTGTTCCGGGCAAGCAGGCCTGCGTTGGCTAGAGACATGTGCATACATTCTTAGATGTTGCTGGCCAATCGTCTTATTAGTCTTCCTCTTCTTTTCTCGTTTGGCACTCTGCCCTTCAGAATCAGCTTTTCGATACCCTCATGTCGCTTTAAGTGTCCAAAATCCTCTAGCTTTCTTCCTATGATGGTATTTAGAAGTCAGCCTTCATTTAGTTTCAGTAATGTCACAATTTTAATGTTCTCCGTGTTCTCTGTCCATGATATGTGTATGATCTATTTTGCAGCACTTAATTTCAAATGAATTTATTCTTTTTGGATATTGTTTTGTTTAAAATTCAAGTCTCGCATCCATATGTTGTTAGTGGGAAAACACATGACCTTAAAAGGGTTACATTAGTGGTGTTATTACTACTTTGCCACAGCTTTCTAATTTGTGGTAATATGAGTGTTGCAATTGCGACCCTTCTTGTAATCTCAACTGAACAGTCTCCCGAACTGTTTATATTTGTTCCCAGATATTCGAATTTATTTACACATTCTAGTTTTATATTGTCTATGCCTCTGTCTCCCACAAATGAACACAGTTGGTGATGTTTAAAACAATCAGACACCTTGGTGTAGTCTATGAAAGACATATGTAGGTCTAAGCTGTATTATATACATTTCTCAATTATGTTTCTCGTGTTGAATATGTGATCTGTTGTTCCTCTTCCTGCTCGAAAACCGGCTTGAAATTCATGAATTTCTGTTTCAAATTTGTGTTGTATTCTTTGTATTATGATCTGGAGTAATATTTTTCTGTCTTGACTAATTAGTGCTACTATTCTATAGTTGGTACATAGTTGAAGTTATCCTTTCTTTGGCAAAGTTATGTATGCTGACCTTTCCATTCTCCTGGTCATATTCCGCTTTTCCATATCTTGCAGCATAAAGTATGGTATATTTCAACACGGGAGTCTCCATCGGCTTGTATCATTTCTGCTGTTACTCCGTCGTTACCTGGAGTTTTTCCTTTTTTCAGATTTCTATTTGAATGTCTGACCTCTTCCATTGTAGGTTCTGGTTCTTGTTTCAATTAATTAATGCTATCATGATAGTATACGTGACTAAATCAGTATTTAGCACGTTGCTAAGGCAAGATATAATATGTCGCTAAGCTGATATCAAATATTGATCATCATCATCATCATCATCAAGTGCCGTGCCGAATGGCGTTGACGATTATATTTCTCCATGTACATCGATCTCTCATATATGTCATTATCTCTGTTGGTGTCGTCAATCGAAGACATTTAGTACAACTGTCCAATATCTTTTCTCTAGGTCTTCCCCTTGATCTTGTCCCTTCTATTTTTCCTGTTGTCACTATATTATCAAGCCTCTTCTTATTATGTGCCCAATAAATGTTGACTGTCTTTTTCTTATATTATCAAAAATATAAAATATACAAAAATATTGATACGTCCAGATATGATATGTCGCGTAGTCTGCATATAAAGATCATTTTAAAGTACGGTCTTCCCAAATCATCTATCTCTAACTTTCAGTGGTCCAAACGGACGAATTGTATTTGTCCACCTCATGATGGTTCTTCTCACTTTTACATTGGTTTATATAGAAATAGGGGGTCACTAGGAGTGAGGGGAGAAAGTGTCTCTCTGGAAAGTTCCGAAGATCACATAATGAACATCTGACTCAAAATGTGAACGTGTATAATCTTTGATGACAGCTGAAATGGAGAGAATTGCATGTATGTGAACGTATATACTCTTTGATGACAGCTGAAATGGAGATAATGGCATGTATGTGAGCGTGTATAATCTTTGATTACAGCTGAAATGGAGAGAATTGCATGTATGTGAACGTATATACTCTTTGATGACAGCTGAAATGGAGATAATGGCATGTATGTGAACGTGTATACTTTTTGATGACAGCTGAAAAGGAGAGAATTGCATGCATGTGAGTGGTTCTTTGCTAATGGTTCCTGCTTCTAAAAGCGAACATCTGTCTATCCCTTGCTAGTCGTCCCTAAAATCTACCCTTAATTACAGTTCTTTATCAAGGCATTGTGTCTTTCTATATGCCAAATATTGTCTCTTCTTTTGCAGTACTTTTTTCATACCAGTTGTGCTAGAATCTCTTTTTTTCTTTCCATGAAGGTTTTCTCACTCTTCTATATATCTACACCCCAAAGACATCAATTCTGTCTTCCAGCTGTTTATTCATTATCCATGCTTCTGAGTCACACATTCATGTACAATAGATGAAACTCTTTACAATCGATATTTTTTATGTGTTAGTTTTGTCATTTGTTAGTAGTTTTTTTTATGTCACTGACAGTACTTTTAGCCATTCATGTTCTTGTGTTAACTGCTGTTTTACATTTACTACTATTTGTGATTATGTCAAAAGTATGAGAAAATATTTACTTGCAATATCCATGTATCTTGGTTCAGCATTGGTTTCTCTCCCATTGTGCCTAATTATCACAGTTTATTTTTGAACGTTAATATCTGTCCATATTCCCTACTTGATATGTCTACTAGTTAGTTCTACATGGCTCCCTGTACTCCAGTTCTCTAATATATTCTGCGTATTCAAGATTGTTTATTATTTTCCTATTAACCAGGAGTTCTTACATTACGTCGTGTGTAATTATGTGTTTGAAAATAGCTGTGTAGATACTAAATAGGCTTGGTGGTTATTTGGTATTTTTTTGGTATTTTCTTTCTGCTTCGAGCAAGAATTTCTATCAATACAGCTCTTGTATCCTTTTCTGGAACGTTCTCTTCGGTGCTTTATTTTTTTCATACCCAGAAGGTTCCAACCGTCAGCAGTATGCAATGCTCTGTATTCAATGCGCTGTATTCAATGCTCTGTATTCAATGTTCTGTTTTCAATGTTCTGTATTCAATGCTCTGAGCGTGCATTTCTTTGAGAAGAAGCATTCTATTCTAAAGAGACAGATAAAATCATAATTATATAGATTCTCTACGTAGGTAATATAGTCCATCTGGGGTGCCACATATACTTAAGTCCTGGGTTCACGAAGGAATGCTTTTAATTGGTGTGAGTACATTAAGGTAACTACTTGACTGATGAACGACAGGGATTATAGCAATAAAGCTGAAAGCTTCTGGGACGTAATGAAAGTCAATGGATTGCATTCGTTTAGGCACCACTGGTCGCAGATTAGTGGAGCGTATGGACGTCTGGTTAAAACGCCGTTCTCAGACATTTGTGGTCCCAGGTTCAATCTACGGTTGAGACATGATTTTTTTCTTATGGAGGTACAATCAAAGTCCTTTCTATATGTCGCGGAGTCTGCCATGGAAAAGTGGCCTTTATTTCCACCGCCCATAGAAAGCCTCCCTGCACTCCTTCACAGGAAGACATGCAGTAACGAAAGTTGTTTGTTTTGTTTTTTTGTCGCAGAAGAACATTTATCCCAAAAGGGACTACGAGCCACAGAAATGCTGAAAATCACTGCTATAACTGAAGTAATGTGGTGTCTAAGCGATTAAATCATCAGAAAGTATGTATTTCATCTACTAAGGGGCGTATTATTGCGTGGTGATTGATCTGTTGGTCTACTGATGAGACATACAGACCTTCTACAAGTGGTTGCTGAATGATACACATATTTGTTTTACTACTTTTATATATCTATGGATGGTGAGTAGTTTTTGTTAATTTTATTCTTGCCGTCTCTCCCCAGTATCTAACTATATATATATCTATTCACTAAACCCTTTGTTGTCTTTTAGCGTCAGGGGTAGAAGAGTTTTCTGAAGATTGTCCTTTTATGTGCTGAGTATATTGTGGAATGTATTTCCTCTTTTATCTCGGTGGTCCATTATTTTGGTGGCCGGCCTTTAGGTCTGCCTTCACTGTATCTGTGTAGCATAGCTTGCTGTGGTCGCTGTCAGATGGTAGTCTGCTGATGTGTGCAAACCATTTGATTTGTTGTCGATTAGTATGTTCCAAGATTGGGGTGGTGCCTGTTCTTTGTCTATTATCATTATTCCTCTTTCTGTCTCTTAGTGATATCCCTAGGATTCTGCGCAAACATGCCATTTCTGGTGTCACAAGTTTGCGTTTGTCTTGTGCTATCATTGTCCACGTTTGGTATTGTTATGCACAGCGTTATCATAATAATCGCGTTGAACAGTGTTATTTTGGTGTTTAAGTCAACATTTTTGTTTCTGAATATTGGTGTCATTTGCCCTAGTGCTTGATATGATTGTATTACATCTATTGTGTATTTCTTTACTGCTCTTGCCGTCTGTTGTTATATTGCTTGCTTCCTAAGTATGTGAATTCTTCCCAGTATATACTTATGAAACTGCAATATATTATGTGACAAGTCGGTACATCTTATGTGGCTAAATTAGCATCTAATATATCGCCAACTCCGCACGTTATGTCGATAAGCCATCATGTTATTTTGCCAAGTAAGTACATATTATGTCGCTAAGTCAAGCTAATGTCGCTAAATCCTTATATCTAATAACGCTACGTCAGTACATCGCATCTCGATAAGGCATAATTCAACATATGGCTCCGTCAGGATATAATTCGCCATTAATGCCCGGACATCATGTATCTTTGTCAATGCATCATATATTTTATATGACTCATCGGCTTCCTTTTTTTATTTGCATAAATGTGCTCAGTGCAACGAACAAAAATCCCTCTTCCACACATATCAACCCTCGCAAAGAATTACAATAACACGCTAGCAAATTGCCTAACAACCCGAACCAGTGTCGCCAGCGAATCCCCGACTGTAAAACACATGTTTTGAGAGTAATTCCTGTGTAATTACACTGAATGCATGCGCATGCAAATATAAGCACAGTAAGTAGAGTAATTACAGTAATACTGTTTAGATAAGAACTAAGTAGGGTATGTTTATATCAAATAGAATAGCAGCGGCATCGAGTGGGAGGAATACTGTAAGCATTCTAGTTCTTCATTATCATCAATATTTTGGACAAACTATTTGAGAGTTTCTCAAATTATTACGCAGTTCGGGAGCTAAACATATATATATATACATTGTTATGTTATGTGACGTATTCCTTCCAAAACGTCTTCCCAATGAACTCTCTGAACCTCTCTCTGTCTTGGGCGTTGTGGCTTGCATTTTCTGGTGATGTATTCATGTTATCTTTAATGTCGTCAGTCGATCATCTTCTTGGTCTGTCCTTTCTTCTCATTCCAGGAACTCTTCCCTCCATTATTTGTCTTTCTAAACAGTTAATCCTGGAAGTAAGACTGCGAGGAAGAGGAGATGGCTACCACCCTCATTTGCAGAGCCTCTGAAATGTGAGATCGCTAACATCTCGCATCCCTACGGCATTCATAACTGCTATTTACTTTTATTTATTTTATTAATTTATTACTTTTATTTACTTTTATTATTTACTATTTACTGCTATTTACTTTCATAACTACTTTTACTTTTTTACTATATATTAAAAATTATAAAATAAAAGTAGCCAAAAAATTTACTGGAAAATTATGTCATAATTGTGATACAGAACTTCAGATAATAAAGGCGACAACCGAACAAGCTTGATCGAAAATATTCGCTTACAGCATCATTCGTAACAGATGAAAGATCGACACTCTGCGGATTCTGTGGATCGAAATGAGTAACAGTGCAATTTAGCAATGCAGTGGATACCATAGAACTGTGAAGTATATAAATTGGTAGCATATCCTATCCAGGACGTAGCTATCAATTTGTGGCTGTGGTGATGTTCTAGGCAATATAAATACGTTCAATTGGTTGCCATTGCTTTCTGAACAGTCCGGGTGCACAATTGCCTGTGGTGAGGATCGAACTCGGTACCTTTGCCGTCACAGACGCGCTCTGTACCACTTCGCCACAAAGTCGGACATATATAAGTATATATATGTGAAGTATATAGAAACAAGAAAGCATATCTGCTAGCTAAAGAGTGCGCTGCTTATGGCAAACCAGATGTGCTAATAATTTATAATCAAAAGAATCACATAACGGAAGCCAGAAAGCCACCAACACAAGATAGCTACTAATTTATGAACATGCCCGAATACGCTGTCATTCAATTCTTCAGAAGAAGACACAAGTGAAGAATAGGACACTACCGACTTAGTAGACACATGCATACAAACATGGCACAACCAACTCCACAGCCACATGCATATAAACAGGACACAACCGCATCGATATGCATATAAACAGGAAACAAATGATTCCGCAGACACATGCATACAAACAGGACAAAACCGACTCCGCAACCACATGCATATAAACAGGACACAACCGCAACCACATGCATACACACAGGATGCAAACGATTCCGCAGCCAAATACATATAAAAATCAAAAATGGTCATGTATACATGTGTACAGGCACATAAAACTGCAGAGAATATCCTTCAAGAATGTCCCAATTATTAAATTCTGAGGCAAGCACACTGGCCGAAGGAAACAGAACTAGAAGAAAAACTACGCATCTCTGTGTGAGGTACAAACACAGCTAATTTTTATATAACAGACACAGCTTCAGATAGAACGAAAGAAGAAAAATAAGAAAATGACCAATATGATCACTAGAAGCATAATAATTAATCGCAGAATTAAAACATATCTGCAGAAGAAAAACATATTTATTTTCTCTACTACTGTACCGGTGTACAGCTAATACAGAATGAGAACCACTGTTTCAGTGTATTTCCAGTATTGTTCTCATGTGGTGACACACCTTATCAAATATCACCGAAAAATTACTGTTATTTTGATTGGAATTGCATGGTGTCTTGATAAAAATGAACTTTGATTTTGACCCTTCTCTGATTTTTAACTCCACAACATTATTGGTTATATATTCAAATTATACAGACTTCTAATCCCAAAAGTGGAAGATATAATAGCAACAACGTACCTGAAATGAATGTCGTAAGAGGAAGCTAAGAAAATCTCATCGCACAATAGGTCAAAGTGATCCAAAAACCATGATGAAATCTTTTTTGCGTTATGTAAAAATGCGCAGATGTCACATTGAAGCTGTAAACCATGGCACAACACATTTTGGTCTATGCACTACACCCTGTTTATCCGTAAAAAATAGAAAATGAACGAAGACGTATTAGTTATAAAATCAATTATAATTAATATGTAATTCATACTTTAGATTTTAACTCTATTTTAGACGATATAACCGCCATTTATACCTACCATACATGTCGGTAATTCGATAGCTCCTCCTTATTTATAGATTGACTTCTAAATATTAACTTTTCATCTATAAGTCTCCGTAGCTGCATTTTATATTAAAACACCCCGTCGGTAAGTAAGTAAAGAAATTCCCCAGGTATTTCAAGCATTTTAAGACATGACGGTATTACACTCCGGGCAGACCCTATTGTTTATTGTCTATCACCAGGTGGAAGCTGGTGGATAGCATCCGCACTTGCCGCTAAGTGTAGCAGTACGTTTCTGTTCAAGGCCAAATGTGATGCCTGAGTCGTACTGAGTCCGTGTTTGTGGTGGGTGGTCGTGATGTTATCGATCCATCTCTTTCTCTGTCTTCTCTTGGCTCTGTATCCAGAGGATCGTTTTTAACTTACTCTCTTTTAACAGGTTGTGAAGAGTGTGTATGCATATTGTTCCCGTTGTGCGCTGATTTTTCTTGCAGCTATACGACCCTCCCCCCTCTCTCCCTTTCCTGCTCGTGCCATACTTGATTCAAAATTCCTGCTAGTTATGTACTACTGATTTATTTATCCATTGAATTGTAATCATAATAAGATGTATCTCGAGAAACTACTGATTCATTGATAAGAAACTATGATAAGAAACTACTGATTCATTTATAAGAAACTATGATAAGAAACTACTGATTCATTTATAAGAAACTATGATAAGAAACTATGATAAGAAACTACTGATTCATTGATAAGAAACTATGATAAGAAACTACTGATTCATTGATAAGAAACTATGATAAGAAACTATGATAAGAAACTACTGATTCATTGATAAGAAACTATGATAAGAAACTACTGATTCATTTATAAGAAACTATGATAAGAAACTATGATAAGAAACTACTGATTCATTTATAAGAAACTATGATAAGAAACTATGATAAGAAACTACTGATTCATTGATAAGAAACTATGATAAGAAACTACTGATTCATTGATAAGAAACTATGATAAGAAACTATGATAAGAAACTACTGATTCATTGATAAGAAACTATGATAAGAAACTACTGATTCATTTATAAGAAACTATGATAAGAAACTATGATAAGAAACTACTGATTCATTTATAAGAAACTATGATAAGAAACTACTGAATCATTGATAAGAAACTATGATAAGAAACTACTGATTCATTGATAAGAAACTATGATAAGAAACTACTGATTCATTGATAAGAAACTATGATAAGAAACTACTGATTCATCTATTAAATTGTCATCTTCCAATAGGTGATCCACAATTTCCTTTTCGAGATCTCACCTTTATCCATTGTCACAGTTCCTACCCCAGATACCTTTATATTCTCCATTTCCTTTTCCATTTTTATACAGACTTCTCTGCCTGGAGAGGGTTTTAGGATCTCAGCATGACCCACCAGGCCAACCCCAATACAAAGGATAAAGAAACTTGTATTGCTCGTAATTTCTGGGATTTAAACAAACACTGTGACTTTAAAATGTGTTAGTTTGAAATTAGAGACCATACGGATGTGTCAATGTTATTTTCTTTATTCACTTGGGATATTCAAATAAGCGTTCTCTCTTATTGATGTGACATTACCACTTTGTCTGTTCTGTGTGCACATACTGACTGACATCATGTTCTTTGATTTGTTTTAATGGTGTTTCCAAGCGACGTGTTGCAGTTAATTTTATACTCGTAACAAGCTAAAGCGCGAGTGAAACTCTTTAAGATGGATTGCTTAGTTGATTTTCGATATTCCAGTGATTGCAGGTTTAAGTTTGTGAATGTGCTCTTGAATGATAATAGTAGGAATGTTGGCCATGTTGGTTGATGTTTGGTGACTTTTCTCAACGGAGATTAGACTGGATATCACATTTTATTATGAGTTATCATGTACTAAAGAAGAAGAAGTGTAATGATTCTTCAAGAAACTTTGTTTTGTGGGGAAGATTTTCAAATGTGAATCGCCTTCCATGTTTAAAATTTCGAAACATTATAGAATTATATTGATAGTTGAACACTTCAACTCTTTGCAATAACTATTTTATTAACCGGAACAATTACATAAACTTAATCACCACAACACAACCACTCACAAGAAATAAATGCAAATTACATTTACTTATAATAAAATTTCACGATTTAGCACAAACTTTACGCCAAAAATTGGCGAAACTGCTTTCAATTAATAGATAATTAATTATGAATTTGCGGCAGAGAGCAGATAAGTACGTAGCCTCTTCCAATGCCAGATTACTGCCATTGGTGGACGTAACGAACACAACTATTGAGACTCAAAATGGAAAACGCCGTTGGTGCTTGTTAAATATTTGGTACTTTATTTCAATATGTTCTATAAATTGCAGATGTGTTCCAAACTGATCTCCAAGCAAAATATAGATGAAGCGATCACACACATGCCGTGACGTGATTTTCAAATTTCTTTCACCAGTTATTATTTTGTTATTGTTATTATTTTTGTTATTATTTTGGATGTATTTACGTAGAATGTTAATACTTTGTAGGTGTGACTCATTTTACTATATATCCCTCTATGTTATTCTTTCTTCTTCAGCGTTCATTCTCAAATTATCACTGGATCTCTCTTGCTGCAGGAGAATGGTCTTACTAGATTTCCAGCATGATGTAGTCTAGGGAATGAAAATGCGCTGTGCCGCCTTTTTAGTTGCGGCAAGGGCCCAACACCTCCGTCTTCGGCGGGAATATTGCATTCTTAACGTCTAATTTTTTTTTTACATTAAACACGTTTCCACCACATGGATTCGCACATAACAAGATTATAACATATGTTGTTGTGTATCACACTATCGACTGTCAAGTTCATTGGCAGAAGAGCCAATATCTGTCGATGCAATGCGTATGTGCTACATTCTTCGGATCTACGAAATTCACTGAATTATTCAGTTTCGTGTATGTTGCTGTCAATTGTTTGACAACATGATTTGCATGCCATTTATCTGATATCTCAGCACTCTCTGGAAAAATGTGTTCCTTAATAATAGGTAGTAAAGTTGTCGCTGATGTGTCAGGTCCAGGAACATAAAACATTCATCTATCTCAAGACACGTATCAGCGACGACCCACGGAACTAGAGACACGACCAACAGAAGCTTTCTTAAGAAATTAAACACACGAATTTTTAGTTTAATGAGCATTTGTAATTTATTATATTGTCTTTAT
This sequence comes from Meghimatium bilineatum, assembly GCA_034231615.1. NCBI lineage: Eukaryota > Metazoa > Mollusca > Gastropoda > Stylommatophora > Philomycidae > Meghimatium > Meghimatium bilineatum. The sequence continues at coordinate 67,680,561 of CM067299.1, read as the reverse complement.
GTGCAATTTGCTAAACAACCAAAAATTAGTGGAGACATCGCAACAGACAAAATCACGAAGAGAGATCGTGCGCGTGACGTGTATAACGATTTTACACTAACAACCGGACTTATGGAAACCAGTTCGACCATTTATTGAGTTTAGAGATCTGCAAGTAAAAAAGCGATTAAAAATTATTTTTTTAATTCACCTGAAAATTTAAATTTAAGTAGTTTAATAAAAAAATATAGGCATCATATGGCATAGAGGATTGAATGCATTTTACACATATTTCCGGATATATACTCCGACGCTCTCAACGAAGCAACATGTAGTTTGCGACGAGTATGTCTCGTAGCCGGTAATTCTAAATCTTCAAGCTATAATTCTCAGGGATCTCTGGAAAAAAAAAATTACACGTAAAACATCACTAGCCAGATTCACCCCCCGACCTCTTGAGCACACAGGAAACGGCTTAACAACTACACTACAGAGCTAATATGCTAAAGTGACTAGGGACTAGCCTAGTTATATGGTAAATTGAAGACATTCCACTGTCATATAAGCAGCAATAAATAAAGTACACGTTTTAAGAAAATGACGAAAGTACCGTTCCCTTCCTCATGGTTTTTCTGTTAAGGAGTACAGGTAAAATATTTTAGTTTTGGTAAAAATGCGGCTGTACCTTAGCATTAGCCACGACTTTTTCATGGTGGAATTTTTGTTTGTATTATCTCTGAATTTTTAAATATCTTGTCCTTAAGCTCACTGATTCCGTATGTGAACTCGTACCGTCAAAGTATGAGATAGGTGTTGACACCAATCTGTCACTCGCCCACACAACAAAAATTACTAACATCCAAATAAGTAAAGAAATAAAAATTAGAATTATCTTGCGATAATTTAATTTGGCTACTAGAGCTCAGTAGTTAGTGCACTTGCTTCATAATTCAGTGATCCAAGATTGAATTCGGAGTTCAACAAGAAGTATGTTTAAATCACCAACGGCGCCCAGACCGTCACATTCTAAGAAAATGGGTATCAAATCTTTTTGAAAAGTAAAGACTGCGGGGGTAATGTTGACCATATCATCCTTAGGTGTACCGTGCATCACTGAAAAATAAGGGCATAATACTGTATACCTCAATACGGCTCATGCATTAATAAGAGAAGGATGCATATTATATATTAATGCATAGATCTGAAACAGGGACAATGAACACACATTTAGCGATAGAATTAACGCGTTTGAGATGTGTCTATACAGAAGAATAGTTCAAATGGAAAGAGAAAAAACAGATAAAGAGTTTCTGAGAAAATTTTCAATGAAAGAAGCATTAATGAAGATTCTTTTCTTTTGCCTTCGTTCTTAAACTCGCCCAGATTAGCTGGATGTAAGCCTGAGAACGGCATGTGTTGAGACATGACCTATAACTGTGATGATAGATCTGCCTCGCTCGTCCTGACACATTGAATTTCAGCATAGCTTCTGTGTCACTTTGACCATATATAAGATGGGCCAGCTAACTCCACCTCATAATCGTCTTAGCCACCTCTTACGACATTCATGAAAGAGAAAGTGTTGCTATTCTTTGCTCCCCTTTCTGGCCCGGCAACAAACTGGTGTCTGGAGATTAAAAAAACAACGTGACAGTCAAAGTATTTTTTTGGGCATATAAAAAAACATACCATTATGCTCAGTACCTTACTGGAAGGAAAAATTGAAGAATCTGAACAGCAGACGAGAATGCTTCGGAGGAATGATAACATACAGAGCTAAGCACATTAAGTTGGGAGTTACTGTATTTTAATGTTATGTCATTCGCCCACCGACCAGCATATCCGGGTTTCGAATCCATTCGTTGTTCGTGTTGTGAATTAATAATTACCTCCCTGGTTCATCCAGACACCAGGAAGTTAGGTGCAGGGCTTATGCTCTGAAAATATCGAGGAATGGCGCCAGATCTACTGAGCAAGTGTGATAGGCGTGCTAGTCAGGCGATATCTAGTAAACCATAAAAGATTGACCAGAAGGCAGCTGAACACTGATGATAAACTATGTGCTATGACGCTGGCTCATATCTCCTATTATCTTTACTTTACGCATTAAGTTTATCCGTGTACACAACCTAGACAAGAAATATAAAGTGTTGGAGATTCGTTGCAGCCAAAAATCACTTACGGAAAGACACATTATCTGCTGACATGTAATTTAATAGGTTTTCTTATTACAAGACAAACATGAATCAGCTAAGGATTCAACCGCTCGATATATCTAACAAGAGGAACCAAAATTAGCAGCTTCTGTGAAACTGACACTACCACATAGACCACACATACCACCACAAATAAACAAACCACACACACATACGTTAGGCTCACAAATATACACAGATTCACGTATACACTCGCATACTTATTACTCGCAAGACAACCGGGGTCTCGCATCACACAGTCGTAATGCCCCATCATTTAGAAGTTGAGATCCCCCGGCCTTCCTAATAACATCCTTCAATCCTACTGTGATAAGAGAAATCTACGCCACTACCCATAGTTTTTCTCTAGAGTTTAGGCTAAGAATGGAACGAGAAAATCCATTGAACGCGCAGACAATATTGATCTTCTTTGTAAATAGGTAGGAAAAAGTGACGTCAACGACTTTGACATTTGTTAAAATCTGTTCAAGATGAAAGAAAGATGTTTGCTAAAGCTGTTTTTAAAATTTGACGTGCTTTTTAGGTATAAATATGCGGCAGTTGTCGCATTGGAAGTTGCCGACGAGTGTGCTGAAGTTAGATCTTGATTATTGATCATTATTCTGCTTTTGTCTTTGTTAATGCAGTTGTTCTTTGCAGTAACCGGATTATGTTGGTGGTTTTTTTTTGAAGGGTAAAAAGTCGTGCAGTATATTGATAACAAGGTGAGTTTCATAGATAATGGACTAGAATAACTTAGAGGAACACGATTCCAGATAATTTATACGGTTTGGTAGTATACATTGTTAACTAATGATAACAACAAATGTACAGTATAACAGCAATTGTGTACATTTAAATTGTCTATCATCGAACTCAGCGGCGAAAAACATTTTTGTGTGATAAGGGCCATATATAAATTTATAAATATCATCACGGTCAATATTAAATTATCAACTTGAAAATAAATCTGCAACATTTGCTCAAACATTTAAATAACTCACACATATTGTAATGACTGAAACTGCTCTCTATGGAGAAGCGTGTGATGTTAGCCGTCTTTCGCACACCTGTGATGACATATCGATAACAAATGACCAATTCCTAACATCTACCAAAAATGAATGAGTTATAGGCAAATTTACAATTACCGATCAGTAGCGTTCGTAGTTTTGCCGTGATGTCTCTAACAATTCTGTACGTACACAAATTCTGTAACATGCGCCAAGGTCATATGCTGTCTGTACAATGACTTTCAATATACTGTTAACTATGAACTCTGGGCACTGTACCTATCCAACCACAATAAGTTGGTTATTATGTATGTTATTATTATTAATCACTTAATATACATTTAATTAGTAGTACAGTAGATAGTGAAGATCACAGAACTATCAGTATTATGAACCAGATGACCAAGATTCTACTGCGCATTATAATTAAGCGTATAATAGGAAAAATAAAGCCAGACTTTGCAGAAGCACAACGTGGAAGGAAAAGACACAAGAAATGTCACACATATAATAAGAATATTAATGACGAGGGCCATAGAAGTAATACATGACTTATACTTGTGCTTCATAGATTACAGCAAAGCATTTGACAAGGTGAAGCGTTCAGAGATTATAAAACCGCTAGAAAAGCTTAACGTTGATGGGAAAGATATAAGAATAGTAAGAAATACATGTTGGAAACAAACAGCTGCGATGAGAGTCAATAACACTATAGGAATATTTCAAATGATGGAAAGACAATGTTTTGTAATATCTCCGGATCCTTTCACCCTGTATACAGAATATATTCTGCGAAATATGTCAGGAATAACAGTGGGAGGGTACACAATAAATAACTTGAGATATGCTGATGACGCAGTAATGTTCGCAGGAGGTGTGAGCAGGAATTACAAACCTTGTTACATAAAGTAGTGAAAGAAAGTGAAAACAAAGGCCTCAGTTTAAACAAGAAGACAACAGAGATAATGGTTGTCTCGAAGAGACATATTGACATATTCCATCAAGATGCAACATAATATTCAATGACACAAAATTAACACATTGAAAAAGGGAAACATCTTGGCACCCTGTTAACATCAGAAGGTAGATGCTCAAAGAGATAAAGAGCCGTACAGCACACGCCAAATCAGCATTTCAAAAATGTGAATCCATTTTGTGCAATGGAACACTATCAATGCAGACCTGAATTCGAGTGCTGGAATTTATATTGAACCATTTTTTATAGATGGGAAACATGGACTGTAAAATAAATAAATACAAAACGAAATTGAGGCTACAGAGATGTTTCTGAGAAGAATGATGAAAATACCATGGACAGTTAAGAAAACGAATGCAGAGGTTCTCATTGATACTGGCATGGAAAATAAATCATAGAAAATATTCTAGGTAATATGCTGAGAAGAATACAGCTTGAACACTTAATAACCACTGTAATACCAAATGGAAAAGAGACAGGGGGCAACAAAGAGAGAAGTTGCCGGATGGGCTAGTATTATTATGGCACGAGAGAAGTCACCAACCGAGCTTATTTACAACACAAGAGACAGAGAGTCATGGAGAAACATGATCGCCTACTCCATTCGGCATGGGACTTGATTGATTGAATATAAATGTATCGTGCTATTCAACAAGAACCTAATATATTGCATTTTTATCCCTTCGGCGGGCCAAACCAAAAGATCAAGTGGGCTATTTATAGGTTTCTTTATTTATAGCCCGCGGGCCAGAGCTTTCCCACTCTTGGTCTAGCCCCAGGTGAATGATGATACTACCGGTCTACACTTTCCGTTAAGAACTTTAGTTTACGTTTCAAAGCCAGATGCGTTTCTGTGATGTGCTACATCTATGATTGTTCAAAATGTCTTTTGATGTTATATTCCCATTTTTTGGTCTTCGTTAAGCTCTTATGCCCTTATCGCGTTTTACTATATGCACTTGTTGGATAAATCTAATATATCTATATTCATCCTCATAAAAATTATTAAAAAATGTTTCCCGTCAGGGTGTAGCAGGAAGGTTTCTAGTGACTTGTTTCGAGAGGCCGAATGCCTTTACGCATGTCTTCGGGGTGATTTTTAATCTACACTCTGACAGAAAAAAAACCCCACAATCTTATCGGGTTTCAAACTCTGAACCTCGCGAACCCCTACAGCTCAAACCTTTCGGTCATGCATCACACTTACATTCCCATAGGATGTCCACAACAAAGTAGTTGATGTCTATGGATATATTAAATGCAGCATATAATGTCATCTCTCCTCTCTGATGATATTTCGTAACAAGTCTAATCTGGTAACACCCGACAGTCCTTCTCAAACATTGTAGCTTTATCTTGTGTGAAGATGTCAATGTCCAAGTCTGACAGTGGTAACAGAGTGTTGGTGGGAAAATACTCTTGATCATTTATTGTTTTAATTCGAGCATGATCATCGGATGTTTAAGTAGTGGTGACAGATGATAACTCACTTCGTTTGCTTTTTGGCATTTTGATTATATATCTCTTTGTCTAGTCGCTCATCTTCGTTAAAAATATTGCCTAGATATTTCAAATCCGAAACTATATGTTTAAATACAGGACACAAATAGAGAAATAAATTGGATGTTTGAGCAGCAGTGCATTATCGAGAAATAAACAGAGATAAATACATGTGAAATGAGGTGTAACATAGAAACATCTCATCGTTTGTTGACGATGGTTCCGCAAGAACGAGATTGTTCCTTTTGTTAACTATATTAGTCGATGCTGATTTACTTTCATTTATTGTTATCTGGCATTATTTTTTTTATGGGGAAGTGTTCTAGATGTTTTTGCAATTTTGTAATTCACAGATGATTTTTTGTTTACTCAATGTTATTGTACGATGCAGTGTAACTAGCAGGGCAGTCTTCTGTTCAGGATGATGCCGTGTTAAAACGTCCATGTTATCTTGACGCGCACTGCATGTAAAAGGGTCTAATCGCGTAGTCCTTGATATGCCTTGTTATTCCGATACCATTTACGAGTATTGTACACGTGCAGTATTTGTAGCCGCTTAAACCGTGGTCTGATCAGTGCATACAAGAAACATTTTAGAAGAAAAGTGGAACAATCATACACTTACAGCTATTACAGCTACTAATACTACTGCTGCCGTTACTTCTCTACTACTACTACTATTTCTACTACTAGAACTACTGTTGCTACACCTACTTCATCTTTCACTGCTATTACTTCTACTGCTACTGCTACTACTACTACTACTACTACTACTACTACTACTACTACTACTACTACTACTGATGCTACTATTACTACAGTACTAGTATTTCTACTAATACTACTACTGCAGCTACTACTGCTACTAGCACTAATGCATCTAAGGCTACTACTGCTGCTGCTAAAGCTGCTGCTACTACTGAAAAAATTCGTAATGCTGACGGGAATTCAACCAGGTCCGTTCCAGCGGCACCAAATCGCGCTGCAACCTGAGCAAATAGGTTTTCCATACTTGACAAACCGCATTCCCCCCCCCCTCCCAAAAAAAATAAGATGTGATCTTGTCAATACTCTTAACCTGTGTACTCAAATCACTGAGAACGGACCAATCGAGACAATGACTATTACAAAAACAACGAACACCCCGTATAAGTATTGAAATATCCCCAAGAGCACAAACATAGAAGATCCGTATACAAGGATCGATATACCCACTTGTAAATATAAATAACAAAGAGACAGGAAAATCACCACATCTTTTTGGGGGGAGGGGGGAGGAGAAGGAAAGAGTATGGTTGGTCAAGTACGGAAAATCTGTTTACTCGAGTTGCAAGGCGATTCGGTGCCGCTGAAATGGACCTCGTTGAATTTCCGTTAGCATTAAGAATTTTGTTCACTTTGTTTGTTTGTTTAGTGATGGTTTCTCCTCATTTGGTCGAGGCACGCCCATTTCAACATAGGACTGATGTACATTTTGTTTATATCAGGGCGGATTTTTTTAATTTAGCTTCATATTTCCAACTTGTATTTACTGCTAATACTGCTACTTGAAACAACATGTGCCGCAAATGTTATTTTAATTTGCTTCAAGAAATAGGCATAGATGGAAAAAACATCATACTGATTAGAAATATGTATTGGGAACATACTGCATCAATAAGGTGTGAAAACAGCTACTCAACATACATAGAAATAAACAGCAGAGAAAAACGAGTATGTATTTTATCACCTAGCCTATTTAATATATACACAGAGAATATCTTTAAGTATATAGAAGGAATGTAAGGACTCAAGTTCAGTGGAAAAATAATAAAAACATTAGATATGCAGATGGCATTGTTCTTTTAGCAGGAAGTGAACATGAACTACAAAGACTAATAGATGAAGTCGATAAATTGAGTAAAAAATATGGACTGGATATAAACATCCAAAAACGAAAATGCCATGATAATCAGCAGTCACAGAAGAACAGATGCTAAACATAAAAATACTTTTAGAGAAACTACAACAAGTAGAATATTATCAATATCTCGGACACATAATCACAAATGATGGTAGATGTGAAACAGAAGTTAAAAGGATATTATGAATAGCTAAAAGCACTTGTAATGACATGAGGAAAATAGTAACATATAAACAAATTACAAACAAGCTAAAAATGAGAATTGTAAAACGCTAAATCTATTCTTTATTAATGTATTGTTCAGAAACATGGAATATAAACAAAAAATTAGAAGACAATCCTTTGAGATGTGAATATATAGAAGAATTTGGAAAACTTCATGTAAAGAGAAGAAAACAAACAATCAAATATCTAACAACACGTAATATGAAGAAATAATTATAAAAAGGAAATAAAGATCAGGCAAATAAAATATTTTGGACACATTAACAGACATTAACAAATCCATCCACCGTCGAATAAACTAAAACCAGATCCACCTACACACCAACCAAACAAATCCATCCACCGTCTAATACACTAAAACCACACATCCACCAACGAACCTACCAACAAACCAGATCCGCCCACCTACAAGCAGAACACCCACTCACCAAGCAACCCACATAACCACCAAAAAAAACTAACTAATCCACCAACCAATGAATCCACCTATCAATCAACCAAAAATATTCACCTACTCACCAGTCAACAAATCTACACACCCATCAATCAACCAACCCAGCCACTACCCACTAATCTAACAACCAACCTACGTACCTATTTACTCATCAGTGAACTAACACACCCATATACCCACCAACCAACTCACCTACCGATTAACAAGCTAACTATTCCACCTACCAATTAACCCACAGTATCTCCCAGCTACCTATCCACCAACTAACAAATTCGTCCATCCACTAATTCATCCGTCATTCCAGCAGCAAACTCACTATCCCACCAACTAATCCAGCCACTTAATTACCCGATAACCCACCACTTATCTACCAACCAAGATACTGGTTCATCAATCAACTCATCCGTCCACTTACACACCAAATAACCCACTTATTTTACTTCCAACCCACCTACACACCATTTAACCAATCTACAATCTATCCACCTACTCAAATGCCCACCTATTCATCAATCAGTCCTTCCATTATCCACATATTGTCTATAAAAATGTGACCATTGTGTACATTAAATTAAAGTGTACCCAACTCCCTGATAACGTGAAACCTTTTGGTATCCAATAATAGCAATAGCAACCATCGAACAATGAATCAGTAACAATCACTGTAACAATATTTTGGACATATCAAACGCCATGACAGCCTAGAGAAGACCATAATGGAGGGGATGATACCAGGGAGACGAACAAGAGGCAGACAAGAAGAAGATGAACGCAAGACATCAAAGACCACATGAACATGACAGTAACGGAAGCAGGAAAGCTCGCTCAAGATTGACAGAAGTTTCGAAAGGCTGTGATAACTGCTAGATCCTGTTCATTATATGCTTGCTACCTGTTAATGGTGAACAATAACTGTTAGCGTACTGCGCGAGTGACGCTGATAAACAATTTGTGATTAGTGATATGGCTACAGGCATCCATCGCTAAGTTGAATTGATAAAACACTGAACGTATACATACAACTGCCGAAGTCAAATGTGTGTGGTCACTGGCGCAAATAAAATTGCGATCTCTAATGCATCTCCATTCTCTAGACCACGACTTGCTGAAAATCTAGTAAACTGGAAAATCTTATGGAAATGAAATGAACCCGCACTAAATTGAGCGAATGACCTTTCTCTAGGTAACCCTGTTACCGTACTCACTGATACCGTATCTATAGCCTGGCTGCATCTGTCTGGTGTGTCTGGAGGGGATAATGAAAATAGAACCCAAAACAGTACCAGTTTGTACCTCTTGATTTCTGAGCCAGGTGGTAGAATACGCCTCTTTTATTCATGTACCCATTTTCTGAGGTGAGTTAATGCTGGAACCGTCTGTTATAGACAAAAAAACATCCACATCTACTAGGAGTTGAGCCATACAGTTGTATATCTGGTGTGAACTCCGTCAGATAAGCGAAAATAAATCGAATATTGAAATATGTGGCGTATGACGATCTTTTTAGTTCATATTTAGTAATCTTGCAGATTGAGTACCCTTTCGTAGAGAAATCGTTTACTTTATGGCACGGCGAAACGGTAATTAGAGGGCAAGGGGGGAGGGGAAAGTCTGCTCTGTTGTACGTATTACCTAATATATTCTAACTCAATCCCCCCCTCCTGCTCCTGTTCTACGGAACTGGGTATTATTTCAGTGTAGAAACTACTTTGGTCGCTTAAATGGCACCACCACATTGGTATTTTTCCTGGTGTCCGGAAGGGCAAGTCTACCCCTGACCAGCACACTAGCAACTGCACAAGCACAGCTCAAATAATAATAGTTTGAGGTTAATTACATATGCTGTGTGTTCTTCGACACACAAAACTCAAGATGGATGAGGAGGTTTTCTGCGTTTATAGAAAAGTCGAAATTTGAAGATAATCTACTTCATGGGCTCTTGGCAGCTATACGAGCATATATCAAGAACGGACCTTAGCAACATTGATGTGTTTCTAAATTGAGAATTGTCAATTGTGACAATTTTTCCAGTTTCTAACGTAGGAAACAACATCATCACTAGACTTGCAGTTGTAGATAAATATATTTATTAGGATATTAATGACATCATTTCAGACTGTAATCTTGGCGTTTATTATTGTAATTTGAACAGAGAAAATTAAATTGGATATAAATATGTGAACACCGCAAAATTTATCCTACATTAATATCATATTCTTGCACATGCGCAGTTCATCGAATCGGGAATCATGCATTCCCAGTACATCGCATCACTCGTCATTTATACAGTCCCGATGACTCATATGCTTCATCGGTCCAAAAGTAACACCAGTTGACTTCTCCAATAATTTTCATTGGCTATCGACAGAAGTATATAAAAAGTGACGAAAATCACAAAACGTCATATAGCTTCATTTTTTACAGAATTATCTCGATGAGTCCACGGGATTCTATAATTCATGATTAACACGCGTTACATACTTAATGGATGGACATACATATCATATTCTTTCGACCTCTTCGTCTCCTTACTCCTGCTGGTTAACATATGGGACTTATATTCTTTGTATTGAACATATGTAAAGATCGAGGGTAAGAGAGACAGAGGAAGACAACGTGAGAAAAGATGGCTTGAAAGCCTTGCATGATGTAGAATCATCAGAAACTATATTTAAATGTATAACAATCAGAGGGCTGTGGAGAGACATTCACCTACGCTAGAAGGCATAGTACCAAATAATTAATGAATTGAAGATTGGGACACTAACTTTTGTGTCTCCATTTCCCAGTGACGCCCAAATAAGTCTCTCTCCAGGATAGTCATGTACACTGATTTCCGATCATTCTAGATAAGTGAGGCTAGCTGACGTCTTCCATGCTTTTCATTGGCTGACAACACAACGTATTCAGAAAGAACCAATATATATATATATATATATACACACATATATATATATATATATACACATAAAAGGCTTCGCCCGTGTGTTACCGGAGCCCGAATGGGGAGCAAAGAATAGCAACACTGTTTACCTTCCAGGCATGTCGTAAAAGGCGACTAAGGAGGTTATGGGATGGAACTGGCTGTCCCATTCCATATAGGGTCAGTGACCCAAAGCCGTGCTGAAGTAGGATGTGTCAGGCCGAAAGGCGCAGATATCGCAGCAATGCTGTAAACCATAACACAGCGCATTCCGTTCTCCGGACTACCTCCTGCTAATTTGCAGGAGTTTGAGAACTAACGTAGAAGAAGAAAAAGAAGTGGCTTTATTATAAGATTATAAAATGTACATCAGAATACGTGTTCTAATTAATTAAATCAATATTAAGCAACAATTATGCACATGGACTGGTCAGAAGAAATCACCAAACGCATTCCACGGATAGTGAATTCCGTCCGAAGAAGGACTTCGTTTGAACCAATAGAACCCTTTGGTTACCGCTAATATGACATCTTTATTGGAGTGGAATCATTGTCCCTTCTTTAAGTGTCCAAACAAATAAAAGACACGTGGCGATAGATCGAGTATGTAGCATAACTTCCTATTGTTTCTGTGTTAACGTTTCATGCACAACTTTCGTGACATTCAGGTTAACAATTGACGTGCAAGGAATGATACCGCGCGATAGCATGTCAGCAAATCTCTATTCTGGTTGGATGTTTGCAGCTTGTATAGTGTGTTCTTATAGTCGATAGCAGTTTTCAAATTAGGCTCTTTAAGTCCAACGAGAGTCTTTCTTGTAAAAAAAGAAGACGAAATATCCTTTCCTGTAGAAATTTGTGATTTTATTATTTTGCTCATTGGTGATCCGGTATGTTTCCATTGCATGCTTGCTGCGTGGCTGAAAGTGGTGACACCATGATTCCTTTCCTGCCACTATGTGCAACAGAAAAGCTTCACCCTTCGCATGGTAACGCTGCAGATTGTTCAAACTCCGTCACATTCGTTCTTCCCTAAGATGTTCAATCAATAACCGTGGTATCCAGTGAGAACACAGCTTAAAATACTTCAGAGTGTTCGGAACAATCATTTTAACTATTACAAATGACACAGGGAATTCATTAGGTAGCGAACGTAAACTTCTGCCAGGGTCAACAAGTATTACTGCATCCATCTTGGTTATGGCTTCTGTCACAACACGTGTCTGTCCCGGCCGCGGAGGATCGTGTATTACCTATCGCCCTCCCGAAACATTCTTGCATCATTCTTTCATTGTTGTCTCTGAAACACATTTTCCATCATACCCTTCCTGCATTCTTTGATGAATGTTGATTGGTCGACATCCTTGGGCTGCAAGAAACTGAATCACTGCTCGTTGGTTAAATGTGAGCTGATTCATTATCATACCGACTATGTTGTCGAATGCCTGCACCGGACACTAACCATACTAAGAGAATGACCACGTGATCATTTGTTCATCAATGTGTACCTATTACATCAGTGATAACGCCCCACTCTCCCTGTCAACATTCTGGCATGGACGACGCAGAAATGGTGAGTTTTATTTGAACACGCCTCGTATATACATATGACCTAGAGGGCTGATTTTCCGGTATTTTTATTATTTCTGTGAGTTTCATTGGTTACCTTGGCTATTTTTGGCGGATGACTACAAGTATATAAATAGTGACCATGTATAATAATCCAAAGCCTCACGAATGAAGGCTTATTTACTTTCTGCAGTTAGGTTTTCTATATTGCAGATAGTCATGACTAAATATGAAAACTCTTCCCATTTGGCACGGAGCTCAAAGCATGGCGCTTACGATACACAATTTAATTCTTGTGCCATACAGACAGAAATCATGGTTATTTGTAGGAAACAAAATCCCCCATCATGCGAGATCAAAACGAATGAGTCCATACTCAAACAAGTCAATCAATTAAAATATTTAGGAACAACGATAACATCAGATGGAAGAAATTCAACAGTGAAACAGAATTGGACATACAAAGGGGTCATTCATAGAAACGAAGACAATACTTTGTGTTTTGTTCTTATCAATCGAGGTGAGAAAGAGATATCTTCAGAGCTACATGACGCCGATTTTAATACATAGGTGCGATCTTGGATAAGAAATAAATTTTGGACAAGAGATGTGGTTATATAGAAGAATACTGAGAGTATCATGGACAGAAAGAAAGACTAACGAATGGTTTGGAATGAGTGAAATGTGCGACGAGGGTTACTTAAGAATATCAAAAATAGATAATCTTTATTATTTTTTTTTTAACATTATGAGAGAGGGAAGTCCGGAGAACGTAGTTACAACAGGCAGGATAGAAGTCAACAGATATCAAGGGCGACAACGTGAGAAATATTAGATGTTTGACATCGTCGCATGTCGAAGAGTCAATAATGTGAGAAATATTAGATAGTCTGACATCACGGCATGTTGAAGAGTCAACAACGTGAGAAATATTAGATAGTTTGATGTCATGGCGAAGAGTCAACAATGTGAGAAATATTAGATAGTCTGACATCACGGCATGTCGAAGAGTCAACAACGTGAGAAATATTAGATATTTTGACATCATGGCATGTCGAAGAGTCAACAATGTGAGAAATATTAGATGTTTGACATCGTCGCATGTCGAAGAGTCAATAATGTGAGAAATATTAGATAGTTTGATGTCATGGCGAAGAGTCAACAATGTGAGAAATATTAGATAGTCTGACATCACGGCATGTCGAAGAGTCAACAATGTGAGAAATATTAGATAGTTTGACATCACGGCATGTCGAAGAGTCAACCACGATCTTGTTAAAAGATACTGGAAAATTGTGGAGATCCATGATCGCATACTCCAGTCGGCATAACACATGATGATGATGATGACTATACAGTAAAAATTCAAAATGTTGTTCAATCGTTTCTGCATTACGAACTTTAGGCAACTCGCAATGAACTAAAACACACGGCTCTTCGCGTGACCAATATCGGACTGGATGTATAATAATTGATTACAGAAAACGAAAATACCTCTAAACTTATCTTTGACCCTACGTTTTAATCTACTTTTAAACTTATCTGTGACCTACCTGTAATTGTATCTTTTAAATGTATCTTTGACCGTCTCTTTAAACGTCGCTATAAACTTGCCCCACACTGAAACCTTTAAACGAGCTGATGGAGCATTATGTAAAATATGTCTTCTTTTCTGGGGTAGTAAGGAGATTGAGAAGATTAAGCATTAGACTCATCATTCACTCATTTATCCAACTGTCAACTCCCTGCGGAGCACGCGTTCTCGACAAGTCTCTTCCATTAAGATATGTCTTTAATATATCTTTTCTAGCTCTTTCCATGTATTATCCATCCCTCTTGCATCTATTTCTGAATCTGTCCTACAGGTGTATCTCGATCATCCTCTTTTTCTCGTTCCTTCAGATTCCAGAATAATCCATGTCTTAAATGTTTTCTGCTTGTTTTCTTATTCTCTTTTTATATCACTGTGACTAATCTTCTTTTGACTATTTTGCTCTAGCTCTCCATAAGTTAGATCTGTACTTTTTTATCGGTGATCTATCAGACCATACAAAACGTTACATACAAAAACCCATGTACATGATACTGTTATATCATGACCGTCTCGGTATAAGACACATTTGATAATGGGAAATAAAGCATTCTAATATGATTCATTTTACTATTCCCTTAATTTTCATGGCTGTCACATCGTGTATAGCCAATATAAGTATAAACATATAATGGCATAAAACTATGTCGTGCGCTGATGACATTGTGGTGTAAAAGAATAGTACAATCATAGTGATCAATGAAAATCACGGAAATAGTCAAACTAGTCATTTTGGTAGGTTTCATTTACCATTAGCCAATGGATCTTATAATGTAGACGGTCATAGTTACATGGTTATATATTTGCTACATTTGCAAATTTGTTATCTTTACAAAACATGCAACGGATGTATTACAACCATTGCGCCTATGTAAACATCAGGGTTGCCAAATATTTAGAACTGTTTATAACAAACATTTACGCAAACAGTGACCAGCCTACTATTTTTTTTTAACTATTGAAAACATAAGAAAACGAGCTTCGAGTTAAGTGAAACCCAATTATCAGATCTAATTGAAACAATGGCATCTATGAGAATAGGTTACATTCTGTTTCTCGGTTGTAATTTGATGTCATCTACCATTGAAAAATTATAATTAATAACATGTAATATGCAGAATAAAGAAAATATGGCAGCGTTGTTATTAAGTATTCATGTATGTATTACCCTAGCATTTTGAGTGTTGTCTGTGTCTTGATCTGTCGGTCTATTTTTATAGTGACAAGAGAACACAAACATTTGAAGACTTGGCACAAATCGCAACTTTTGGATTGCTGGTTAGTCGAATCAGTCAAAATTGTTGACTCACTTTGCGAAGAAAATTTCAACTAAAAAATATTCATACATTATTATGTTTTTTAATTGATACAATTACAAAATCGTCAAAGCATAAATGCTATGATCAGTGACATTTTCAAATGATTAATATGGCAACGATGTATTATGTGTTTACAATCCCAAGACTTCTTGACCAGACGACGTCTAGGTCGATTTCACACAGACAATATAGTATCACATCTTTAATCTGTTGAGCTAACAGTACTTCAATGCGTTGTGACGTGTCATATTTGTAATCAGTACAATACTCTATCTCTAGTATGTTAAGCAGATAGTACTTCAATTTGTTGTGACATATCACATTGGTAATCCGTAGAAAACCCCATCTTTAGTCTGTTATGCAAATGACTTTTCAACGCGTTGTGACATATGCTCGTATTAAAGTGCTGTGAAACGTATACTATGAAAACTAAATTAGACTTAGCACTTGCTGTCATGACGATGATGGCAACGATGTGGACACTGAAGATGCTGACGATGACGACACTTAAGATAGTGACGACAACGATGATGATGACGACAATAAAGATGACGACTACGAAAATGATGATATTCTTTTTATGGAGACGTTTCAGAATTTGTGCAACTTCTTGATGATTGGATTACCCAACGTGAATATAGGCTAGAATAGCACATGCTGCAAGACGACTTATTCCAACGTGAATATAGGCTAGAATAGCACATGCTGACAGCCGACTTATTCCAACGTGAATATAGGCTAGAATAGCACATGCTGACAGCCGACTTATTCCAACGTGAATATAGGCTAGAATAGCACATACTGACAGGCAGGGCCGGTCTTAGGCCATTGCAACCTATGCGGCCGCAGTGGGCCCCGCACTTCATAGGCCCATAAATTCATATTATAATTTATTTTATTATCCTCTTCCCTACCCAGACTGGGCCCCGCGCAATCCGTTTCGCATTGGGCCACTCAATTGTTAGGGCCGACCCTGCTGACAGGCAACTTATTCCAACGTGAATATAGGCTAGAAGAGCACATGATAGACAGACGAATTATTCCAACGTGAATATAGGCTAGAAGAGCACATGATAGACGAATTATTCCATCGTGGATATAGCATAGAATAGCACATGCTGGATAGACGACTTTTTCCAGGGGTGAATTTGCCTTCACCTTCTAGCAATATCGAGGCATGCTGAAGATAAAACAGCGGAACCACTTGTAATAGTCTAGGCAATGGTCCTCAGCAAGGTCTATTCTTGCACTTAGATCCACCAGCCACAAGCTGTCAGCTCTTGATGACTTTAATGCCACATGAATTGTGTTGTTATTTCATTTATTGGGGGTTCATGTATAAAATGTTATCAATGCTTGAATTTTTGGCAGAAATGTACGCCTTATATCTTGTCGATCAGGGTTGAATCCCAGGTGGTGTTTCACTGTCTCGTTAGTGTGCTGGCAGCGTCTGCTTATTGGGTTATTTTTGGAGTCGATTACGTTTCGGTGCTTATTAAGCAGGTAGTGTGTCCTGTTCGAAATCAACATATTTATGTATGATGCGCGCTTCAAGAAGTTTGCTGGTGTTTCCTGTAGATTAGTGTTTCTTATCCTTTTTTTTCTAAGTCATTCTAAAATTCAACCCCCCCCCCCCATGTAACATATACATATTTTTTAAATATGGAAAAATTTTATCATTGCCCCAAACAATCGAATTGCCTGCCCCTCCCCATTGGGGCGTGAGCCCCACATTGGAAAATACTGCTCTAGATTGTGTAGATAGATGGTGGTAAGGTTGTCTTCGTGTGCTTGCTGTTTCCCGTGATTTAGACACTGCTCGTTATAACTGTTTTTGATAATTTGTTCTACTGTTATGTGTACTGGATATTCTGTTTGTGACATCAAAGCCCCTAGTTGTTTTTTTTAAAAACTTATCCGCCACTTGGTTGTAGGGTATATCAACATGTCCGGGTATCCACTTCATGCTCTACACATCGACCACACATAGTTTTTTAAATTTGTTACATTTCTATATTTTTTTGGGTGGTATCTATTGAACATATTCTCTAGTCTCGAATAGTTATCAGTTCAGCCTTTGAATCAGAAGACTTAACAAAGCGGAGATCATAGAGTGAGGTAGCCAGCGCCAACCTCAACTTCCTCCACCGCCTCTTACGAAATGCATGACATGTGAATGTTGTTTATATTATATTGTATTGCATTGCATTGTATTGCTTTGCATTGTATTGTATTGCATTGTATCGTATTGTATGGCATCGCATCGTATTGTATTGTATTGTATGGCATCGCATCTTTCTATTGTTTATATATTTGCTCCCCTTTCAATCCATATCAAACAGGTGAGAGGTATGTACTATAGCTAATAAAATGGTAAAACTGCTAAACTCGGCTGCTTTCCTTACATATTTTATGACAATAGACTATATAAACACTAGATTGCATTCCTCACAGAAAATACGAAATCAGACATTTCATTGATAAGGCAAAGGCTGGACAAATTACTGAAGAAGATTCTGAAACATAAAATCATCTCATTAACGTGGAAGGTGAACATTTAATTAAATTGCCAAAAGAAAGTAAACAGTTTTACCTGCAAGCAATGCAGGATGTATATCACTTAAGAATGTGGCCGGAAATGAGTTTATGAACAAATAGCCTAAGACTGTCAGTACAATTTGTAATATACCTTTGATCTATCTTTGTTCTCAATCAATCAAGTGTCATGCCGAGTAGCGTAGGCGATCATGCTTCTCCACAACTTTCCATCTCTTGCGTTGTTAATAGATTCGGTTAGCGTTTACTGTTTTTGTGCCACAGTGACAACCCACCCAGAAATTTCTCTCTTTGTCTTCCTCTGTCTCTTCTTACCTTAATCTTTCTGGTGGTTACTAAATGTTCAAGATTTACTTTCTTCATCCCATGCCCTAAAAACTTGATTGTATGCATCTAATTTGTGTTAGAATTTGCTGTTTTACTCCAGCAACTCTTGAGAAAATCTACATTAGTTGTCTCGGCTGTCCATTTAATTTTCAAAATTCTTATTAAAAACTACATTTGTTTCCTCCAGCAACTGATCAAGCTGCTGAAGCTGACATTGGGCACCTTTGTTCACTGTCCATGCTTCGATTCCATAAAGAAGGATTGGCTCAATATAACATCATAGCACTCGATCTCACATATGCATTGATATTAATCCATTGCGTAGAACATTCCTCATTTATTGAAATGATGATTAGGCCTGTGCTTGCGCTATCCTGTTCTTGATCTCATTTTAGCAGCTGTCATACTTTGATCATTGATTTACCTGTGATGTACAGTTTGGAGCAGTAGTTCTCAACGCACACCATATTGCCTCGTGGGGGCTACAGAGACTTACGTAGGACCACTTACACAAATTTCGAAATTGGGGGAAGACGGGAAACATACCCGTGCAGGAGGTTAGAGGAAGGTAGGCATTTGAGCGATAGCAACAATGATCTAGAGATGAAGCTTAAATAGCGCTCATAACCTGCGAAGAATATCAATGATTTTTTAAGGCATCAAGGGGGGGGGGGAAGAGAAGGCACGAAAGGAATTTGTTCTAGAATATGTCTACAGTCAAATGCTGAGAGCCACTTGTTAATCAATTTCAGCCGTGTAATGTCATTATATAGAATATCATATAGAATATCCAGACAAAACATTTGATGAGTTGTTTGATGCCTGTGGGGAGATATGTTCTAACTATGAAGCCAAAATAACAGCACTAGAAGTTGCCTTGTACCACCTGAAGACCATATTTGATGCCTTCCCATCAATAGTCCAAAATATTGTTATTTTTACAGACTCTATATCTCCTCTTCAAGCATTAGAATGTGATGGACATTGTAAGCCTGAGATAGTTGAAATATATCACCATGCAAACCAGCTGCTTACATCTTATGAAGTCAGTATTGTTATGTAGTGAATTCCTGGTCACTCAAACACACCTGAAAATGACACGGCAGACGGACTAGCAAAGAAGGGAGCAAAACAAGAACAGCCATATACATAAACAACAATGCACACAGTTAAAATGATGTTGAAATCTGTGAACAAAGATAATTGGATGAACGGATAGGCCATGGGAAACACTGGGAGGGAAATATTAAAATATAGGACCAGCCCAAACCTAAAGACAACATCAACCTCCTGGGAAGGAAAGACCAGAGTATCATTTCCCGACTTCACACACAACATATACAGCTATATAATCACCTGAACAGAATACAACCATACCATACTCTTGGGGGCCGACTGTGCACTCTTCATTATGAAACTGTTGACCACCACCTTATTAAAAGTCCAGCACTGGATGACGTCAGGAAAATACTTTCCTCTCCAGGGTCAGATTCTTCTTCTTCTTCTTCTTCTTTCGTTCACTTGAAACATGTCTATATCTGTAATTCTGTCTCCTTAATAAAACTCACTGTCTTTTGTAGTTCATACAGTGTCCCATAGAGCTTTGATTCCAGTGTTGTTTCCTCTGGCCAATATGTCTGCCTCAGCGTTTCATGCTCAGAACACTCTTGAAGTATATGTTTGGCACTCTGTGCTGCCTGTCCACATGTACACATGGCCGTGTTGCCAATCTTGAACTTTGTATACATGTGACTGCGGAGTCGGTTGTGTCCTGTTCTGAGACGTAGAATTATAACTTGTTCTGATCTGTTCATATTGTGATAGTCATCTTGTGTTGGTGTTTGTGGCTTTCTTATTGACTTTATCATCTGTTTTTTCTGATGGTAGGTGATTGGTATATCTGGTTGGTCTTCGGCAGCACCTTCCTTAGCCAGTTGGTCTGCTTTTTCATTTCCTGGTATTCCACAGTGAGAGGGTATCCACTGCATGGTTACCCTATACTGGTAAGACAATTCGCTAAGTAGTTTTTTTAAGTCTGTTAGTTTTCCAGACTGGAGAGCTTGAAGCACTGACCTTGCATCTGTCAGGAATACCACAGGCTGTAGGTCAGAGTTGGAGTTCAGCAGTTTTTTAGCTGCCACACTAATTGCCTGGATTTCTGCATCATAATTATTGCAGAATTTTCCTGTCGGTGTTCTGATTGTATCTCTAGGCTTGTGTGGATATTCTATATATACACCTGCACATCCATTCCTCACAGCATTCTGTGCTGACCCATCTGTGTACACTCTGACCCATATATCTTGTGGATATTCCTCATCCAGGAAACTGAGGGTGACTGTCATTCGCTGCACACTGTTCTGTTCGTCCTCGCTTAGTATTCCTTTCACATGGGTCTGAATGTATATTGGCATTTCATGGCTTTCACTCCACGGGGTTTGCTCTGGTACAGACCTTAAGGGGCTGTCAACTTCAGGTAGGTCTGTAAGTTGTCTACGGAGTCGTTTAGCTTGATGGATAAAGCTGCTCCTTTTCAGTCGTCCCATTGCTAGATTTTGGAATCTTTCCTTCATTGGATGACTTGGCATACACTGAAACTTTTCTGCTTGAATTAGTACTTTTGTGTCTCTGCGTTCGCCAAGTGTTTGCATTCTTCCCATTTTCTGCATCTCTGCTATGGGTGTTGATTTCATTGCTCCCAACATTATTCTAAGTGCCTGGTTTTGCACTTTATCTAGATCTTGTAATGTGGTGTTTGATGCAGGACACCACGCAGCTGAAGCGTATTCCAGGTGTGGTCTTATGCCTTGCTGGTAAACTTTACTGAGTATATTTCCACTGGCTCCCCATGTGGTTCCACTTAGTTTTCTCAGGATAGCTAGCTTCCTCCTGGCTTTTGTTGTTGCTTTGTTTATGTGCTGCTTCCATGTCAGCTTATCATCAAAAGTAACTCCGAGGTATGTGGGTTGTTTGTCTTCTTTCAAGAGCTCTCCATCTATCTTGATATGACCAGCTTTTTGTTTTGGTGAGAGGGTAAAGAGTGTAGTGCTGCACTTATCTGTGTTAATGCTGACGCACCATCTATTAGCCCATAAGGTTAGGGCATCGATAGCTCTTTGTATTTGTTTAGTGGCCACTGTTGCATGTTCTTCCGTGCACCAGATCACCAGGTCGTCAGCATACATTGCCACTTTGATCCCGTGTGGTAGTTCAGCAACTAGGTCATTGATGTAAACCAAGAAAAGTGTGGGTGACAGGACTCCTCCCTGGGGGACTCCATGACGCAGTAGAACTTTCTTGCTCTTGCGACCATCTAATTGTACCCTGGCTCTTCTATTATGCAGGTATGCTTTTACCCATTTGTACATTCTTGAGCTAACCCTGCAATTTCGCAATTTCTTTAGGAGCCCTTCTTTCCAGACCTTATCAAATGCTTTCCTGAGGTCTATCCATGCTGCTAGTACCAGTTTCTTTTCTTGGAAGGCATCCTCAATCTCTTGGGAGAGGTAGGTTGCCTGATCTTCAGTAGAGTAGCACTGTCTGAAACCTGCTTGCTGTGATACCAGAAGGTTTTCACTTTCAAGGTACCACTGCATCCTAAGATTGATAATGCGTTCCATTGTTTTACATAGACAGCTTGTGAGGCTGATGGGCCTGTAATTGGAGACTGTGTTGCCATCTTTTCCTGATTTGAGGAGTGGTATCATTATTGCTTCTCTCCACGCCTGTGGTACATTACCTGTGGACCAGCTTGTGTTAAAGATCTGCAGTAGCTTTGCTCTTGCTGCACTTCCCAGGTTTCTAATCATTTCATTGGACACTCCATCAGCTCCAGGGGACTTTTTCATTTTCAATTTGGATATTGCATGCTCCAGTTCTCTCATTGTGATTGGTGCCTCCATGACTTCAGGTATAGGTTCACCTTGTCCAATGTTTTGCTGGTTCTCTCGAACCTCCTGTTGTTTGTCTGGGCTGACTTTGACGTTATTGTCTTCTGCAAAGGAATCTGCAAAGTAATCAGCTGCATGTTTACCTGTTAAAATGTTTCTATCTTTATAAAGTGTGATCCTGGTATTTCTCCCTGTACCTTCATCATTTAGTTGTTTTACAAGTTTCCATAATTTCCTAGTATCTCTTTCTAGGTTCAGCGACTCTGTTTTTTCTTTCCAGCTGCTCCGTCTGGCTTGTAACTTGGCTCTTTGAAATTTAGCCTTTGTTTGCTGATATTTGTTGTGATGTTCTTGCCTAGGTCTGTTCTCAGCCTGCTGTCTAGATGTTTCCATCTCATTTTGCAGCTTTTCCAGTTCATCATTCCAGTAGGGTTTGTAGTTTTTGCGTGCCCCCCTGGGTATGGTTTTAGTAGCAGCATGTAGTATACATCTATTAAATTCACTCACTGCTCTATTGATGTCTTTGTCCAAGTTCATGTCCTTAGCTAGAAAACTGGTTAAATGCTGGTACATTTTCCAGTCTGCCCTTTTATAGTTCCACCTAGTGAGCGTGCTGCTGTCCGTGGTAAATTCATTGTGAATTTCCAGAAATACTGGTCTGTGGTCACTACCTCCAAGCTGCTTTCCAACAACACGTGTGATGTTCCATTCCAAGCCTGGTGAGTGGAATGCTAGGTCTGGTGTAGAGGTGGTGTGCCATGCTCTCGAGTAGAAGGTTGGCGAGTCTGCTGGCTGGTTAATAAGGATGAGATTATTTTCATCCTGCCAGCTCTCAAGTTCCTCACCTCTCTTGTCGATATGATCGTAGCCCCAGCTCTGAGAGTGGCTGTTGAAGTCACCACACACCATAAGTCTCTCTTTGTCTGGAATTGTGTCTAGTGCCAATGGTTTATCATTTGGGCAGTAGTAGTTCAGGAGATGGAATTCTGCACTGTCTGTTTTTAGGTGGAGCACCTGGTATTCTGCCCCTTCCATATATACTTCAAGCTGACATGCGCTGATATTGTTTTTAACAAGTGTCAGAATTCCACCCTTTCGCCTGTCCTTTCGGTCAGATCGGTAGCACTGGTAGCCTCTGATTTTGAAGGCTATGTCGCTGCTGAGGTGTGTTTCTTCTTGGATACAGCATATGTTAACTTGTTCTTCACTGAGGACATTTTCAAGTTCCAATTTTTTGCTGTATCCATCTCTTTTACTGTTGACACCCTCAGCATTCCAGTGCATTATTTTTATTGGTCGTTTGTTTGTTTGGCCAGTAGCTCTATTCCCTTGCCTCCTGGCTCCTCGGGGCAATTGAGAAGGACTTCCAGTAACTGAGGTTGGGCCCTTTCGAGGTATAGGGCCCGGCACCATCCCTGCCTGAACGTCCGCCACAGGGCAGGCACCATAACTATTTATAGATGTAGACATGTTTCCATTGTGTTTTGTGCGTGGCATCCTGATTATCTGTGCGCCTTTTGGCTGGATGCCTCCGTCTTCAGCACTCTGCTTACTTGGGCAGGACTATGGTCCTGCTCGAGTGGGACTGCCCGACCAGTCTTAGTTTCCAGCCCCTGATGGCTGAACTAAGCCCCATCACCTCTGCACGGTGCTGGTCTCGATGGAGCAGGGTCAGATAAATGGAAAACACTATATGTAACAAAGCAACATCTCACAATTACACATGTATATATATCAGACAAAAGCATTGGGTCAAGGGACATGAGCCCATGAACTGCTGGATCAGCAACCAACCAACCAATCAACCTCATTCGTGTAATTTCTTTAAGAGTCCTTCTTTCCAAATCTTGTTAAATGCTTTCTTGAGGTATATCCATGCTGATAGTACGAGTTTCTAATCTTGAAAGGCGTCATCAATAAGTCTTGGAAGAGATAAGTTGCCTGATCTTCAGTAGAGTAGCACTGTCTGAAACCTGCTTGCTGCGATACCAGAAGGTTTTCACTTTCACGTTACCATTGCATCCTAAGATTGATAATGTGTTCCATTGTTTTGCATAGACCGCTTGTGAGGCCTGTAATTAGAGACTGTGTTGCCATATTTTCCTGATTTGAGTAGTGGTATCATTATTTCATGCCTGTGGAATATTTCCCGCGGACCAATTGTGTAGAAGATGTGAAGTAGCTTTGATCTTGCTGCAATTCCCAGGCTTTTAATAATTTCATTGAACAGTCCATCAGCTCCAGGGGACTTTTTCATTTTCAATTTGGATATTGCATGTTCCAGTTAATTCATTGCAATTGGTGCCTCCATGACTTCCGGTATAGGTTCATCCAATGTTTTGTTGGTTCTCTCGAACCTACTGTTGTTTGTCTGGGCTAACTGAGGCGGTTGTCTTGTGCAAAGTAATCAGTTGCGTGTTTACGTGTTAAAATGTTTCTATCTTTATAAAGTGTACTCCTCGTATATATATATTTATTTTTTACCTGTATCTCTGTCTACCTATCTATCTACCCATCCACCCACCCACATATCAATCTATTTATCTATTATGTATGGTTGTTTGTTTTTTGCACTGTCCTTGATCGGTTTGTCAGTATCTGTCTGCCTATCTGTCGCTGCTATGCCTGTCCGCCCATCTTATCCATCTCTTTTTGACTATATGTCTGTCTAACTACCTAACCTCTTCAGTAGTCTCTATGTGACTATATATCTATTCATTCATCCATCCATCCATCCACCCACCCACCTACCTACCTACTCACCTACCTACCTATCTATCTATATTGAAGACCTTACCTGAGGCTAAAGTCAAAGGGAAGCGAGCAAGAGGCAGGCAGAGATACAAGTGAGAGAGTAACATTACACGATGGACAGGTTACAGTCTAGCAGAGTGTACCACCAATACAAGAGACAGGAGATGTTGGAGATGCGTTGCAGCCAACCTTCGTTGCGGAGACGGCACTTGATGATGATGAACTACATATCAGAAAGTAAACATTGATAATTCATAGACAGAATAAGCGTTCTGTCATTGTACCAAAGCTAACGCTAATCACATCATAACGTTTGTACCTTACTTTCGCAATATATGTAAACTTAAAATAACCACCGGATCGATGACGAAAGTTATTTGGACGTTGCCACCTTCATGAAGATCTAAGAGTCTCTGCACCAATGCGGACGCTGTGATTTTAGACAAGTAGATTCTAAGCACTAATTCAATGTACGCCCCCCCCCCACCTCCTCCCCTCCTTATTCTTCAATACTAATCCCTTAAAAAAATATGTTTCGTATTTTTGTTTCTAACAGTAAGATATGAATAGCTGGACTAATTGCAGCATTTTATCGAGCTTGTTTCCCTTGCCTCTCGTTCTGTTGCAAGTTTCCACTCTTAAAAATCCTGGGAGCTATTTTGGCCTACATCGATTTGCCTGTTGTGTCAGGCCTCCCTCCGAGGTTTTTCTTTTTATGTTAAATGGCGTGTATGACGTCACAGGACAAGGTGAAGACTCGGTTGTTTATGGAGCTGCCGAAATATGTTGGTCTACGACGGGTGTAGAAGACATTTTAGGCAGTGTCTGTCTGTGCGTTTCTGTTAATGTTTCTGTATGCGTCTGTATATCTTTCTGCATATCTGTGTTCGCGTCTGCCTATCTGTGTCACGCTGTGTTTGTATGCTTACCAATTGTTTATCAGTCTATATGCCTGTTTCTATCAGTGTGTTTTCTGTTTACCCGTTTCTTTCCGTGTTTTTATCTGCCCGTGTTTCTGTCTGAGTTTATGGGAATAGATTCTTCTGCTTCCTGTGTTTCGATATCCGTTTGTATCCGATGTATCCGTTTGTTTGTTCGTCCATTCGGCAGACAGTGTTCGCCTATCATCTCACCTGTCTTTGTGTATGATTATTCTTCATAGTTAGTCATTTTATGTTAATATGCATATTTATTTTATCTTATTTTAATTTGCATATTCATCTTATTTTAATTTGAACAGTTATTTTATTTTAATTTGTATATTTATTTTATTTTTAATTTTGCAAATTTATCTTATTTTAATTTGCATATTTATTTTATTTTTAATTGTGCATATTTATCTTATACATTTTAAGCATATTTACGGATCTTTAGATACACAACTTTGGTACAGAATATGAGACAAAAGGTGTATGTGATATACGTTATTGCAAGGTTGTATATGATAGACGTCATTGCAAGGTTGTAAGTAATAGACGTCATGACAAGAGGTGTATGTTATAGACGTCACGGCAAGGGTTGTATGTGATAGACGTCATAGCAGGGGTTTCATGGGATATGGTCATGGCAAGGGTTATATGTGACAAACGTCGTGGAACGGTTTATATGTAATAGCAAATATTAGCAAACTATATACATTGTCTAAACACAGTCATGATAATTGTCTCCAGGACGACATACTACATTCATCATTTTTCGTCAATATGGCTCACAAGAGTGGGTGGGGAGTCAGATTTTGTGAGGAAAGTGTTATGCCCATTAAAACGAATTCCATCTCGGCTCTTGTTGATTAGATCCAAGGAAGAGGCAATACCTACACATGGCAACAAGCACAACTGAAAAATATGTTTAATACACCATCGACTTCCCTAGGGTATCTCTGCCATATTTTCTGTACGAATTTACTCACTGTGCCTAAGTCACTCCCGTGCTAACCGGTTAGGCAGTGAGTGAATAAGTAAGACAGAAGACAAAGGTAGAAAGTGAGACAAGACATGCAATGATAATAATATTTTCACAGGTGATATGTTGTCATTATATCTATCCCCCAACTGTATAATTAGCTAATATATGTACTTTTTTACATGGAAAATCCAGCAATATTTTTGTTTACAACCAACTCTTATGGTGACGTTATGAAATCCTTGTAACAATAGGTCTGTTCTTTGTTACATACTCCGTAGAATAAACGCTATTAGTCGACGTTTCTAGAACTTACCTGTGTCATGGTGATGCTCGACCACGTTAAACTTTCCTTTTTCAAACCACAAGGAATAGTGAATTCGTATCTATGGCGTATCGTCGACTGACGAGTGACTTACAGTAGATTAGTTTAATTAATCCTATTTTTAAAAAAACAAGATTTTCCATAATTAAGAAAAGCCAGACTAACTCGTATTGTCCATAGAATTTGTTGTCCTCTCTCCAGTATGCTCCCATGCCGTAATAAGGAAGTCACTAAGAAATCACCATTGTGATCTGCCATGCATGCTGTGGGTGATGAAATGTTGACCCTTGGGTCGACTACGGTTCTTCTACCCATCTCGCAGATGGTCAGAGTTAAAAATGTTTTCCTAATGTTGGATGTGTTATCACCGCCTGTATAACAAGACCGCGATACTATAAAAGTGCTATAACCCATGTTACACCACTGCATACGGCCAATCCGACTATTTCTCTGCTTTAATTGGCTAGTGAAATATAGTTTGAATAAATTACCAATGAAAAGCATGATAATAGTCAGAGTAGTGACCTAACGCAGTCACAAATAACGTAGCCGTGTTGTAAACAACAATACAGCGCATTTATTCTGACTGGTTTCTTCTAACCAAAGAAATTTAAGCAGGAACGCAGAAGATGAAAAACGCCGTATTCTAATGATGATATTGTATTCTAATGTTAAGATTGTATTATAATGGTAAGATTGTATTCTAATGGTGATATTATATTCTAATGGTGAGATAGTATTTTAATGGTGAGATTGTATTCTAGTGCTAAGATTGTATTATAATGGTAAGATTGTATTCTAATGGTAAGATTGTATTCTAATGGTGATATTGTATTCTAATTGTGAGATTGTATTCTAATGGTGATATTGAACACAATGTCTTGTCCCAAAGGTCTAAGTTTGTTCCATCAATAAGACTGTAAACTTTCTAAGTGAAACGCTAATCAGAAAAAAAACCGTTTATTTCTGTTGGGGCGTGATATGAACTTGGAGATCCCGTGTCGAAGTAACGAAATTTACCACTATCAGTTATAAAAAATTTTTTATAATAATTACATACTTCTTACAGTTATTTCTTTTTCAGCTCCTTATGAATAGTAAGATTGCAACCGTTCCTCTACATCTGTTTTTAAATTGAGTTGTCATTTACTCTTACCAGAGGCCCAAAATGATCTTGTCTCATGTTATCTTGTTCATTCTCCGGTTTCTTCGGTTTTCCATCCTATTTCTGGCTCTTTGGGTTTCAGTCAAACGCCTATCTAGTTATATTATCGAAAGGTTTTCGTAGAATGTATCCAAATCATTTTCCATGATCCGCGTTCTCTCATCCGTTTAAAAAAGGGTTTAAAAGCCGTAGAAGATTGACTTCAATGTACTCGGTTTCCCATATGTACTCCGTCACTCTCAACGAAGCGGCACGCCGCCTGCCGAGAGTACCACTCATAGCACCTAACTCCGTAGCTTCAAATGATAATCCACAAGACGTCACGAGCCGGTTTCGAACCCGTGACCTCTTGAACACAAGGCGAGCAGCTTAACTACTACGCCAGGGAGATCCCCTCGGTATCATCAGTATCACCCTCATCAGTATCGCCACATAGCGCTTATAGTTCTCTATAACGACTCATTATTTGGTGTCGCATCTGGTCAGAAGATGACCACTGTACGTAAAGTCTGATATTCGACGAATTTATTCGTATGAGGTACGATAGTTTATCGGCCCATCGGGTAATGTAGGCGAACGCCAGCGGCGTGGACCGCATCGGGCACTTTGAGACACGTAGAAAACCATGGTCATCTACTGCATCGAACTTCACTTCCATTCGTCTCGATTCGTCTTGCCACTGGTTTCAAATGATGTCCGACAAGAGAGTGAGGTCGACACTTTGCACAACTCCTCACTTTAATATAAATACTAGTGCAAGTTATGTTCAGAATAGGGCTCATTAACCAACTACGAACTATTAAGCATGGTCATAATTATAACTGAATTTTCAAAAGTGGATGTAAAAATGGTCATCATCACTCGTGATGGACGAAGACCGACAGACCACTGAGAGAAGATATCTATCTATCTATCTATTGTCATTTCCACTTGTGGGTTTGAGCGTTCATGGGGGGGGGGGGGGATTCTGAGTTTTTTGTCTTTGGCCATTTGAGTTGCATTGGTCATGGTAAGCCCTTGTCTATTTAATGTTTCTTTGGTTATTACTGCCCATCTAGTTCTTGGTCTTCCTTGTTCATTGTAGCCAGCAAGAAGATATATCATTGATTATTCTGACGCCGTATAAGGAGCTCTCAAGAGGATGAAACAGACCAAAGTTGATAAGCAAGGACTTATGGAAATCAACAATGAATATATTTTTCATCGCCTCTGACAACTGGGAGAAGCTGACGGAAGATTACGTCTAACATGGATAGCACGTCAGGTACTGCGTGCTAGGACATTTGAGAACCGTGATCAATCATCAATATAAGACCTACTCGCTAATTAGAAAACGGCCTTAAAAAGTGACATGTTACTTTCTCCGTGATTTATTTTCATTGGTCACTTTGTGTATACTTTTTGTTGACAGCCAATGAAAATCATGGGAATAGTCACTTTACTAGTCTGGTTTCCAATGAGCACACCGGTCTTATATTGTCAATGTTATATTGTTGCGAAATTAGTAATAAGTAGAGTGGAAGAAAGAAGACTCGCCGCAGGTAAAAACATTACATCAATGCCCTGTTTCCGTGCTTCTTTTGCAGTTCATCAAATCAATCATGAATTTGCAGATTTAGCCGTGGGAAGACATGTTTGACTCGTGCCTGCTTAACTCCGGGTGATTTAAACTTGCTTCAGGGCGTCTGTCAAGACTAATAAGGCTAGATTTTCTAGCGTGAATACATAAGAAGCCATTCATCTTAATGAATGCATTATCAGTCTTACAGGAGACAGTGATAGTGGTAAGCTGCCAGAATTGAAAGAGGCCATACGAAAAGTGAACATTAAAAGATGGGGTGTGCTACAGTTGATACAATCCCCATGTGACATATCCAGAAAGGAAAGAGCAGACACGCTATCAAAGAAGGAGTAAAACCGGTACCAAAAAAAAGAACAAGTAACAATCAATCAAGAAAAGAAGACATTCATTGCAACAATCAGGAATATCGACCAACTATAAACACTATCACTAATTTATTAGAGCAGAACAATTGACAATGTTCCATACAAAGACAGAACAATAGACTCAACAGTCACGCACAGACGACTGAAACTAGTCCCATCACATTCATATTAACAGATAGACCAGACCGAAAACATATTATGTTAGAAGGTGATACACAAATGAAAAATGTAAATTTGCCGAATCAGGAAAATGTTTAGTTACGAAGCGAATGTGTGGCAGCTGAACGGAGAAAATTCAAATCTTTTCTGCTACCCTAAGAGTTTTGTTGTAAACCAGGGATGAACAAAATATGGCTCGCAATCCAATTAGATCCGTATGTACTTTAGTACTTGGCCGTCGTGGTGATTTAATTTTAATATATGCATTGACCCCAGAACTAAGACAAGATCCATAGCTGTCGTAGACAAGAAGTGACCTGGAACTAACACAGGATCGCATACCAAACTGTCGTAGGCAAGAAGTGACCTGGGACTAACACAAGATCACATACCAAACTATTGTAGGCAAGAAGTGACCTGGGACTAACACAAGATCACATATCAAACTATTGTAGGCAAGAAGTGACCTGGGACTAACACAAGATCACATACCAAACTGTTGTAGGCAAGAAGTGACCTGGGACTAACACAAGATCACATACCAAACTGTTGTAGGCAAGAAGTGACCTGGAACTAACACAAGATCACATACCAAACTGTTGTAGGCAAGAAGTGACCTGGGACTAACACAAGATCACATACCAAACTGTTGTAGGCAAGAAGTGACCTGGGACTAACACAAGATTACATACCAAACTGTTGTAGGCAAGAAGTGACCTGGGACTAACACAAGATCACATACCAAACTATTGTAGGCAAGAAGTGACCTGGAACTAACACAGGTTCACATCCCAAGCTGTCGTAGGCAAGAAGTGACCTGTAACTAACACAAGATCACATACCAAACTATTGTAGGCAAGAAGTGACCTGGGACTAACACAAGATCACATACCAAACTATTGTAGGCAAGAAGTGACCTGGGACTAACACAAGATCACATACCAAACTGTTGTAGGCAAGAAGTGACCTGGAACTAACACAGGTTCACATCCCAAGCTGTCGTAGGCAAGAAGTGACCTGTAACTAACACAAGATACATACCAAACTGTCGTGGGCAAGACGTGAATGCTTGACATGAAAGGCGAGATGGAGAAGAAAGCTTACTTTAATCAATGAATTTAAAAATGTTCTTTGAATATTCCATCCGTCAGGTATGGATCTAATCCTCCCTAACACCCTAATTTGGTCCACCAGCATAGAAGGTTTGTTCACCTCTGCTATAAACTGGCAATGCAACCTACAAAGGTAAATCACCCGAGTGTCAAAGTTGTCCTGGTCTATGGAGACACATATCCACAGAAAATTGTACGGATGCCTTGAACAGCTTTCAAATACGGCAAGATTTATTATCAGAGAACCGGACTTACTGCATAGACTTGATAATTTTGTTTCTTCATAGCAATTGAAGATGACCATGACATTGTTTTAAAAAAGGTTTTGTTAGGTGTGTTAGTTAGTTTGTCCTCAGATGGCTGGTGTGTCCAATCCGGGCACTGAAATGCCTGTTGCAATGTGCTCTGAAATATCGTAGGTCTTGAGAGGAGGTAAAACATTATGATATCCCATGTCGTTTTTGCTTCTTCTGAATCTCTTGCTGTGTTAACATCCACACTAATCTGACTATGCCATGATGTACGGCCAGGAGCTGTGGTTTTCCAGAGCTAGTGTTAATCCTGCAGTGCTTGAGAGATCTATTCAAGTATTCTGTGATACTTTTTCTACCTTCCACTTGAGTTAACTTGAACTCAATCTTATCCACTCACAGTTCATCATATAATAGTCTATTTGGAAGAGGCACGTATGAAAAAACCTGTTTAGACTTAACTAAAGAATTGCCAACGAGAAGAAGAAGAAGTAGAAAATCGTAGTACAAATTAATATGTTGTCCTTGATTCCTTCTCCTGCAAGTTTCTTTCATTAGACAATTTACCTCTTCTTTTCCTTTAAGAGAAGCAAATCTTCTCCTTGATTCCATTTTTTTGTCAATCCGTGCTTTCTTCACCAAACAATCAATTTTAATCTGTCATTTTGTAAGTCCATATTTTTTTTCTGTGCCAGTTCGTGACTTTCTGTCGAAAAATCAATTTAAGTCTGTCATTTTATTTTCAGGATCGATGGGCCTATCTTTCTTTTTGGTCAGTCCGCATATATTCTTTTCGATTAGTTTGTACATTTATGGTTATTGAGTCGATCTCGTAAAACTGCATGTAGAATCATATGAGTTTTGTTTCCCAGAGAGGGCGTAGATAAATTGTATGCATTTTTATTGGCGCAGTGGGTTTAAAGATGATTGTCGTTTATTAAAAACCTGTAACTTGGCAACAATTTGATTTAAATTCATGAAATATTTTTGTGCTACTCAATAATCATGATGTCCCAACATCAAATTTTTATCAGTAAAAATGAACAGCACATTTTATATATCCTATTTACACTATATAAAATAAAATAAGAATTATACTCATACTTAAGTAAATAAACTAGAATCAAAGCTTCAAGGTCTCCTGTATGAGCTACAAAAGACGGTGAAGTTGATTGAGGAGATAAAATTATAGATCTTGACATATTTTAAGAGAAACAAAAGAAGACATACTGTAAATTAGTGCAATTTCCATATTTTAATGCTGTTTATTTTGTATGTACCGTGAGAAAAATGTGCATGTGACTCGACGTTTCTTAAGAATTGAACGCGATGCACCAATTCTCACACGAAAACCTTATTAGACTAATTTATAGATCATTTCATACGTGTGTATCCAGATCAAATAAAATGTGGGTACATTATAATGAATGTCCAGATACACTGTTGGAACTTACTGGCATGAAAGTTCTCTAAGCAAATATTGCTAGTAAAATGTAGTAGAATAATTACATTATTATAAATTATATAACACAAATACCGTAAATTACACTATTCAGTGATAAATAATTTTAACTGGTTGAAAGATAACAGCGAAATGTTGATAATAGAAAACGGCAATAACTGTAGAATCTTGAGTTATAAAATCATGGGGACGTGTAAAATATAAGATCGCATACAAAAATAAGTGTTATTACGAGCACGGCTTATTGTGATATTACATAGAATTTGGTGTGGGAAGGAATGTGCATTGATATCGTGTGATCCTAGTTAGCAGATAACCAAGATTCTAAAAGCACCTCCGCTGATGCATCCTGGAAACAAGATTGCTTCGAAGCTCGTGGATTGTGTCCGGGCAGCTTAGACCGAGATGAAATGAAAATTGTAGGCACGCGACAAACAATATATGCGAATATAACCTCTTGGTTCAAACAGACAAAACACTGCCGCAACACAATTTAAGACAACGGCTGACCTGTAGGACGGGATTGTTATGTGTCTGAAAGCTAACTACAGCAAGAATAGTGAGACAGCATCCGCAAGTACGATGAGTCTGTTTACTACACGCGAAGGCAGTACAGAACTAAAAGGCAGTGTCACGTGTAAGAATAAGTGGCAATATCGTAACTATAATGAAAGCAATGTACATGCTCAAGAATGGGCTTTTATTTGTCTTTCTGCAGCAGGGTGCGTGGAAATGGGTTATACCATGGAAATGATTCTATACCGACTAGGTACGAAGACAATGAGAGTAGAAGCTGAAACTTTGATACGGTATTCACTATGTAGGTGTAAGTAAAGTAAAGTAACCCATATCATTTATGAATGCCGTAGGGGTGTGAGATGTTAGCAGTAGCCATATCCTCTCCCTCGCAGTCTTTACTTCCCGGATTAATCCGGTACCCATTTAAGGCTGGGTCGACCTGGGAGCAGTTGCGATCTGAGAAACATTTCCGCCTCAACTGGGGAATGAATCCAGGACCACTCATATGCGAAGCCAGTGCGCTAACCACTGCGCTAACGCAGCTCCTATGTAGGTGTACAAAACTACGGCTAAGAAAACGAGCCAACCCTATTTCAATTTCATTGTTTCAGTAAATACCTGTACTTGAGGATGCTCACGGTGTAGATAGGGGGTAGTGCTCGAGAACACATGGAGCAATGTCTTCTAATTACATGAGACAAGTTCACTGGCAGCGAAACACCTCGAATGAAATAGACATAGTCGATCCAAATCTAAATCTCTGCTCACTGTCTCCTCAGAAACCGCCACCCAGGGACACGTTTTGACCTGGAAAATACAAGGTCATAGTAGGTGACAAACCGTCACGGCGTAGAGCAGATACTCACTCGTTTGCCTGGCGACAGATAGTAAGAAACTGGAAATTGGGTAATGCCATTTTCTTAATCACTGGTAATACACAAAATAACACACAGATTGGCGTTCCGACCAAAGGGTCTTAATAGGGACACATTCACAAAATTCTACGAATAAGAACGGTACTATTTGCGCTCACTTTCACATGGCAGAGCTAAATATAGATACAATCCGAAAGAGAAATAAATAGAAGGTCAGAAGTGAAACAACACGAATAGAAAATATACAAAACACACACACATATCCATAAAACAAAACAGACAGAACAATGATGGAACAACAGCATATCTATCTATAGGACTGACGGGCATTGATCCCAAAGATATCAATCGAGCGAAATGGATATATGTAAAGGTTCTCAAACGCGTGTCGGGTCCGGTCATCTGAGATGCTATGAACAGCGTAATGAAGTTGTGCTATTCACTGGAAACATACATAATAACAGACACAAATCGAAGTTTCAACCAAAATACCTTCATTAAGACCATATACACAACAAAAAACGACGGGCAAGAATGGCACGCACTATTGACGTTCATATGGCGTAGCAGAATGTGGAGATAGCGCGGAAAGGTTGAAACTAGGTCAGAGGTGAAACAAGCAAAGAGAAAGAATACAGATCACACCCAAATACATGTAAAATGAGACAAACAGAGAAATGACGTAGCAACATTATATCATCCATACGATTGGCAGGCATTGATCCCGAAAGTTTCAAGAGTGCCAAATTTATATATATATATATATATATATATATATATATATATATATATATATATATATATATATATATATATATATATATATATATATATATATATATATATATATATATATATATATATATATATTATATATATGCATTACAATGGGTACCAGTAGATGACAAAGAAAAAGAGGGAGTGCAAGACAGACTCTTCGCAGAACAACTGTCAAAGAGAGTATGGCTATGAGTCACAACAACATACAAGAGTTATACACAGAAGCATCACATATACATCACGTATACATTATGGTGCAACGCTTGTATATTATGGCATAGATGACTTTTCGTGATACACATGTGAAACTTTCTTAAACGATGAAGGTAGCTTTGGGAATGTGAAAGACCGGGTCTGTATGATAAAGGTACGGGTGTATCATCTTTTGCGTGAGAAGTACAACAGTATTAACCGCATCAGCAACATTAGCCGAAACATCACTAGAATATCGTCACATCATCAGTATCAACCTCATCAGCGCGAACAAACCAAGGATTACCACCATCATAACCACAGCAGTAGTACCAACCTCATCAGCGACAAAAATCTCAGCATTGCCACCAATATCATCACAACAACAGCACCAACTTCATCAGCGGCGACATCACAGCGTCAGTACCTATCGTATCACCGCCAACTACCCCGACATCACTACTAACATCACCAACGAGAACATTATGTAGCTACTTTTTTATACCAGTGTTATGTAAATTTTGTTAACAGACGCAAGTCTGATAGTCTTACGCCAGTGACATGCTGATGTGCAAACATTTACCAGAGCGGAACTGACCCCGCATGGCACGTGATGTAACTCCAGGCTAAACTTGATGTGCACACACGTGCGAACACTCCCCCAAATATAGTGCGGTAAACGAAAAGGGAGAGAATCCATTATAAACCACATGGGAGGCATTCAAACTATATTTATTTATGGTTAGTAGAGAGGATGTGAGTGTCCTGTCGGGAAAATGAAAAAGAATTGATAGAAAACACGCAAGTATAAATGAACGGAATAAATATGTGCTACTATGTCATGAAAGTGTTTGAAACCAAAGGATATGTTATTCAGCATTACGGAGGAAAGTGAATCGAATAAATCCTTGTATTTTTTCTTCTACATTTCATGTCTCCTGTCCCTGAACGAAAACAATATTTTGGACATATTAAAACGTATGACACCTCACTGACGACCTAACTTTAAGCCGGAGATGAAGAAGCGAATAAGTTAGAGATACAAGTAAAAGGGGAACATAATGAAATGGATATGATCCAGTTTGTTAATGTGTACCTCAAGGCAAGAAATAAAGGTTGTTGGAGAACCGTTGCAGCTAACATTTGTTGTAGAGAACGGTACTTGATGATAATGATGTCTAAAACTACAATAGTTCTTTACTCAAATTTGGTCTTCGTGAAGATCAGGATTTATGCTGTAGAGTTTGTTTTATATTTCGATAAACTTTCATGAAGAGTCAGTGACGGATTCGATATTCTTTCAGGAAGACAGTGTCGGGACTCTTGCTATTATAACTGTAAGGGGGGGGGGGATATATCAATATCGAAAACCATTTACACATCAAGAGACATAAAATTGTGGACAGACATGATAACCAATCTCACACCGCATGGAGTATAAGGCATTGTTGGCAGTAAACTGGATGTTGTTCGACCATCACAAGTGATGATGACCATTTGTTACATCCACTTTTGAAATTCAGTTATAATTATGTCCTTGACTATGAGTTCGTAGATGACTAATAAGCCCTGTTCTGGCCGTAAATGTCGCTGGACAGTTTGGGCATAAGATGACTACTGTAGGTGGTTTCTAATCTACCCGCGACTTTATAGCTACTCTCCCCTGTTGATCTGCTGCATTTCTTCTCTCTTCACAAGATTATGTGCCTTTGATTAACTATAGATCTCCATGTAGCTCTATTTTGTGCAAGTTCTTCCCGTGTATCTTGGTTTATTTCAAAGACTTCCTGTGAATTTTTTAACGAGTCCTTGTAGCGATTTTTATGGCTACCTTCATAACATATGGCCATCTGCAACTCACCATAGAAAATTATCATACGTAATAAATGAAATACCCAAATAATATATCGATAATATGTACTTAGTGCGCAAAACTGAAATCCAACAGGTGAAACTTGAAACGGGGTAATGAAGTTTTGCCTATATCTAGAAACACACATAATCACACACACAAATCGACCAAAAGACCTTTATCAAGGCTATATACATGTATACATCTAAAAACGACGAGCAGGGACGTCACAACTGGCGTCTACATGTCTAGCGAGATGTAGGGGTGACAGGAAGGATAGAATTTAGGCCAGAGGGGACACAAACAGGAAATGTACAAACGTAGGAAATATACAAAAACTTACCACAATAAATGTGAAAACGACACAAACAGAGAAATGACTGAACAACCCGATATGTCAGGCGCTCATTGATACCTAATGGTTTAAGAGTGCCAAATTCGTATATATAGCGGTTCTCAAGCGCGAGACTAATATATGTCTGTATCAGGATAGTATCAATGCTAGGAATACCAGATCTGTTAAAGACAGTTGTATCCGGAATCTTGCCTTGTCATCTGTTTTTCATAACTTTTCTAAGACAAGTTGTGTGAAAGTGGTTGAGCTTCCTCACATGTCGTCTATATTATGGTCTATAACAACATAACCGCGTATAACAACATAACCGCTTATAACAACACTGGAAGTACCGCTTCTCTATAAACTTTCAGCTTTGTTTGTATGTTAATGTAATTTCTAGGCCACACATTATATAGAAGACTGTGGTGGACAGAAAAGCTAACCAATGTCACAAGTTTTTAACTATACGAAATAAAGAATATGGGCCCTACATGTCAATATGTACACGTTTTATGTACATAATATAATCAGGTTTCATTAAATGTTCGTCTACTGACTTTTAGTCCCAATACTTTGAAAATTTGAGCAGAATTGTGAGTCAAAATTCCGAATTGTAAATTTGTTTTTGAAATACAGTGATCGTTGTGAAAGTTGACGGCTTTGTGATAGAGTGGGCAGGTTTCAAGGACATATTCTGGGGGTTGGGAGACTGTTACAGTAAATAAAGTCGGGTGAATGTGACAGATAGAATCGAGAAAGGTGATATCATATGCGACAGTAATTACTACACTGATGTGCAGGGAACTACAGTAATTACTACACTGGTGTGCAGGGAACTACAGTAATTACAACACGTGTTCTAGGGAGCAACAGTAACGAATTACACTGCTTATGAACAGTAATTATGACACAGGTATACTTCGAAGCAACAGTAATAACAACATTGGTGAGCTCATACGCGACAGTAAATACGACACAGGTGTTTGCTCATATGCGACCGTTATTACGACACAGGTGTTTGCTCATATGCGACCGTAATTACGACACAGGTGTTTGCTCATATGCGACAGTAAATACGACACAGGTGTTTGCTCATATGCGACCGTAATTACGACACAGGTGTGATCATAGGCGACAGTAAATGCATTACAAGTGTGCTCTAAAGGGACAGTAATTACCACGCAGGTGTGCTCGGAAGCGACATCAGTAGTTACAACACAGGTGTGCACGGAAGCCACGGTAATTACGACACATGTGTTCTTGGAAGCAACAGTAACGAACGATACTGCTTATGAACACAACGCGGCATAACAAATACAATCATATTTTCCACGCCATGATGTGTTTATGGACGGTGGTGTTTCTGTTTGACGTTTTCAATTTTGTTCTTGATAAAGACTGTTTGATCGGAACATCGATTTTGTAGGTGTGTATCGTGCGTGCTTATAAACGATTCATAAAACTTAATCACTTCATGCATTCACTTTCTGCAAATCGGATTGAGTTTTACTGAGGGCTCACGTGTTATGTAGCAAATCATCACAGCCATAAATTGCAGAGTTTATGACTACCTTCTGAATGGGATATCAGCAACATGTGGAAAGGGTTCGATCCTAATCGTCTACAATATAACACCTACTGGCAAATGGGAAATGATGCCTTTTAAATTTACTCATTTGACTATTCCCGTGATTTTCATTGGCTATCACAAAAAACTTTTAATCATAATGACCAATGAAAATGGCGGGAATTGTCAAATGAGTCATTCTGCTTAATTTCCCATTAGTCAATATGTCTTATATTGTAAACTGTTATGCCTGGATTAAACAATTAAGTTCCATCTCATCTTACATCCGATGAGTTATACAAGCATTGCCGCCAAACACTCGCGCGCGCGAGCGCACACACACACACGATTTTGTTCCACATGATTACATTGTTAAATTCTTCTTAAAAACAGAATACTTAATTTAATCCATGTTTGCATTTTCTAGTGACCACCACATGTGTTCAGTCTCTTTCAATAAGCGTAAACATCTCAACAAGAGTAACATTGCAGCGGTAGAATACCTACAAATTAGCAGGAAGTGTAACATTCCAACGGTAGAATAACTACACATTAGCAGGAAGTGTTACATTCCAGCGGTAGTATACCCACACAGTAGCAGGAAGTGTAACATTCCAACGGTAGAATACCTACACAGTAAGAACAAGCATGAACTGACTGTGTCATGTGACGTATTCTTTTCAGAACGTTGTCTTTCCAATGAATTCTCTGAGTCCCTCTCTGTCTTGGGCGATTCGGCTTGCATTTTCCAACGATGTATTCATGTTATCTTTAATGTCGTCAGTCCATCGTCTTCTTGGTCTGCCCTTTCTCCTCTTTCCAGGTACTTTTCCCTCCATTATTTGTCCTTCTAAACAGATTTGTCTCTTTATATGACCAAACAGGTGTAGTTTTCTTTTTGTTATTGTGTTCAGTAACCAACACTCTGGAATCTTCAATGTGTTTATAATATCTGAGTTTCTCTTTTTTTTTCTTCCATGATATTCTAAGTATCTTTCTGTAGCATTTCATCTCAAAGGCGTTGATCTTCTGAACTGAGTAGTATCAATAAATTGAATTTCAGCTCCCCCCTCCCAAATATTTCTTCATTCTGTTTAAACTTGTAAAAAGGTAAAGGCAGGTTCCATAGCAGCAACTTGCCTTCACTAACAGCTTGGCTGTTACACTTCTCATTGAACGTGTACAAAATGGTTAAGACGTTGTTTTTTTCAGTGTTTACACGTTTACAATCTAGTAAATTTGCAATATTGGTTTAATTTTTATTATCTGTTTTGTGTTGTTTTTCTTGTTAAAGACCATTTGGTCGAGACATCGATTCATTATTAAAGTGTGAACTGTTAACTAAATGTATTTTCGTATTGAGTCTGTTTAGTGAAACGTTAACCATTTCTTCTGGTGTTTTAGTGGTCTTTTTTTGTGAATTATTATTGCAATTCTTCACGTGAGTAATTATGTTCTATGAACTGTTACCTGTATTTCTTCATTATATTCAGTTTGTTTTGTGAATGTTTAACTTTATGTTTTCGTGTGATTCATTCAATGTTTTGTGAACTGCTCAATATATTTATTGATGTGATTCAGTTTATTTTGTGAACTGCTCAATATATTTATTGATGTGATTCAGTTTATTTTGTGAACTGCGCAATATATTTATTGATGTGATTCAGTTTATTTTGTGAACTGCGCAATATATTTATTGATGTGATTCAGTCTGTTTTGTGAATATTGCTTACTTCACGATATCATCTGCTAATTATTTATTGAATGTATCAGCGGCCACACAATTGCGCAATAGTTTCTGCGGAGACAAAAATAAGTCTCATATTATTAATTTAGATTGTCAGCGTACATATCTTCTTCAGGGTGACTGGAGAGTCAATTATAGAAGCATGTCAAAAATATGTTGTACAAATCTAGTTACCGATACTAGCTACTCAGATATTAAGAGATATTCTTCTATACAACATCATGGACAGAAAAAGTAAATTAATCTTCTGTTTCTTTCTCAAATTTCTGCTCGACTAGATGTATGTTGTCTATATGCGGTGAATGGTGGTTTATATTTTGTTGCAATCTCTGCGTCAGCAGTATGCAGGATCCTACTTCATTATGCCAATATGACCATCTACAATATGAGAATATGAATTCAAAAATCGGCCCTCTTTAGTTGCCTCTCACAACATGCATGTAACGCTGTTACAAATTATTTGGTTGCCCATAAATAAAGCAGGTAATGAAAATATCTTAAGAAGTTAACTCTCAAAGACAACTAGTTACGTGTTAGAAGGAGAATAGCTGCATTCTTTGTGCACGTTGTGAGAACTATGAAACAGGAGCACGCAGTGACAACAGTTAGAAGGGGAATAGCTGCATTCCTTGTGCCCATTGTGAGAACGGGGAAACAGGAGCATGCAGTGATAACAGTTAGAAGGAGAGCGTTCTTTGTGCACGCTGTGAGAACTATGAAACAGGAGCACGGATTGACAACAGTTAGAAGGAGAGAAACTGTCTTATTTGTGCACGTTGTGAGAACGATGAAACTGGAATTTTTAGTGACAACAGTTAGTAGAGAAACTGTGTTATTTGTGCACGTTGTGAGAACGCTGAAACAGGGACAGATATAGTTAAACATGTTAGAAGGAGAGCATTATTTGTGCACGTTGTGAGAACGCTGAAACAGGGGCATATAGTTAAACATGTTAGAAGGAGAGCATTATTTGTGCACGTTGTGAGAACGCTGAAACAGGGGCATATAGTTAAACATGTTAGAAGGAAGAAACTATAGAAAACTAATAAAAAGATGCTGGATAATTTGATATTGTGACAAAAAGGAAAGACATCGGTATCGGAAAGAACACATCATGGGGCAGAAGTCTGTGGACATACATATTAACCATTGACACACGACATGAATCAGTATACACTCCTCCCAGAAAAAATCCCCATGGCAACATTTTCGGCACAGAACAACTATTGATTTATTGGAGAAGATAATAACCGTGGTCTACCTAAAATCCTTAAAATTGGTACGAGAACTTATACTCAGGGAAAGTCAAGGCATGGCACACTCATGTTGGAGTACGTGCAGAAAACAAAACTAGTCAGTTTCTATTCAACCACTGACTAGGCAACTGAGCACTTATGGGTTAAACCGTATGGAATGACGCTGATTCATTACTCATCTTACCTTTGCTGTAGTACACGCAATACTGTCAACCGTGCGCATTCTGATAGTCGATAAAATAAATATTACATTTGCGTGACTCTCAACACGGTAAATTGATCGACCATTTCCTGTACATTTCAATACGTTATAGATGTATTTCAATACTTAAAGCATTGTTGTGTTCGAGAAGACGAAGTAAACTATGATTTTTATAACGAAGGGGTGGAGTCACAAATTCTTGAACATATAATTAACTATACAAATTATAATTCAGATTTTATAGTGGTGATATCATTAGGACAATAATTCTAACACGTCTGAGTGAGTACCAGCTGTTGCTTAGTAACGCTGTACAGCCATAATGTTGTTGCCATTTTACACCTGAGTTTTAAATTCTGTTAGTTTTTGTCTCTTTTACTTATAGATTTCTGTATAATGCATACCTGAATGCGTTCTAATTAAGTTTTTTAAATTTTACTTATAGTGTCTATGTGATGTACACATGAATGCTTTCTAATTACCTTTAGCTTCATTATGTTTAGGACGGTGATAGATTCCATGAGAAGAAGTACAGGGTTACCTTTAGCTTCATTATTTCTAGGACAGTGATAGATCCATGAGAAAGTACAAGTTTACCTTACCCCTTCTGTTATCTAATGTTAAGTAATAGAATTGTACTTACATGGTGGAGTTCCTCTGGATTTTCTCTTTGATGGAGTTTTCTAGTTGCAAAACCCAGGCACCCACTGGCAATGGAACCTGGACCTCTAGTTCAGGGTGCGAAGAATAAAAGCTACTCTCATTTTCCAGCATGTCTTAGGAGACGACTAGGGGTAGTTTACAAATCTGTCACCTGTGAAAAAATCATTGTCACATCTTCCCTCAACTTCCTACTTTTGTCTTCTATCAAATAATTCCCATCGCTGGCGAAGAAATGCAGACCAGTGGACGTTGCACCTATGTCATTTTGTTATACACTTCTAAGTGGTCGGGAATACTAGATGCACCATGAGTGTGGATATGTCAACGAATCTGACCAAATGCGACTATTTCACACTCAATATGCCCGTATAGTAGAATGATATCTATGAGTTTGTCATTCTTCGAATGAAACTATTCATTGACTTTCGTGCAATCTTGAAACATGATTTAGATTAAGAGATTGATTCATTGCAGCAACATAGACATGGGTCATCAACAGTCCGATTAGAACAATACTAATTTGAACGATATGAACATGCCAGTAACAAAGCACGGCTAATTCTACTAGAACAATACAAGTTTGAACGATATGAACATGTCAGTAACACAGCACGGCTAGGTCTACTAGAACAATACAAGTTTGAACGATATGAACATACTAGTAACAACGCACGGCTTTTCGACTAGAACACAAGTTTGAACGATATGAACATGCCAGTAACACAGAACGGCTATTCGACTAGAACAATACTAGTTTGAACGATATGAACATGCCAGTAACAAAGCATGGCTAGTTCGACTAGAACAATACTAGTTTGAACGATATGAACATGCCAGTAACAACGCACGGCTATTCGACTAGAACACAAGTTTGAACGATATGAACATGCCAGTAACAAAGCACGGCTAGTCCCATTAGAAGATTACTAGTTTGAGAAACGGAAATAACATTTAAAAAATAAACCTGGTTCCTTTTTTAGCCAGGAATGTTAATTTAGATTGCTTATCCAAATTACCGGAAACCATTTTTCCCTAAATCTTCATTCTAGAGTGGTATCCGTAGTCTCGTGAATGATTTGTTTTATTTATGGTATCGATCTCGCTATTAGTAGGACGCGCTTGAGATTCAAATTCACGTTGACTTTACAGGAGCAGTCATGCGCTCTAGTGTGTGGCTTACTGTAATTAGCACTACTATAGTTTTCTGAATCGCGGCTCGCGGGATATGGCCGGCACCTGGGAATTTTATCAACCGGGGATGTTTGGCTATTCTTTTGTTGGCTTGGAATATGTTTATCTCCGAAGTTTTGTCTCTTCTATAAATATAACTGTGTTTTGCAACGTTTAC
Organism: Meghimatium bilineatum; assembly: GCA_034231615.1. Classification (NCBI taxonomy): domain Eukaryota; kingdom Metazoa; phylum Mollusca; class Gastropoda; order Stylommatophora; family Philomycidae; genus Meghimatium; species Meghimatium bilineatum. The sequence continues at coordinate 67,635,726 of CM067299.1, read as the reverse complement.
AGAGGTCCTTAATATTTTTTCACTGCTGTTTTTCTGGACAGTGTGCTTGTCCCAACATCTCATATTATAGGCATTCGTGGATATAATATGCTGTGCTGTCAGTCAGTAGTATTTGTAGATCTGATAGTTTTCTGAACTATAGTGCTTGACGTGCTGATCCTACATCTGTCAGGAATACTACAGTCTGTGGGTTAAGATTGGCGCCATCACTTTTTGTGTGTGGGCTATGTGTTAAATCGGAAATGTATTGTCATCCTCATTAGAATAGAAGACCCAAAGATTGATAATTGCATTAATCAACCTAAGGAAAAAGACATGCTCATGCGTACACATTGACCTCATTATGAGAAGAGGAGGTTTGGGATATAATCTAATACAATGTAAAACTGAGGCAGCGAGGAAGAAAAGTATGAAATCAATGGGGGATATACTAGATAGGATTAACATCGTCCCCTTGTATAGAATCATCTGTAGATATTATACGCAGCATTGTGGATAGAATAGTGTATGCGATTACACTCAGCACTGCGATAGAGTGTTGTATGGGATTATACACATCACAGCGGATAGAGTGTTGTATGAGATTATACACATCACAGCGGATAGAGTGTTATATGAGATTATACACATCACAGCGGATAGAGTGTTGTATGAGATTATACACATCACAGCGGATAGAGTGCTGTGTGAGATTATACATAACACAGCGGATAGGGTGTTGTATGGATCAATCCCATCAGGCAGATGATAAACCCATACATCATTGTCTTCTGCACTTCTTCATTCCTTAAGCAAATGAAGGTTATTTCTATCCTTGATAGAAAGAAAACTACACAACTTCCCCTTATGCGTTAATTCCTAAACTCCTGCTGATTAGCTGCATGTAATTTTGCTGATTATCTATATGTACTCCATCTGAATAGTGCATGTATTCCTACTTCTAAGCTTCATGTACTATTGCTGTTAGCTACATGTACTCCTGCTGATTAGCTGCAGGTATTCCTTCTCATTAGCTGCATGTTCTTCTGCTGATTACCTGCATGTACTTCTGCTGATTAGTTGCGGGTACTCCTGCTGATTAGCTGCATGTACTCCCACTGATTAACTGCATGTACTTGTGCTGATCAGCTGTGTGTACTCCTCCTGATTACCTGCATGTACTCCAGTTGATTAGCTACACGTATTTCTGCTAATTAGCTGCATGTACTCCTGCTGATTAGTTGCATGTACTCTGCTAATTAGCTGCATGTATTTCTACTGATTAGATGCATGTACTCCTGCTGATTAGCTGCATGATATTTCTACTGATTAGATGCATCAGTACTCCTGCTGATTAGCTGCATGTACTCAGCTGATTAGAATGCATGTACTCCTGCTGATTATCTGCATGTACTCAGCTGATTAGCTGCATGTACTCCAGCTGATTAGATGCATGTACTCCTGCTGATTACCTGCATGCACTCCGACTGATTAGCTGCACGTATTTGTGAGAAATGAAAGGTTACAAGAAACTGTTAGGACACTCCTGCTGATTTGCTGTACATACTCCGTAGAAATGAAAAGATTGCAAGAACTGTTGGATGCTCCAACACTGTTGTGTGTGCAATGTCTGTAAAGAAAGCATCCAACTCTGATACGTATCTAGTGCAAGCGTTATCACCCTGGTGCTCGCAAGCGTCGTGGTGCTTTGCTTATTGACACGTGGTGCATTGCACCATACGAGTTAAAATGTGCATCTGAACACCTTCTTCTTTACAATAACAATCTTGAGTTCCCGTTAATTCCAATATGTAATGTCTAAGCCGGAAAAGTTAGTGTTCCACCCACACATTTAGGGAAATGAATGGGAAATGGTGTAATGTACAGTGAACAGTACATAATTAATTTGTAACGTTCCGATTTTACTGTCCACTTTAATTTCCTTTTCGTGTGTTCACTCATTCATTGTGATTTTTTATTCTATGTAATGGTGCACGCCAGCGATGTGACACATTTTCTTTTTCACGAGATCTGGTTTTTACCGACGTCTACCGTACTATTTACTAGATTTTACGTAACATGACAATTACAAAATATGTATAGGAACCTACTATCGACCATTATATTTTAAAATAATTTTTAATTTCTAAATGTTTTCTTGCATTTAAATATTAATTATTGTATTGAACTACATCAAAGATGTTCTTCTTTTGATTTGTTTACATTTGCTTTTATTCGGTTTGTTTTTATTTATTTATTTGTAGAAGTCAGTTGTTTGCAGCCAGTCCTTGATAGTACTCCGTCTTTTAAAGTATTCCTTATCAATTTCAAGATATGGTTGGTTTGCTGATCCAGCGGTCCATGGGCTCATGCCCTTTGACCCAAATTTTCAAGATATCAGATGAGAGATTATATTCTAAGAACAAATAAATTAATATAAATAAAGTATACATTTATGAGTTCTTTGTAGCAGCATGGACAGCTAGGGAAAAAACACATTGAGAGGAGGTTGAAATAGTCAAATACAATATGATATCAAAAACACATTGAGAGGGGGTTGAAATAGTCAAATACAATATTATATCAAAAACACACTGAGAGGGGGTTGAAATTAGTCAAATACAATATGATATCAAAACACATTGAGAGGGGGTTGAAATAGTCAAATACAATATGATATCAAAAAGATGCAGTATTTATTTTGTGGACACGTTATGAGACACGGAGATAAGTAGAACATATTTACAATTGACAAGATTGTACGCAACATCTCGTGATAAAATATTAGGTAATTTGACATCAGCGCATGGCAAAGAGTCAATAACAATACTAATAAAAATATACAGATAATACCATTGTGGAGATCCGATCCATTATCGCCTTCGCCAGAAGGCACGGTATGTGATGCTGATTTGTAGCAACAAGACTACAGACACTCTACCGAATAAAAAGTGAAGTCATGATATAAGGAATCTTTCTGCGATGAATGCCTACACGACAGAGAACTAAAGGATTGGTTAAAGTCATGCGAAATCTTACAAAAAAAGTTGTGTTATGTTAGAAACCCATCTCGCCTTTACTGAAGGCGTATTTGTTGCGTTAATTATAGTTACATAATATAATCTTGGGTTTTCTGGGTAAAAACCCCAAAACAATATTTTTTTAAAACCTAAACGGCAATAGGTAGATGCTCGCCGTCTGAAAAGTTGAACAAGTTAAAGTAATCCAACTCTAGTTGTCTGAGTGTGTGTGTATTGTAGAGAAAGTGTCATATTTAGATGAGGATCTTGCGTATTTTGGATAAAGAAAGTATCTAACTCAGATGAGGGTCTGGTGTATGTGTGTGTATATATATAAAGGTGGTCCTTAATTTTTTTGAATGGTATATCTTTTGTTGAAAGATATATATATATATATATATATATATATATATATATATTATATATATTATATATATATATATAATATTATATATATATTATATATATATATATATATATATATATATATATATATATATATATAATATATATAATTTATATATATATATAATATATATATATATATAATTTATATATATATATAATTTATATATATATATAATTTATATATATATATATATATAATTAATTTGTATATGTATACACCCTTCATCAAAAGATATGCCTTTCAAAAAAAAGAAGTTCCACTTTCTAAAAAGGCTGTATGAATATTTAAAAAAATTATAGAACAGAATTTCACAATATAATATATCAAGCTTATCAATAATAATCAACACTATATTTCATGACGCTAGCATTAACGCGTGTAAAGTAACAGCAGAACAATCAACACAACCCTCATTTTCAAAATGAATGAGTAAACACCACAGGTCAACACTGTCAGTACCATGTGTGTTCTCCATTATTTATGATACATTAAAGGCACCGCTGTCACATGAAAATGATAGAGCTTGCGAATAAATCATTGGGGCACTGTCTTAACAATCCCCTCTTCGCAGCTATTGTCGATAATATGATCTTTTGACTTCTTCACCAAGATTTGTGTGTACGGTAAGGGTAAATTCCCGACTAACCAAACTTGTTACCCAGGGGTTGGCGCTGCTGTACGCAAGCAGTCACTTGAAGCCATACAAAGGTGTGTGTGCTCCTATGTTGAGTAACCGAGGTGACACTTAAATACAATAAGGTTTGCTGCCTTATAGAAATGGTTGTGTTAAGGGGATTTATGATCGCATAGGAATCCCCGAAGTGAAACATAACAGTGTGGCAGTATCCCGGGAGCATCACGTCCTGCTAAGAATGCAGCATATGCGTCTGGTCCAATTAGTTCATCGTTCTTCCGTCAGATAGATTGACCCATCTGCAGTGACAACACACCTAACATTTCGCGCCACCTAGGAGTCTTCCACACACACACACACAAAACAACAACAACAACTTTGCAATGGTCACTGATCTGCACCTCTCCATCATCCATGGGCACCATTTGGCAAAAGACAAAAGTAAGAAATGGGGGCAAGACATGTAGCGACAATGATTTTTTCACAGATAGAAGGTTGTCCTCCTATCCCCCAATTTTCTTTTGCCGCCTCCTACAACACACCCGAAATGTCAGTTACCCTATTCTTTGCAACATGAACTACAATTCCAGGCCGTGGTTGCCACATGGGAGAATGGTTAATTGAAAAAAGTTTTACTGCAATTCCAGCAATTATCGTTCAACAGCTGAGATACCACATGTGCTATGCATGAATTGTTTCTCCTTGAGATAAAATACTCGTATATGTTGATTTCTCGATGCCTACACGTTTACAGATCATTCCTTTCTCTAATTACTGTAACCAAGGATTGTAGTTGTTTTATATATCTTACATTGAGAACGAAATCTGAAAGTTTACAATTGTATTTTTCCGCAACCCTATGTTTTACAGTTTACAGTTTTATTGATCCTGTGACCGTATTATCGATTTTACAATTTTATTGATCATGTGATCGTGTTATAGAGTTTACAGTTGTACTGATCACGTGACCGTGTTATATAGTTTACAATTTCATTGATCCTGCGTCCTTTATTTAATCTGTGGTTATGTTTTAGTTTATAATGTATGTGTTATGTCATCATGATTTCTAATCTACATTATATTTGCTATGCGGTCATGATTTCGATTCTACATTTCATTTATCCTAAATCAACATTTAGTCTACACTTATGTACCATGTGATTAGTTATTTTATTGCTAACTCTGAAAGTCTACATTTTTGCATGTAAGGAAATGACAATGGACAACGAGGACATTATAAATTTTCTATATATGTGTCTATTGAACGAGGACGCCATGGTGGATGAGACTATTATAGTTTGGAATCGTTTGATGACCTAGTAGAAGAGGTCGGTTGATGGGTAGGACTCGAAAAATATACAACCAATGCGCCATGGGAACTGCCAGCACACATAGACTTTACCATCTACTGAAAGTAACAGAGCTCCCATGAGTATGTCTTTAGTGAACTGTCGTCGGCTCAGATAATTACTTTCATGTAAGCAAAATAACTATATTAATTTTAGACTATGTCAAATAACTAATGTCGTAATTTAAAATATTTTACCTTCTTGCAGAACATGGATCTTTCATGTCAGTTCAAAAAGGTAGAACTAGTACAGACGTTAGTGAGGATAATATAAAGGTAATGACAAGCTACCTAAACGAGAATCGTTTTTCTAAACTCCTGTAAGTGTGTTAATTTGTTAATTAATTAACTATTTAATTCGTTTATTAGTTTGTTTTCTAGTTAACGAGGTTTTTTTTAAATAACTAATTAGCTAGTTAATTCATTAAATAGCTTAGTCTAAATCGTTAATTCGTTACTTAGTTAATCGCTTAGTTGGCTATCTTGTTATCTAGTTGTTTTACGTTCATGTTATTTAGTAATTAGCATGGAAAGATGATTAGTTAGTAAATTGTTTTTTTTTAATTGGTTGGTTCTTTGATGGGTTGGCTCTTTGACTGGTTGGTTCTTTTATTGGTTATTTATTTTATTGGTTGGTTTTTTGATTGGTCAGCTTATTTGTTTTGTTCAATCTTCAAGGATGACTAGCACTAGAGCTCTTATATCCTTTGGTACAATTTAGTACTTTACTGTTGTAGTATGGTAGGTCTAATGTTCTACTGGCGAGACCCCCATCAACTTTACTGCTGCAGTATGGTTGAACTAATGTTCTACTGGAGAGATCCCCATCAACTTTACTGTTGCAGTGTGATTGGTCTAAAGTTTTTATGACAATACCTCATCTACGTATGGTTGGTTTGATGTTTCGCTAGTGAGACCTTCAGAACTTTCCGCGGGCGGCTATTTGTTAGCTAACTCACTAGTTAGCTATTAAATTGGGTTGATTATCTTTTAAGTATAGCTACTTTGCTGTTTATTTAATTAGTTAGTTTAGTAAATATGTTAGCTCAGCCATTTTGCAACCGGGTCCTGATTTCTAGTTCAGGGTGCAAAGAATACGACCTCTATCTTATTTCCATGCATGTCGTAGGCGACTACGCAATGTTGAGGGACATGCTGACAACTTGTGAAAAAATGATTGTCACTGCGTGTCTTGTCTAGATTTGTTTACTCGTATCTACTGCTAAATAGTCCCTATGGTGACAAAGAAATGCAGGCCAGCGGACATTGCACCTTTATCAATTTGTAGCATAGTTCTAGTTCAGTTTGGGAATGATATCAATGTCATCACTGAAGATTTGGTCAACAGATCTGACAGAAGAAAAATGAACTGTTTTTTTTCTCTCCAGTGGTGCTTGCTGTGCTACTGTAGAACGTGATGACCCTGGGATACTTCTGCACTGGAATGCCTCCCTTCCAGGGGCTAAATATATTTCAATAATTCCCCTTAACACAAAAAAGCCAGTCAGACTACAAACCTTATACAAGTTTGTGTGTCAACATCTGTTATTTACTGAGCTGGACATGTGCTTTTGGCAGAAAGACTATGGGTTGTCGAGAGTTATCTGTTCACATGTAAAGGGATTATTTGATTATCATCATCGTCAGTTATTTAGCCATTTGCTTTAATTAGTTAATTTGTTGGTTGGCTTAAGCAATAATTAGTAAATTGTTTAGTTAGTTTCTCTACGTAGAATAAGCACCAAATACAAAATACATATGGATCTCAACAACTTGCAGTAACTAAACAGCATATTATATCGGGCAAACTGAGACCACATTTCTTCCTTATACACCGTATTCAACTCTGAAGGAATATATACAGACCCGTCAGCTAGCCAGAAAGACAGATGGATATATCGATGTGACGATGGGTACGCGTTGGGTAAGTAGGCGATTAGATAGTTAGGTAGGTTGGTGCGTAGTTAGAGGGATAGAAAGATTTATACACATATGGATGGATGGATAGACAGACAGACAGATAGGTAGAGACAGATTAGTTAATTTGTTCCTTTACTTGATTAGTTAATTATTTTTATGGTTAATCCACACAAAAAACAATCATTCTCTCCAAAGAAAAAAACTATGTGTACTTAGTCGTTTTTTCTTTCAGAAGATGTTGCAATATATGCATGCTTATAGTTTCCATATCATGCTAGAGTATTCGACACTACTTACTCAGTCTCGAAGGAGTTCATGTTGACTAGCACCACTTTTCACGATGTTTAGATACAAAGATCTCATCCTTGTCGAGGGTCACTAGAATGTGATTCTCTCCACTTCAATTACACTGTATATATTGTACACGATTTTGCTCTTTTTTGTTCAGTGTGCACAGAGAACCTCACTGAGGGGTCCGGATTACGAATATCCACATGACAGATTAGTTAGAACTTTCATGGATGAGTCAGCACAAATTAGTTAAAGCCTTCATGGATGATTCAGCACGGATTACAGTTAATAATGCACAAGCACACATACACGCACGCGTGCACACACACACACGATGGTAGTTCAAAAACCATGGCCTTATTGTTTCCAGGAAAATAAATAATGCAATGCTGTTGTTCTCTTGTTGGGAGGTGCATAGAACCGTATTTGGCTTGCATGAGATTTCTCCCCGCGCATATATAGCGTCAACAGATGGCAGTCAACATTAGAGTGACGAAGTGAAGTGACTACTCCCTCATATATAGAACCAACAGATGATATTCATCATTAGAGGTGACGAGGTGAAGTGACTACTCCCTCATATATAGCGTGAACAGATGATAGTCATCATTAGAGTGACAAGGTGAAGTGATTACTCCCTCATATATAGCGTCAACAGATGGCAGTCAACATTAGAGTGACAAGGTGAAGTGATTACTCCCTCATATGGAGAAAAAACAGATGACAGTCATCATTAGAATGAAGGTGTATTGACTAGCTGTAGCATTTTCAATTCTGCAGAATGGCGGAGATATTCTACATCAGCGATAATTCCGTGATGTTTTGCCAAACCTTTAGTGATTGGAAAGATTCAACAAAATATCTGCAATGATTTCATGAGCAAAATTGCTCTTGAAGATGGCAGCACATTCATGGAAAGTGAAGCATCTTCTGATAGATTCTAAACAAGATGAAATGACGAGGTTATTAACCAAATTTGGACTTTGGTCATACAGGACCGTCATATTATCATCCGAGAACTTGTTGACGAAGTTGGAAGAATCATTAGTTCGGTATATTCCATTGTTGGGAGAAACATTAGTTCGGTATATTCCATTGTTGGGAGAAACATTAGTTCGGTATATTCCATTGTTGGGAGAAACATTAGTTGGGTATATTCCATTGTTGAGAGAAACATTAGTTCGGTATATTCCATTGTTGGGAGAAACATTAGTTCAGTATATTCCATTGTTGGGAGAAACATTAGTTCGTTTTATTCCATTGTTGGGAGAAACATTAGTTCGGTATATTCCATTGTTGGGAGAAACATTAGTTCGTTTTATTCCATTGTTGGGAGAAACATTAGTTCGTTTTATTCCATTGTTGGGAGAAACATTAGTTCGGTATATTCCATTGTTGGGAGAAACATTAGTTCGTTTTATTCCATTGTTGGGAGAAACATTAGTTCGGTATATTCCATTGTTGGGACAAACATTAGTTCGGTATATTCCATTGTTGGGAGAAACATTAGTTCGGTATATTCCATTGTTGGGAGAAACATTAGTTCGGTATATTCCATTGTTGGGAGAAACATTAGTTCGGTATATTCCATTGTTGCGAGAATTTGTATGTGCGGGAGTGTTTAAAATTCATATCAACGCTTCTAGAAATTGATCAAAACCAATTCCATATGAAAGTCTCAAATGACATTGTGAATTAGTTAAATGGTGACCTTGACTTCCTGAACACAATGATAACTTATAATGACACGTTGTTGTTCGGATATGACCCAGAAGCAAAAGTGTACTTGTCACAGTGGAAACATTCATTCTCCCCAAATGTACTTGTCACAGTGGAAACATTCATTCTCCCCAAATGTACTTGTCACAGTGGAAACATTCTTTCTCCCCAAATGTCACAGTGGAAACATTCATTCTCCCCAAATGTACTTGTCACAGTGGAAACATTCTCCCCAAATGTACTTGTCACAGTGGAAACATTCATTCTCCCCAAATGTACTTGTCACAGTGGAAACATTCATTCTCCCCAAAAGTTATTTGTGCAATGGACAGTCGAGAGTGAAGGAGAAGAGGATAACAATGAAAGTACTTGATGATAATATCACGGATTGGTTAATGCGTGATTTCTCTACACTTCTCCGAATGGCTGTGTATAGCGATGTTTGTTGAGCTTTCTTTTTACTGATGTCTCCAGTGTATAACCTCCCCCCCCCCCCCACCTACGATCCTGTCGGGTTATGGGTTTTATTATTATTACTTCATGAAGACTTAGTTTCAGACCCACAGATGAAATACGTAAATTTTTTTTAATCACATGGTCGGATACCATATGAACATTCTCTACAGACACATACACACGCGCGCGCACATACACTTATGTTACCAGACCAGAAAAAGGAGAAAAGAATTGTGAAAATGTCATTTGCTATTTATGTTGCATAGGCGACCAGGGAGATTGGGCGAGGGTTGACTGCACTACCCAATGACTCCTATATTTACTAGGTCAGCTGAGGCATTCTTGTACTGCTTGTATAGAATAGATTCTTTTACTTGTAATATTTTAGCTCCTCTGATGAGATTTCTTCTCAAATCATTGAACAACGCTGAGAAAGTCTTCTGGGTACTGGGTACAAATAAAGTTGTGGAGAAACTACACCATTGCATATAGGAACTAAGAGATAAATGCTAGTAATTGCAGGGATCGAAACAACAACAACAACAATCGGCCGCATACCTGGAGATTGCAGGACAGTCAGCCTTCTCATTACTATAAAACTCTCCAAATTATGGTAATGCAACATACAACCACATTGAGGGAAACAGTCATCTGATATTTACAAAACTTTGACATCAAAAAAGAATACCAGAGAATGCAGTGCAAATCAGGAGCTGAGAAGAAAACTTCACTGTTTGTCACAAGAAGCAAGAGTGCTAAACTCGTACATCCCTCGGGGTTTTATTATTGTCATTATAGATAGAGCAACCCAAAAAACAAAAACAAAGAACCACTTAGGATACGACCAAAGTGCTAAAATGGAAATGTCATAAATGCGATGTAGTAATGCAGAAAATGAAGATAGAAAACAAACAAAAAAACTGTTCAAGGGCTAATCTTGGTCCACTTCATGAAATCGTCATGATATTTGCAAGATCATAATCCAGTTGTCCCAGCGTAATCATCACATGTATCTATAAATACTAGAAGCTAAACTATGTAGCTAGTACAAGGTAGCCATGTTGGTGAGGGTGGTTATTATATTATCCGCCATTTCGGTTGCGTCTGTGGGTATAAATACTAGAAGCTAAACTATGTAGCTAGTACAAGGTAGTCCTGTTGGTGAGGGTGGTTAATTATATTATCCGCCATTTCGGTTGCGTCTGTGGGTCTCACCAATGGCTCACTAGACAAACCAACCATGCAACAGAAAACCTTAGTAGATGACATGCCTTTATATTGAGGTTATCTTCTTCTAGAAGCTTCATGGCACGTCCTCTATACAATCTCGTAGTCGTAACCTTCGATAACAGTTACCATGTTGTTTCGACATGCCGACGTTGTGCTTGAACTAGTTATGGGCATGGCGTGGGTGGGGAGTCCAACAAGGAAACCTGTCGCAAGGGCAAGAGTTTTGCCCTGATGTCGATATCTGTTTCAGCGGCATTAGACTCGAAACACCATCGAGTCGGATGGCTCTGGAACAGAGGGTGGAGCACTTATAGGAATGCCCCACGTGCTGTGAGGCCAGTTTCTAATAAAGAATCAAGAATTATATTATCCTTGGATTTCTTGGGCAAGAAATGCTTCATAACTTTTTTATTGTCATTTCTGTGATTATTTAAAGAAGTTAAATTTTGTTTCACGTTCTTCTCTTAACGTTCTTCAATGTTGTTGTCTATAAATTACGTTAACAGTTAGGGATATGGGACTGACACATTTTGACAGCTGTTGACAATGGGAGTACTGTTTGTGTATACATCAATTAAATTGTTTAAATTTGAAATATTAGACTAAATATTGAGGAAACATCATATAATCTTACTTATTCAGTTTACAGAAATTGGGGGAGGGGACAATTAAATATTTTTAGCATAATTATGTTGGGTGGAAGGTCCTATAATTCTCGACATTTGTGGACACTGGCTATTCGGGTTATACATCGAAAAAAAATATGGTTGATCATATTTCTGGACATTTGTGGTCAACGGGTATGTCGGTTTAAAATCGGCAAAATATGATTGATGAAATTTTTGAACAGTTGTGAACAAGGGCTATGTGGGTTAGACGTTGCCAAAATATGGTTGATGCAATTTATGGACAGTTGTGGTCAACGATATGTGGCTTAAGAATCGGCAATATATAATTGATGAAATTTCTGGACTGTTGTAGACAAGGGGTATGTGGGTTAGACATCGGCAACATATGTTTGATGCAATTTATGGACATTTGTGGTCTATGGGTATGTGGATTAAACATCGGTAATATATGATTGATGAAATTTCTGAACATTTGTGGTCAACGGGTATGTGGGTTTTAAATCGGCAATATGTGATTAATGAAATCTCTAGACAGTTGTAGACATGGGGTATGTGAGCTAGACATCGGCAAAATATGGTTGATGCAATTTATGGACAGTTGTAGACATGGGGTATATTGGTTAGACATCGGCAAAATATGGTTGATGCAATTTATGGACAGTTGCAAGTTGTAGACAAGGGGTATGTGGGTTAGACATCGGCAAAAATGGTTGATGCAAAATATGGACAGTTCCAATAGTCATACTTCCATTTTAGTCATCGAATATCTCTTTCTGTTTCATGTATTTTCTCCCATTAAGATTTATATTTTTTTTTGTTTCAGATCTTATTTCATTGATTCTGCTGGATGGTGACCGTGAGATATGTGGTAAAACACTTTACTGATTACTGCATTTCGTGAATTCTGTGTAGACCAGCTGCTCTAACTGGCATATACATAGTGTTTCATCGATCTGATCTTTGATTGGCTTATCTTAAGGATATGTAAACCTGACGCTTGCAAAATCGATAAGATCGTCTCAGCTACAGGTAGTTCATATAGGATAGAACACACCTGGAAGTGCATCGTCCGGGCAATAATTTACTATCACGCTCAAAAGTAGGTCAGTACGTTTGCACATGTTCATCATTTTTAGTTTATGCAGTGGACGAGTTTAAAGATATTCCAGTTGTTTCTCATTTCAATCCAGCTTGGGGGAAACTTGGAGGAAGCTTATTCGGGATTATACTTTAACGTTTGTGCACCGTTTCAACTTCAACATGCTAAATTCTGAGCTCTGTATTTAAGTTCTACAGTTGTGTTATTTACTTCATATGTACCTTCTGCTGTTTATTGCAAAAGGGCGTATTCATCTCTATACGTTTCTATGGTTTTGGATGTTTTCATAACGGTATGAAAATTCAATTGAAAGATAAGATATTTGATATGCAATTCTTGGAAACTGAAACATATCTTTTTATGGATGTAAATTTTCATAATGAAATGTATTGACACATGGTGGCTGCACGTTTAGGTGTAACAACATCGTATTGTGTTTAATTCTTGTTGTCCTTCTTGCAGGGCAGTTAGCTTGTTTACTTTTGGGGGCAAGCATCCATGTTTGGCTATATCTATGTCTGGAAAGAGTGCACTCAAGCGACTCACATTCCGGGCTAGGTTTCTGAACTATGCTCGTCGGGTGTACGGAATATGCGCGCGCGTTCTGTCGAATTAGCATAGCTGAACTCAGGCGAGTTGCGCCCCCTGCCTTCTCATTCCTCATGGTCATCTCCCTTTTGCTGGCGGACGGCCTGTTTCCGGTGTTCGCTTCTAAATATCGCTCGCAGGCTTCTTACTACATCAACAGCAATTTGGGTCGATCCAGCAGCAGCAGCAACAGCGGTGGTGGTGGTGGTGGTGGCGGTGGAAGTATTGATGGTGTCTTCCTAAGCAAAAGTCCAAGCACTAGTAATATTCGATACAGAACAAAAGTTCGAGTGAAGCCCATTGTGTCTAGAAGAGATTCTGTTATGAATAACGGAGGTGACAACAGGAATTCAAAGTTGTTGACATCGCATGCATTCTTACATGGTAATGGTCACGATGGTGAATCTAGCAAGGATAAGAGCGACAGAAGAAATGAGAGAGGGATATTAGACAAAAAAAGTCGTACTGGTACCAAAGACAGTGGATTAAAAGACTACGGGATTGTATCATCGCTAGGTGGAGAAAATAGTGCCACGGCTGGCGCATCATTGTCACCTTCTTCACCAGCAGCATCGTCTTCATCAGAATCATCGCTGAAATCTTTATCGTCCTTGTCATCTTCATCATTATCTTTAGATTCAGCATCATTTATGATAACAAATAGCAGCAACAGTGTAGTACACGGCGCCAGAGCTCCCTCAAACATGAATTCTGGGAAACACCCTGACGACCAGGGCATCAATACTTGTCCAGGAGAAGAGCGTATCCTGTTAACTCCGCAAGAAACGTGCAAATCCCTGGTCAATAGGAAACAATGTTTGATCTTAACTTCGAACATTGCTGAATTTGTGTGTCAAAAATGTCAAATTTCAGATAGAAAAGCAATCATTAGAAAGTCAGAACTCCGCCTCCGCTTTTGCTCATCTTACAAAACCGCGCAAGTATCTTGTGCGATTAATCCTAAGTCAGGAATGGATTGCCCACTCAACGAACAGCCATCCGCATGTCTGGATTACTTACAAGAAATTATCGCCGATGATGATTCAGTAGAGAAAAGTTACGCAGGATTTCTGGAACTAATTGATCGTTACGACTGCAACAGTAACTACTCCGTGAAGTGGCAGTGTCGGCACTGTAAGGTAGGCACTATCTTATCATTTGTTGATGTTCTGAACTGTGTTGTGCTTTTGTGTCCACTCTAAACTTGCTGTGTTTTAATATTAGAGATAAAATCACTAAAGTGTCAGTATTAGCCCAACAACATGAAGGAAGCGGTAACACAAGGCAAATGCGAGTATGAAGGGGATATATAAACTGTTATATGTGTTTATGCTTCTTTCTCAGTAAGTCATCTTTATAATTTGTAACAATTTAATGTATCTATTTACGTTCATACTCAACATGAATATTACCTGTGATATATGGTACAGAACTGATCATATTACACAGTTGAGTGCGTCTGTAAATTCAATACACCATTATAACACTGCACTTCTAGCACAATAAGTGATGTAAATATGTCAGTTTTTACTTGTTTCGTTTCTAAATTGATTGCAGATATCAATTTTTTAGATTTTTATAAATATTCACATCTCTATATTAACTACAAATATTCACATCTCTACGTTAATTACACATATTATAATACATACATAACTACAAACTTTTAAATCTATACGTTAAATGCAAATATTATAATTTCTACATTAACTAAAAACTTTCAAATCTCTACATTAACTACAAATATTCTAATCTCTACATTAGAAATGTTCAAATATCTATATTAACTACAAATAGTCATATTTCTCCATTAACTACAAACTTTCAAATTTCTACATTAACTACAAATATTCTAATCTCTACATTAGAAATATTCAAATATCTACATTAACTACAAATAGGCACATCTCTACATTAACTACAAATATTAAAATATCTAAATTAACTACAAATATTCGATTCTCGACAATGTTATTGTTGCTGTATGGATACCCCGGAAATACGAGTAATTAGCTCTCACTACCAATGCGGAATGGGGTGGAAACTCTACAGCTTCATTTCATACCCATACACTCTCGGTAGTGTGCTATGCCTTGACAAGAAGTTACCCACTCAGAGGGGATACATTTAAGGATTCGTGTTTTTATACCTTTCCGTAATACTTAAAAGAGTTATGATCTAGTGCTCCCTTGCCAAGCATCCTTTCCTGTCAGATGTGTCTATGTCAACACAGGGCTTGGTTATGGTCATTGAGATGGGTGGGATAACCAGTTATGGATTATCCACCATCCAAGGGAGCTTCTACACTTATGCAGTGCTAATATATTTGCCAGATTTTGGGCTATCCCATGGAATTTACAAGTTCTGTACCGAGTTATTTTCATCACACTCCATGTGCCACCTGTTAATGACTGGGGCACTGCGTACACGTTAGCAGCTAGGACAATGCTCATGGCTGGAGCTCATCTGGTCTTTCCAGAGTGATATGCAATAATGGGTTCTCCTGTTGTTGCATTACAAAATGAAACGTAAATGTATATATGAAGCATTGTGTGGTTTCTACAAGAGAAATCCTCATTATATTGGCGTGTCAACTACCGAGATTTTACTGTTGCATAATGGTTGGCCAAATATGCTGATATGGAAACCTTCAGGACTTCTACATCCTTGTAACAAATTTTAAAATATATACAATAACTACAAATATCATCACTACAAATATTGACATCTCTGCACTCACTACAAATAATCAAATCTCTACAATCGCTACAGATCGTCTAATTGCTATAGTTAGAACAAATATTCGAATCTCTACAGTCACTACAAATATTCAAATCTTTCTACTTATCTATCTAGTCGCTAAACCCTTTGTTTCATTTCAGCGTCAGTGGTATAAGAGGTTTCTGGAGATGGCCCTCTTGTGCGCAGAGTATATTTTGGAATTTGTCACCTCTTTTATTTCAGTGGACCATCGTTTTCGTGGTCGGCCTTTTGGTCTGCCTTCAATGTATCTGTAAACCATTACTTGCTGTGGTATGCTGTCTGATGGTTGTCTGCTGATGTGTGCAAACCATTTTATCTCTTGTTCTTAATATATTCCAAGATTGGGGTAGTGCCGGTTCTTTGTCTAATGTGCTCATTCTTTATTCTGTCTCTTAGCGATATTCCTAAAATTATGCTTAAGTATGCCATTTCAGCTGTCACAAGTTTACGTTTGTCTTGTGCTGTCGTTGTCCATGTTTGGCATTGGTAGTACAGCGTTGGCATAATAATAGTTTTGAATAGTGTTATTTTGGTGTTTAAATATACATTTTTGTTTCTGAAGATTGGTGTCAATTGCCCTAGAGCTTGGTATACATTTTTGTTTCTGAAGATTGATGTATTTTACCATAGGCCTTGGTATGCTTTACTACATCTGTTAATGTATTTCTTTACTGCTTTTGCCATCAGATGATATATTGTTTCCTAGATTTGTGATTCTTTCACTTGTTTGTCTGCCGTTTCCTATATATATATATATATATATATATATATATATATATATATTTGTATTTCTTTCAATTCTTCATATCTTCATTACTTCGATCTTTTCTATATTTATCTTCATGTCACACAGTTAAAAAATACCTCCCTGAAAATTTGACAGTTAAAGGTTTGGCATATTGGACGTTGTCTGTCTATTTGTCTTTGTAGCTGCACCGCTGATGATGCTACTAGTTCTTGGTCGTCTGTAAATAGCAGTTCGTTTAAGTTATCCTTCAGATTGTTTTCTTTCGTTGTCTTTACTACTTTGCAGAAGTGATCTATGTATATTATGAACAATAGGGGGGATAGTACCGATCCTTGTCTCACTTCCGTGTGAATTTGAAAATTATTGGATGTACATGTGCTCGCGCTTACTGCGCATTTACTATTGGCGTATATGCTGTGACATAGGCTTATCAGATATTGGAGAACTTCATATGTCTGTCACAAACTTTCTCTTGGTCCACAAAAGCCAAATATAATTCTTGATTATGCTCTGTCGCTCTTTCTGAAGTTGTTTGAGACTTTGTAAATAAAATCTATACGGATTTTATTTTTCTGAAACCCAATTGTGTGTTGTTGAGTTGTGGTTGTATATATGCGCGCATCCTTCTCTCTAATATCTTGCTAAAGATTTTTCCTATGCGGCTTAAGAGTGATATGCCTCTATACTTAATGCAGTCCCTCTTACTACCTTTTTTCTTTCAGATGGGAGCAATCACCGCTGTATTCCACTCCTGTGGTGTCTTGTGTCTTCCATATCACATTGAACAGTCTGTGTAGCCACTTTATACTTGTAACTTTTAGCCTTTTTATTAATTTTATAGGTATGCCGTCTATTCATGGTGCTTTATTTGGTGCATGTTTAACTGCGTCGTTAATTTCGGACTTCAGGATGTGTGATTCTAGTTTTTCTGTTGTATTTATTGTTGTAATCACTTCTCCTTCCTTTAAGTTTAACAGTTGATTTAAGTAATTGTGCCATCTTTACATGATTACTTGGGGCCTATTTAGTATGTTGCCGTGTTCATCGTTGATTATTTCTGTTGGTTAGTGTCTTTTTTACTTCTCATGTTGTTTACTTTCTTGTAGAACATCTTTTTTCGTTTTGCCTATCCTTGGTAAGCATTTTTCCATATTTTTGCTATGACTTAATGTTTTTCGGACCAAAAAAAAAAGTCAGGGTTGTGATTTCTCGCTTGACACGACCACTCCTCCAGTCGACTCAGCTGTAAATGAGTACCTGACGCATGAGTTAGGGAGATAAAAACAACAAGGAAGGGAACAGGCCACCCCACCTAATAGTCGATGAGGCTTAGTTAGTACATGAAAAGTTATCTTCATCCCCGATGGCAGATTCCTTGGGACCTATCTTTACCTTTTAATGTTTTCAGTTTTGATGATTTTTATGGTGTTAATCTTAGCTGTCGTGTATGTTAAGTAATGGTCATGCGTTGTGCTTGTTGCCTATTCAAATCTTTACAGTCACTAAAAATATTTAAATCTCTGCAATTACTACAGATATTCAAATATCTACTGTAAATGTTCAAATAAGTTCAAATATCTATATTAACAGCAAATATGAAATATATACATTTACTACAAACATTCAAATCTCATACGTAGATGCGGTTAAGTGCCTAGTCCTATCAAAGATGGTTATCAAATTCGGAAGACTCATATATTGGTTGCGTACTTTGGTAATTCTTGATTTTTAAGAAATTGATCTAGACAGATTTCTGTTCCTTTTCTTTCACAATTATTTAACTGTCTCTACACTACAATCCCTGTTTTCTTGATCAATGTTGATGTATTAAGCTGGAAAATTACTTTCCTATCAACCCAAAAATATGGACTGCTTTAAAATGTGTCAAACACATAACATAACAAATACTTGAGAAAAATATCAAATGAATTGTAGAAATCTCGTGTATGATTCGGGGTTTGTGCACTCCAACTTCGATCGTCTTGTACCAGATTGAAATCACAGAAGATGTGGTTATTGTCATACAGTGCAGTTATTATCGTCTTAGCATACATCATATCTATACAAATATGAACATAAGCTAACGGTAAAAAAAATTATGCCCTTAAGTCACTGCTATTCACGATACAAGGATTTCTAAATCCATGAGTCGCCGTGATTCATAATAGGGGGATTTTAAACCATTGAGTCACTGTGAGAGCGCATGGCCGTGTGGTTAGAACGTCGTTCTCAGACCCTTCATGATGTTTTTTTCTTTCGGAGGTACAAATCAAAATCCTTCATATACAGGTCGCGGTGTTTGCTATGGCAAATGAAAGTTTCCGCACTTCTTCACAGGAAAACATGCACTAGCGAAACACAGTTAACGTGACTCATAATATAAGATTATCTCATATACTTTTCGTTATCTCGTATATCTTTTTAGGTTTGACCTGCTGTATTTTGCACACACCACTGATAAATGTGACTGTCTGCTACTCCTGTATAGACTGGTGGAATAGATAACATAGATAATCAGACCTCTGAACATATCCTGCAAAACTGTCCACTGAATGACCACTTGTGAGAAACATATTGGACCAATCGCTCACACTTGCAACTAAAGATATATGGAATCGTGGAAAAACTTCTGAGAGCAGTAGTGTTCATCTATGCGGCGTGTCTGATAATGTAGACATCAAACAGCGAACAAAAAAAAGAAGGAAGATGTTGCTATCCAGTTTCGAACCGTCGACCACAAGACAAATAACGTGATCCTATCTCCAGGAACATTCTCTAAGAAATCATTCAGCGTCATAAAAAGTAGGTAGATTATCTTATTTCCAGGAGAACATTCTCTAAGAAATCATTCAGCGTCATAAAAAGTAGGTAGAATATATTATCCAGGACGCAGCATTAGGGTGAACTCCTTGATGTAGTTGTTGAGCCGTTCGCTTTTTGTTTAAGCGTTTTCAGGTTCAAATCGCAACGTCTTTTGTTTACAAATTGAACTTTTTTTTCGGAGATATCTGTCAGCATTTAAGCTTTGGAGCTACATGATATGAGTGGTACCCTCAGCAAACGAAGTAGCGCTTCATATGATTGGGCACATATGGCGTAACCCGTGTACAAAGACATCTATCCTGTACGCTTTTTTCAACTTATCAGGGTGTAGTTATCAATCCAGCATGTTTGAATATAATAAATATTAGACAATACCTGTATCGTTTTCAGTATGTTGTCACTGCTGTCTGAACGGCCCAGCTGTGCAACTGTTTCTAATTGATAGAGAACCTTGATACGGGACTCGTTCTCATGATCGTGTGAGATACACCCACTATTTCTCATTCATAGCAGCCAAATAACAAACATTAAGTTAAGGTTTTTTTAAAATAAAAAATAAGACTAATTCAAGAGATGTGGACCAAGAGAAAGCTTTTGACAGAGTGAATAGAGCACAACTATGGATAACACTACAGACATATGGAGTTTCCCGACATCTGATAAGCCTATGTCAGAGCATATACATCAATAGTCAGTTCTCAGTAAGAACGAGCACAGGTACATCTGATAACTTTCAAATTCACTCGGGTGTGAGACAGGGGATTTGGACTATCCCCCCCCCTATTGTTCATAACATACATAGATAACATCTGCAAAGTAGCAAAGACAACGGAAGGAAACAATCTGAAGCATATCATAAGCGAACTATTTGCAGATGACCAAGCACTAGCGGCATCATCAGAAGAGGAACTACAAAGACAAATAGATAAATTACATCAAGCATGCTATACCTTTAACATGAAGATAATTATAGAAAAGACCGAAGTAATGCAGATAGGAAGACCAGAAAGAAACACCAATATATATATTGGAAGCAACAGACTTAAGAGACAGCAGATTAAATGGTTCGCACACATCAGCAGACAACTATCTGACATCATACCTCTGCAAGCTATGCTACACAGATACAGTGAAGACAGACCTAGAGGCCGACCACGTAAACGATGGACCACTGAAATAAAAGAGGAGACAAATTCAACAATATACTCAGCACACAAGATGGCCGACTCCAGAAAACTCTTCTATCACTGAAGCTGAAAGGCAATAAAGGGTTTAGCGAATAGATAGATATATTAGATTAGATAGATAGATAGATAGATAGATAGATAGATAGATAGATAGATAGATAGATGGATGGATGGATGGATGGATGGATGGATGGATGGATGGATGGATGGATGGATGGATGGATGGATGGATGGATGGATGGATGGATGGATGGATGGATGGATGGATGGATGGATGGATGGATGGATGGATGGATGGATGGATGGATGGATGGATGGATGGATGGATGGATGGATGGATGCATAGACTAATTCAAAATTGTTTTTAAATTAGATTATATCGGGTTCTTAAAATAAGTAGTTCCTGATGTCTTTCCAAAAATATGTGGTTTTTCACGCTCATCCAAAAACTAATCATAAACAACTAGCAGTAATAGTTTATACTAAACAGAAAATTCTCTTATAGAGCTAAAGGAAGGCATAGAAAATAAGATGAACAGGCAACATCAAGATAAACCTTCAGAAACAGAAAGCAATGCCAAAACGATACATCTGGCCTAAAACGACATCTAAATCTCGCACACCTACACGTGAAGGCAAGTTTGGATCTCCAGAACCAGCATTTAGCTAAGAAAAAAAAAACAATGGAGGCAAAATGCTATCATAATATTACAACTTTTATGAAACTTCAATTTAAAAACCGTAATTTTAAAAATTAACACTTTTTCATTAGCGAACATTCTGTATCATATTTTTATAAGTAAATGTGTGTGTTATTTGCAGTGTGTTAATCAGTGCTAATAAATAGCGTAGAAATGAGGGAAGGGGAGGTATGGAAACCTTTTTCCAGCATGCTCTTAATTAAAACATCTAGAATTAAGTCAAGATTATACTTCAAAAATATCTAGAATAAGTCAAGATTATACTTGAAAATAAAACACCTAGAATAAGTCAAGATTATACTTGAAAATAAAACATCTAGAATAAGTCAAGATTATACTTGAAAAATAAACATCTAGAATAAGTCAAGATTATACTTGAAAATAAACATCTAGAATAAGTCAAGATTATACTTGAAAAATAAACATCTAGAATAAGTCAAGATTATACTTGAAAATAAACATCTGGAATAAGTCAAGATTATACTTGAAAATAAACATCTAGAATAAGTCAAGATTATACTTGAAAAATAAACATCTAGAATAAGTCAAGATTATACTTGAAAATAAAACATCTAGAATAAGTCAAGATTATACTTGAAAATAAACATCTAGAATAAGTCAAGATTATACTTGAAAATAAACATCTAGAATAAGTCAAGATTATACTTGAAAAATAAACATCTAGAATAAGTCAAGATTATACTTGAAAATAAAACATCTAGAATAAGTCAAGAATATACTTGAAAATAACACGACCATCATCCACCATTTTGTTACAATGATGACAACACTATGTTAAAATAGGAGAGGTAGCAAACAAAACAAGTAATCGAATAAAGACATACATTTTTAAGGAAAGCATCCCGCTATTCCCTCCTCCCGCATCCACTTTCACGAAATCTTATAAACAGTACTGGTGTTAAAATTGCCTCTAATTTTGTGGAGTCAGTTCCTTCGATCCTATTTTTCAGATCTGTAAAAATGAATAAAATATGAGATGAGTTTTCTGTCGTTTACGTTTTGAGATAGTTCATTAAATCTGTCTGTAATATCTTTCTGCGAAAACTAATCCTCCAACCGTGTTGCCAATAACAGGAGGCGAACCCACCTGCTCATTGCGGAGTTAAAATATTTGGTAATGAGGTAAACGTAAAAGGTATAGTCCATGTCAGAAACATGCCGTCGGTGATGAAGAAAACTCTTCATGTACTAAGCCGCGGCAACTATTAGGTGGCTAGTTCCCTTTCTTGTTGTATTTACCCCTCTATCCCTAGTTAATGTGTCAGGTACTCATTTACAGCTCAGTCGACCGGAGGTGTGGTCGTATCAAGCGAGAAATCATAACTCTGATTTTTTTATCCGAACGTGGTTTCGAACCCAGCACGCTGTAACTCATTGATAGCAAACACGTTCTCTATCAACTATGCTACCGCGCACTTTGTTAATTGACCCAGAGACTAAAAAATATTGGAGATCAAGGCAACATCATTACCTTAACCGCACCCTCCATTATTTGTTATGATTATACGCTCTTTTATAACAAAGTTGGATTGACGACCGTGGTTGAAACATTCCATCACATAAGAGGTAAACTTGTTATTTCAAAAATAAACTAGTAACATACTAAATACCTCTCCACAAGGAATAAAGAGTATAAGTTTCAAGCCTGTAATTCAGAATATATTTTGATTACATGTATAAACTATACGTGTACAATGTAGCTCCAATTATTCACTCCCAGATGTACCTGAGTGTCCTTCGTGATCACACACGCTTTCGAATAAGAGATTTTCGCGTATACCTTACACGATTAATTCGAGTTCTTCAAACGTTTATCTATGGCTAGCAATATTTTATTATATATATAACGGGGAACTAGGTACCTAGGTACCTTGGTCGTCACAGACGCGCTCTATACATATGCGACACAGAGCCGACGTTATATGTCGCTAAAGGAATCCTGCTGTCAGTTTTGGTTATTCCTTGACTTTTCCCTCGAACTTCGGCTGCGACAATTGAGCATTTCCAAAAATCTGTTTATAACGTTACGGCATATCAGGTCATCTGTATTGATTTAGTTCTTCCGCATAGCTATGATACAGTGAAGTGGTATCTGCTAATTTTGAAATTAATCAAACGGTGGCAAAGCAGACTTATCCTGAATCGCTTAGCTGATACCAATTCGTTGCTTAATTTTAATATATATGTCAACTCCCTCATCTAGTCTACATTTTAAACTATATCATTATGGTCTAGTCGTGTGGATGTATATATTTATTTCTTACTATGAATTACAGACGCACCATGAAATGGTCTCGTTACGATATCATGTGATAGAAGAACGTTGAATAATGTGAGAAAACGCACAATACTATGTCTCAATAGGTGGGAACAAGATGCTCAGCCTTTCTTGCGGGATCTTCGATCAGTATTGGTTAAACCATTTAACATGTTTGCCGGATGTCACGGGTTCGATACCAGTACGTTTCATGTTATTTTCAAATGCATTTTTCAGAATTCTTGCGATTATAGATTGATACTACGAAGTTATGTAATCTCAGTTACACCATCGGCATAAGAATTTCTGCTCTTTTGAGAGGGACAGACTAAGTATAGAGAAACTTGAGCAAACTTAAATAAATTCTCCATGTTTATATGTCTGTCCGCTTGTCCTTTAATTTGCCATTAATCTCTCTCTCTCTCTCTCTCTCTCTCTATATATATATATATATATATATATATATATATATATATATATATATATATATATATATATATATATATATATATATATATATATATAATATACACGCACACGGTGTCTTTTCCTACAGAAAAAGTGAGTTTGCTATGTTTACTTAACAAATAGCCCATAATCATCGTGTTAAACACCCCCCTCCCCTCCCCTCGCCCTGTTTGTAAATCAAAGAGTGAGGCAGAATTGCTCAAATCAAGACTTCAACAATGGAAGCTCCTAGAGGAAGATGTCACAGTTACGTCATATCAAAAGCGCTACCAGCAGTTGGAGCCTTTCTTCAGAAAGGAATGTAATCTAGTATTATGGTCCGACATTGAGGGCCTCATGAATGCCTAAGAAATAACGAACTAACCACAAGAATGGAGATTATTTATAGACTCGTTGAAACTGAGTCTAAAGGCTGTTCTTTTACACAATGAAAACCATCTTCCATCTATTCCAGTAGCTAGTAGAGCATGTCAACATGGAAGAGACAGTTTATTTTCATAGACAGGAAATATTCTTTAGGTTGATACTCAGTCAGATCCGAAAAAACCACACAAAAAAACAACAGGTGGGGATACAGTGTAACTTCA
Source organism: Meghimatium bilineatum (assembly GCA_034231615.1). Classification (NCBI taxonomy): domain Eukaryota; kingdom Metazoa; phylum Mollusca; class Gastropoda; order Stylommatophora; family Philomycidae; genus Meghimatium; species Meghimatium bilineatum. The sequence goes on along the minus strand of CM067299.1, from coordinate 67,610,849 downwards.
GAAAAAAACACTGTATATATATATATATATGTATATATGTATATATATATGATACCATGAATCTTTCCATCTTTACTTGTTGGTCTGCTTACCTGTAAGTCTGAGTCTGTCCATCTGTCAGATAGAATTGCAAAACACGAAGATAGTGAGTAGCGGAGCGGTGGTTAACGGATCGTGTTAATATTTTGAATTCAATCAATGAATTATGCCAATTGGCTGATGTATGGTGCATTTCTATTTCCGTGTCTATACATAGGATACAGGACCAAAGAGGGAGAGAGAAAGGTGAAGACATACGACGTAGACTAAAGGTGCCTGCTTCATTAAAAACAAACTTGGTATGAATATACTGTCTTAGTTTCGGATCGTAAATCAGTCACTAGAGAAACTTCAATTTGGGGGCTTCGTAATCCATATGCAGCTGTTACACTGCCTGCTTTCTGACATTTTGTAGACACAAAAGGTCATCTTGGTCAGCATGAAAATGTCCCTACTGTAAAGGAACCCACAGCACTGTGTTTATAGCGAACCGCTCTGTCACAATGTCACATATCCTTGTATTTAGAGATTTTTGCTTCAGTCTGTGTTTGAATGAAGCGTTCCTAGCATAATCTCCATAAAAAAAATATCCTTTTTCATGCGTTCCTAGCATAATCTCCATAAAACATTGTCCTTTTTCATTCATAGAAGCTTATGTGGCATACGCTACTGGATCCATATTTTCATGTAAACCAACGGATTGCTAAAGGTGATGGGGTTATTTCGGTTGCCTTTGCTTTATCAGATCTGTTTTGGAACTTCTTCCATTTGACTTGGCGGATTTTATAGTTGTTTTTATTCAAAATCAATATAGTTCAACTGAGAATCGAACTCTGAAACGCAAAGTTGGAAAGCCAGCACCTAACCAATGTGAGACCACTTCTCTAGGGAGTAAGAACATAGCTTAAAAATGACAAGTTGATTACTAGAAAAGTGGTTGATACGTGCTTGGAATCCTACTAGAAAAATTGATTAATATAATCGATTTATAGAAACTAACTTTAAGTATAACGTGAATTAACGATTATCCAAGAGGAGATAAGTGCAATCTTAACCGAAGAGTTGTCTGTTATTCAGCCGGTATGGAATTTAGTAAACCAACAGCATTATGTGTCTGGCGCAACGGTTGGGAGGTAATGATCACATCTGAAAATCACAGCATGGCAGATTCGAAATCAGCTTCGGAAAATTTCGAAGCCGCAAACCTTCAGAAAGTAATAGCAACAAAATATATTGGGTCGGTTGATATGTCTGGCATAGTTTATGTATAATTATATTGAGAGCATCGGTCGCCCGTGTATTGGAGAATATTGGATGACCCGTGGGTTGTCGAAGAGTAATGGGTGACCTATGTATTTTCAGATAGTATTGGATAGCCTGTGTGTTGTCGGAGAGCATTGGGTAGCCCCTGTGTTGTCGGAGAGTATTGGGTACATAATGTATGTGTCGGAGAGTATTGGGTAAACCGTATGTTGTCGGAGAGTATTGGGTGTCATGTGTGTTGTCGGGGAATATTAGATGCATTGTCAGAGAACGTAGTCAACTAAAATGTGTATGTAACTCTTTGTATATATCTGATAGATATGTCACGAGTATTTAAATTATGTGTTTCGTGAATATTAAAAGTGTGTTACGAGTGTCTAAAGTGTGTGTGTTTTAGAATCTGAAAGTTTTTCAGCGGCTGTTTGAGACGGATAAAAGTTTCAGAGGAATGACTGTTCTTCATGCGTGTTAAGAGTGATCGATCTCCTTACCCAGTACAATACAAAGGGGTTGCCACATAGTTGAAATTCTGTGTGACAGAATTGTATTTGAAAAAAAGTCAGAAAACGGGCCAGACTCCTAAATTGTGTACATAAACTGCTGAAAATTTAAAAAAAACAAGCTTCAATTCACTGAAATGTAACTAAAGGTTTTATTTTAAATAGCGGCATCCAGGTAACCGAGTTACGTATATGTATCTTGTGTTTTGGCAGCAGTTACGGTAGAACCCACTCTACCAACAAGTTTGCTTGCAAGTCTAACTGGACGCTTCATATTTTCTTAAATTAAAACTAGAATATATGTGGGTTTTTTTAGTTTGGTATATTTTCAAGGTGATCAAATATGCAAAAATTATCAAGACATAAATTCCATAACCAGTTTTGTAAATTTGTGATATTTGACTAGGAAATTATCAATCTCCATGGTCTAGTAATGTCTTCTGATCAGTATTTGCAACATGCGCAAAACTTCAAGAAGACGGTAGCGAGAGTGGTCTAAAGTAGCAGATTATGAACTAGACACTGGCCCTCTAATTCTAAAGTGTGCTTCATTTGTAAGGCATCGAAACGCCGCAATAGCTCTGACACGGAAGTGGCGCATAAATGTGTTTATATTTCAAATAGATGTACTTTTCTATAGAAAATGTGCACTTTTATTTAACCGTGTAGAAAGTTGTGCATATTTCATTCCACTATGTAGAAAGTGTACTTATTTCATTTCTCTGTGAAGAAAGTGTGCACATTTTTATTCCACTATCTAGATAGTTGTGTACATTTCATTTCACCATGTAGAAAATTGTGCAAATTTCATTCCTGAGTGTAGAAAGTTGTGTACATTTCACTACACCATGTAGAAAGTTGTGTACATTTAATTCCACCGTGTATAAAGTTGTGCACATTTCATTTCAGCATGTAGAAAATTGTGCACATTTCATACCACCGTGTATAAAGTTGTGCACATTTGATACCATTGTGTATAAAGTTGTGCACATTTCATTTCAGCATGTATAAAATTGTGCACATTTCATACCACCGTGTATAAAGTTGTGCACATTTCATACCACTGTGTATAAAGTTATGCACATTTCCTACCACCGTGTCTAAAGTTGTGCACATTTCATACCACTGTGTATAAAGTTGTGCACATTTCATACCACCGTGTATAAAGTTGTGCACATTTTATTCCAATATGTGAAAGTTGTGCACATTTCATTCCGCCGTGCAGAAAGTAGTGCACATTTCAATTCTCCGTGTAGAAAGTGTGCACATTTTTTTCCATGATATAAAAAGTGTGCACATTTCATTCCTCCATGTAGAAAGTTGTGCTAAATGATATACCAGATAATCAACTCTAAGGTACTATAGTGAGTATGAATTTGTGCTGACATTTTCTTTAGTGTATCTTTTATACTCATGGGGGTGCCGACGCCATTTCATTACGATTAGAACCATTTTCAATGTCTCCAAAAGCCGAAGATGCCGAAAAAAAAATAAGAAAAAGACATCCCCTGCGGTGAGGTGGGTGAGGTAGTAGTCAGATTTGTGACTGCTACACCAGTAAGAATAGAAGTGTGACCACACCTGAAATAATAGATCTCTGTAACCACGCCTGCAAGAATAGAAATGTGACCACACCTGAAATAATAGATCTCTGTAACCACGCCTGCAAGAATAGAAATGTGACCACACTCGTAAGAATATATTTTTGACCACACCCGCAAACATAGAACTATGAGCACACCTGTAAGAATAGATCTTAGACCACAGCTGCAATAATAGAACTGCGCACACCCGGAAGAATAGAACCGTGAGCACCTACACAAGAGTGGATCTGAGACTACATTCGCACGAATAGAACTAGGAGCACACCCACAAGAATAGAACTGTGAACACACCTGGAAGAATAGAGCTGTGAGCACACAAGCAAGAATAGAACAGTGTGAGCGCATATTCAAGAATAGAACCGTCAGCAGATCTACAATAATTGAACTATGATCACATCTGCAAGAACTAAACTTTGAACACACTAGCAAGAAAAAAATTGGGAGTATACAGCAAGAATAGAATTGTCAACACACCAACAAGAATAGATGTGTAAGAACATCAGGAAGAATAGAACTGTGAGCACACAGCAAGAATAGAACTGTGCGCACACCCGCAAGAATAAAACTGTGAGCATACAGCAAGAGAATAGAATTGTGAGCACACAGTAAGAATAGAACTGAGAGCACACAGTAAGAATACAACTGTGAGCACACAGTAAGAATACAACTATGAGCACACAGTAAGAATAGAACTGAGAGCACACAGTAAGAATAGAATTGTGAGCACACAGTAAGAATAGAACTGAGAGCACACAGTAAGAATAGAACTGAGAGCACACAGCAATAATAGAACTGTGAGCACACAGTAAGAATACAACTGTGAGCACACAGTAAGAATAGAACTGTGAGCACACAGCAAGAATAGAACTGAGAGCACACAGCAGGAATAGAACTGTGAGCACACAGCAAGAATAAAACTGTGAGCACACAGCAAGAATAGAACTGAGATCACACAGCAATAATAGAACTGTGAGCACACAGCAAGAATAGAACTGTGAGCACACAGCAAGAATAGAACTGTGAGCACACAGCAAGAATAGAACTGAGATCACACAGCAATAATAGAACTGTGAGCACACAGCAAGAATAGAACTGTGAGCACACAGCAAGAATAGAACTGTGAGCACACAGCAAGAATAGAACTGAGATCACACAGCAATAATAGAACTGTGAGCACACAGCAAGAATAGAACTGTGAGCACACAGCAAGAATAGAACTGTTAGCACACAGCAAGAATAGAACTGTTAGCACACAGTAAGAATAGAACTGTGAGCACACAGCAAGAATAGAACTGTGAGCACACAGCAAGAATAGAACTGTGAGCACACAGCAAGAATAGAACTGTGAGCACACAGTAAGAATAGAACTGTGAGCACACAGCAAGAATAGAACTGAGATCACACAGCAAGAATAGAACTGTGAGCACACAGTAAGAATAGAACTGTGAGCACACAGTAAGAATAGAACTGTGAGCACACAGTAAGAATAGAACTGTGAGCACACAGCAAGAATAGAACTGTGAGCACACAGCAAGAATAGAACTGTGAGCACACAGCAAGAATAGAACTGTGAGCACACAGCAAGAATAGAACTGTGAGCACACAGCAAGAATAAAACTGTGATCACACAGCAAGAATAGAACTGTGAGCACACAGCAAAAATAGAACTGTGAGCACACAGTAAGAATAGAACTGTGAGCACACAGTAAGAATAGAACTGTGAGCACACAGTAAGAATAGAACTGTGAGCACACAGCAATAATAGAACTGTGAGCACACAGTAAGAATAGAACTGTGAGCACACAGCAATAATAGAACTGTGAGCACACAGTAAGAATAGAACTGTGACCACACAGTAAGAATAGAACTGAGAGCACACAGTAAGAATAGAACTGAGAGCACACAGCAATAATAGAACTGTGAGCACACAGTAAGAATAGAACTGTGAGAGCACACAGTAAGAATAGAACTGAGAGCACACAGTAAGAATAGAACTGAGAGCACACAGCAATAATAGAACTGTGAGAGCACACAGTAAGAATAGAACTGAGAGCACACAGCAATAATAGAACTGTGAGCACACAGCAATAATAGAACTGTGAGCACACAGCAATAATAGAACTGTGAGCATACAGCAAGAATAAAACTGTGAGCACACAACAAGAATAGAACTGTGAGCATACAGCAAGAATAGAACTGTGAGCACACAGCAAGAATAAAACTGTGAGCACACAGCAATAATAGAACTGTGAGCACACAGCAAGAATAGAACTGTGAGCACACAGCAAGAATAGAACTGTGAGCACACAGCAAGAATAGAACTGTGAGCACACAGCAAGAATAGAACTGTGAGCACACAGCAAGAATAGAACTGTGAGCACACAGCAAGAATAGAACTGTGATCACACAGCAAGAATAGAACTGAGAGCACACAGCAATAATAGGACTGTGAGCACAGCAGCAAGAATAGAACTGTAAGCACACAGCAAGAATAAAACTGTGAGCACACAGCAATAATAAAACTGTGAGCACAGCAGCAATAATCACACTCACATCAACCAAATTAAGTCGACGTGTTGTTATCTATATTTAAAAAATTGTATATGAAACTTGTATCTTGCCGAAAGGAGCAGATAGCGCAGTCAAGTTGTAAATTGTCACGTTTTCCGCTCTCCTGACTACATCTTGTTACCAAGTGGGAGAGTTAGAACAAACTCAGGTGAAATAGCAGTGGTTGAATCAACTGTTAGTTTCTCTGCTAACGTATCGATCGACAGGGGAAGGCATCTATATTTAACCAGAGAACAATCCATCGCAGAAAATACTGTCATAGTTAAACGGAGACACTGTTAAGTGCGACATTTAAAAAAATGATACTCCGTTGAAACTCAGTATTGGTAAATTGAATACAGGCGGAGATCTTTGTGCGGGAATAAAATAAAAAAGATTAAAATGGCGCAGATGATTATTTCATTGTACTCAGGTTACCCCGTATGTACTCCGTCCCTCTCGAAGCAGCATGCCCCATTCCGAGAGTACAGCTCGTAGTACTTAATTTCGTAGCTTAAAGTGATAATCCCCAGATATCTCTATGAAAAACCCACTTTTGTAAATAAAACATCTCGAGCGGGATTCGAACCCGGCACCTCTTAAATACAAAATGAACTACTTAGCCACTACGCCAGTGAGATTCCCAACGTAAGTGCGGGGGGGGGGGATAACATATGTATGTTTGTGTATTCTCTTTGTTTCAATGTCCGGTTCGATGAAGGTCTTGTTTCCTATATAAAATAGGATAGTGGAGAATAAAGGGGATGGTTTCATATCGTTTTATCATAACTCCAGTTATTACCGGTATGCACAGCTTAGAAAACAAATCTACTTTCTCAGATGGGTTTTTTTTTATGTAAGTAGACGGACACTCCACACATTTGTTGCGAACATCTAACCACATAAAAGTCTGTAATGATATGGTAGTATCAATATTTTCGTGTTTTTTTTTAGTTCAAAGTCCACAAGATTGTATGGTGAAGTCATAGTCACACCAGTTGACGGACCATTGATTGAACCGTGCCGGAAGTTTGATTGATTAAGGGTAGCAAAAATTATAGCAAAGTGAACAATGACATATCAGATCAGCCAAAATGAATATCCTAGACCAGCGGTTCTCATTGTAGACCACATAGCCCACCGCCCTTTCCCTTTAGGGATCACGGAGACCACGAAGAAAACCAAAATTAAAGTCACCGATCTGTCCAGCGGAGGGCACAGAAAGGTTACTATTTGAACGACAAACAGCAAGATGCATAGTGATGTAGTCATCAAGATTAAAAAGCTTTAGCGACCTGAAACGAAAGTCAATTTTTTTTTCATCAGGGAGCCCACAAAAGAATATTTGTCATCAAAAGGGGGACTGTGGGACATAAAGGTTCAGAACCACTTCCCTAGATTATATTTTGGGGTAACTATACACTGAATTATTGTTGTGGTTTCAATACGGTCAGTAGGTGATATTGGAGCAAGTCTTTCGTAAAACAGATTCTGCGTTGTTCTCAAACTGCTGTAGATTAGCAGAGTGTAGTTCGGAGAACGATCTGCGTTGTGTTAGGTTTACATATTCTATCTATCTATCCATTCACTAAACTCTTTGTTTAGCCTTTCAGTGTCAGAGATAGAATGGTTTTCTGGAAATGACCTCGTGTGTGCTACGTATATTGTAGCATTTATCGCCTCTTCTATTTTGGTGGTTCATCGTTTTCGTGGCTGACTTCTAGGTCTGCCTTCACTGTACCTGTGTAGCATAGCTTATTGTGGTACGCTGCCGGATGGCAGTCTGCTGATGTGTGCAAACCATTTGATCTGTTGTCTCTTAATATATTTCAAGATTGTGGTGGTGTCGGTTCTGCCTCATTCCTCATTTTGTCTCTTTGCAATATTCCTAGAATTCTGCGTAAGCATGCTATTTCATCTGACACACGTTTACGTTTGTATTTCTAATAGTCGTCTTCGGAAAACTCGTCATTTTACTACAAACAATTGTATTCTTACTGACGGTTTGCTAATCCTGTCTCGGGAAATTCAGTTGTATCAGGATATTCACATGTCTACACCACGATCTCTAACTAACACATACAGAAAAAAAACCCACATATTCCATGCGAATAGTCCTGAAACATTGAACTGTACTTACATTTGTGGTCACAAGAAATAACACAGCAGTCACTTCGCGTCATTTTACCGTAAGTCCCTTTCCATTTTCCCATATATGCTTTTCAACCTGACACATTTGGTTTTAGCGTGGCTTTGCGTCGATTTGACTCCCTATAGGAAGTGACAGCCAATACCTTCCCCGCGGCTGTCTTAATCATTTCTTACGACATGCATGGCAGGTAATAGTATCGCTATTCTTTTCTCCCTTTTACAAACCATACAAACACAAGTGCACGATTTGATCTATTATGTAAAACGTGTTGCTATTGCACCATTTGATATAACATTTTACATTTGGACAACATTCCGTACTTGTTGCAGTTATTTTTCTGTTAACACTACGTAAGATCTGCAGAACGAGCATGATTCCTGGAAGTCATAAGTGGTACGACGCAGCGGAAAATGGGAATATGTTGTAATGACTTGAGAATTAGCGATATTATCAAATACTGGTAAGAAGGTGTGCTACCAGTAACAAATAATGGTTATCGTTCAGGACAAAGAGGCGTTGAAACACACACAAAATGGCGATCGTGTGAGACAAGGGGCTTTTAAATAAATGGCCTTTTTGAAAGTGTAGTAGACGTTTCAGCGTATGTTCTTTTCAAGATATATATAGATCTCCACAATTCTTTATTGTCAGTAACTTTTATTAAGATCATTGTTGACTGTTTGCCATGTCTTGATGTCATATTATCTAACATGTCTTACGTTGTCGGCCTCGATCTCTCTTGCCTTCTATCTTGCCTATTGTATCTATGTTCTTCAGATCTTGCGCATGCGGTTGCGTCTGTGGGTCTCACCAATGGCTCACTAGACAAACCAACCATGCAATAGAAAACTTTAGTAGATGACATGCCTTTATATTGAGGTTATCTTCTTATAGAAGCTTCATGGCACGTCATCTATACAATCCCATAGTCGTAACCTTCGATAACAGTTCCGACAGGCCGACGTTGTGCTTGAATTAGTTGTGCGGAACAACAAAGAAACCTGTCACAAGGACCAGAGTTGTGCCCTGATGTCGACGTCCGTTTTTGGCGGCATCGAACTCGAAACACCATCGAGTCAAATGGCTGCTGGAACAGAGGACGGAGCACTTGTGGGAATGCCCTATGTGCTGTGAGGCCAGTTTCTAATCAAGAATCAAGAATCTTCAGACCTCCCTGCCTCATAACGTATTTAAAAATTAAAGAATGTCTCTTCCTCTTTTAATAAGTAACCCTCATCTTATCATTCTATATACATAAGTCAATACGTTATACGTTTAAATTATACGTTTTAGCTGTTTCACTATTGAAAGTAATGGTTTCTGTAGACCTGTATTGTATCTCTTGTTTTGTTTCTTACGTACGCATTTGTCTTCTGCTCTCTATATTAGATTCGTTGACTTAGTCTGTAACATGTGTATTCGAAGGTATATGAGTGTGTTCGTCCATCACAAGTGATGATGACCATTTTTAAATCCACTTTTGAAAATTCAGTTAAGAATTATAACCAAGCGTAATAGTGATATCGAATATGCGTAATATCGAAGGTCTAAAATGATCTCTCCACGTCTACAGTAAGTGTCCAGCGTTCACAACTATGCAGCACAATATATACCAGCAATGAGTTTGATTTTCACTCTAATACTGAGGTTGCTTTTTAAAATCAGTTTAGCCTGGACATAGACGCTAAAGCCATTTCCAGCTTATATCCTATTTATTTATCTACATATCTATTTTTTATATAGGGAGCCGCGTTATCACAGTGGTTAGCGAACTGGCTCCGTATATGAGTGGTCCTGGGTTCATTCCCCAGTTGAGACGGAAATGTTTTCAGATCGCAACGGCTCCCAGGTCGACCCAGCCAAAAATGGGTACCGGATTAATCCGGGAAGTAAAGACTGCGAGGGAGAGGAGATCGCTAACATCTCACACCCCTACGGCATTAATAAATGCTATGGGTTACTTTACTTTTTTTACTTACTATTTATATATATATATATATATATATATATATATATCCATGATCCATCTATTTATCCACCCCTGTGCCTTTTCATCCATACATCTATCAAGCTCTATATGTTTGTATATATATATTTGATTTTATATTTGTGGTATGCTCTTGATTTATATATATATATATATATATATATCCATTCATCTATTCATCGATCCATCCATCCATTCTTGCAGCCTTCTATATATCTATCTATCTATCTATCTATCTATCTATCTATCTATCTATCTATCTATCTATCTATCTATCTATCTATCTATCTATCTATCTATCTATCTATCTATCTGTCTGTCTGCCTGCCTGTCTGTCTGTCTATCCGTCTGTCTGTCTAACTATATCTATTTAGCTATCTATATCTATCTATCCATAAATATATTTATCTCTAAGATAGGTATGTATATATATATATATTACATATCTATCTGTATATATAATTTATGTATCTATTTATTTATACTTTTACCTATATGTGTGTCTGTCTACATGTCTGTCTACCTGTTCATCCATCCATCTGCATGTCTATCTGCACGTCCATCCATCTGCATGTCTGTCGTTATATATGAATCAGTTCAGAGTGCACATAATAAGACCACTGTCTTATTTCCAGTCATGTCGAAAGAGACAACTAAGTATAGATGGTGAATATGTTGACAACTTGTCACCTGTGAAAAAAATCATCATTGTCACATCTTGTCTAAATGTCTTACTTTTGACGTCTGTCAAATAATCCCCGTGAATGACCCAGAGATGCAGGACATCCGACATTGCGCGGACATTGCATATTTGTGGCAGACCCCTATTTGATAGGGAATACTAAATGTGACGCCATTGCGGATTGGTAACCAAATCTGACAGAACAATGATGAATTGTGGCTATGAATTATGTGGTATTCTCCAGACAGGACGAGGTAATTCTTAGATACTGGCGCTCTGGTATGCCTCCCTTCGGAGACAAAACTTGCAACCATAACTCCCTCCCCCTTTACATATCCAAGACTTTGAGATCTTATATCAGCCCAGGTGTCGCCTCAGTTACACAACTGAGTACCTGTGTTCGTGTCAAAAAGGTTTTGGACATGTAAAGAGCTACCAGCTCACAGAAAAAAAAAGATTATTTCATCATTTTTCCTTTTCTCTTTCCAACTATACTTTTCTCTTTCCATCTCTCCTTCCCTTTTATCTCTGATTTCCTCTTTCTATCTATGCTCCATATTCTCATTTCAACTTTCCTATTTTCATGTCTCATTCCCTCTTTCCATTTCTCCTATCATCTTTCCATCTTTATTTCATTTCCATCTCTTCTTTCTTTTCTCCTCCTTACCATAGTTCCTTCTTTCTATCTGTCACCCACACGCCTTCCCTCTTTCATTCCTTTCCTCTCCCATTTCCTCATTCTCTCTCTCCTTCCCTCTCCCTTATTTATTGACCAACCTCTGGAATCTCTCAATCCAATATCTCCCCATCTTTCTCTCACGTCTGTACACTCCCTCACTATCCATTTCTATAAAATAAAAATTACTTCAAAAAATAGCGCAATACATTCAAACACTTTTCAATAAACATACTTTTCTCCCATCCTTACAAGAGTGCTTCAGAACATATCAAATCCCCCTTAGAAGACACGCCCTTAACAAACTCCAAACTCTGACAAGAGCTCTAATCGCTTGACATTGCGTCTATAGTAATTATAGTGTTAGAAATTTTGATCGCAAGTACAGCGTTCTTGAAGTATTTTGAAACATGCAGAACAGATTTGAAGGATAGATTCAAATCCAGGAAGAGAAAGGGGTGGGGAATTCTATTTCTATCCAAAAAAAGATGGAGAAGCATTTTACAAAAATAGAATATGTCTGTCTGTGTGCGGTCATGTCTTAGAGTAGGATTTCTGTTTTTAAGACGTGTGTTATTTTGTGTTAAAGTGTGTATTGATGTTATCAAATATGCTGTCGTGTTTTTGAAACGCTGTGTTAAATGTACTTATCTGTTTTAAATTTTCTGATTTTTAGTGTTAAATTGTGCTGCCTTTATGTATTAGTGTGCTATTTTGTAGTATACTGTGCTTTATTTATTACTATGCTATTTTGTCGTATAGGTCTACTGTACTTTATGTAATAGTATGCTATTTTGTTGTATACTGTACGTTAAGTATTGGTATGCTATTTTGACGTATAGTGTACTACATGTATTAGTATGCTATTTAGACGTATACTTTACTACATGTATTAGTATGCTATTTAAACATATACTGTACAGTTACTTTGTTCTGTATTTTTTTCAGTTTGCCGTTATTTGAAATTGTGAAATTGCCAACTAAAAAAAACGAACATGCATAGAAGGAAACAAGACAGCAACACTCATCCATACATGCACCCATACACACAAACGACCAGGCGCAGAATTAACAAGTTTGTAGCATATCCTAAACAAAAAATACATATTTGCGATGTCGTGGTGACTGGATTACCATAACCGTGACCTGCACTAATGAGTCTGGCTAAAGACTCTGATATAGCCTAATTTGACTAAAATCCTCGGTTAAAAGATGCGTACATTTATAAGAGGTACATTTTGCTTAACCTAATCAGGACGTAGCGCTCAACCCCGCGTTTTTTGGCTGTAGTAATTTTTAGGTTTAAATTTTCTGAACATTTCGGGTGCACATCTGCAGCGGCAGGGTTTGAACCTTGTACTCGGTCGTTAGAGACGCGTCCTGTGCCACTCCATCACAGAGCCAGATACTGTTAAAATATATTGAAATCTGTGACCAAAAAGACTTGAATGAACAATGGGAAATTGGAAAAACTGAAGAAATCTACAAATACATGACTAGCTAAACTCATACAGAAAAAATCTCCCGGGAAGTAAAGACTAGAATACCATCATCCCACTTCGCACCAAACACCCACTTCGCACCAAACACCCACTTCGCACCAAACACCCACTTCGCACCAAACACCCACTTCGCACCAAACATGTACAGCTTAACAATCACCTAAACAGAATATAATCACAACACAGTTCATGATGCTAGTTGTGCACTCATCCTTAAGAAACTTCTGACCACAATTGTTTTAAATGCCCAGTCCTGAATGATAGAAGAACAATTCTTCCTCCAAGACTAAATCCAATGGAACACCCTATATGGAAAAAATAGCAGCTCACAAATTCATGCATATGTCACACAATGGTATTGGGTCGAAGGACATAAACCCAATTTACCCATGGACTTCTGTTTCAGAAACCAATTAACCAACCAATCAAAACATATGTTTTCTTGTGTGTTGTTAAAATCAGCGAATTATGTGAAACTGACTTGTTTTAATCAGAAAGACCACATTCTGTGGACACATTATGATAAGAGGGAAAACTGACAACGAGGAAGTTGAAAAGCAAAATGTGTAGAGGAAGACCAGCAGAAAGAAAAGGCACTTTCGTAAGGGGAAATATAGATATATAAAATTGTTAGCAAGACAAAAAAATCATGAGTAATAAAAACAATACATAATGTTTAAGATTTAATTTGCTGCGTTAGGTTATGTGTTTTATATTTATCTTGTAATGTACTTTTTGTTGCTTAATGTTTAAGATGCAATGTGCTGTATTACGTTATGTGTTTTATATTATCTTGTAATGTACTTTTTGTTGCTTAATGTTTAAGATGCAATGTGCTGTATTACGTTATGTGTTTTATATTATCTTGTAATGTACTTTTTGTTGCTTAATGTTTAAGATGCAATGTGCTGTATTACGTTATGTGTTTTATATTATCTTGTAACGTGCTTTATTTGTTGCTTTTTTATAACTCAATTATGAGTTATTGAAAGCATAATTAGCACTCTAGATATTAATTAGTAATAGATACTGCTATGAGTATCAACATATACCTTAAAAGAATAATACAGCAGAATGCAACGTAATACAGTAGAGCAATGACTATGTAATAGCTTTTCTGTCAATGGTTAAAGATAAACTAAAGAAGTATGGTCATCAGAACTACAGAACTTACACAAACTATTCTACTTGATAGGTTTTAAAAAACAGACAGAAGAAAAGGTGGAAAGATAACATAAGAATGTAGACATGATGTAATGTTGCCAACCTTTCTGAGACTGACATAGAATCGTTAAGTTTAGACGGGAATATTAGAAACTTTCTGACGATCGTCCCAACAACTGCCAAGGTTTCTGGCATGATGATGGCGAATGAGTTACGGCTTCATGTTATCAACAGTGCACAAATGACAAGTCCGTATGTACTTACGAACATAGTCTAAACATTCCATTATGGTGTAGCGGCCGACAGTTCCAGTTCGACACTGATTTATAAGTAGCTTTATATATCTGTCTCTCTGTACGGGCTATTCTAAACTTTACAGAAATATCACAAAGTCTTCAGTGACCATGTTTCATACGTTTGAAAATCTTCTAGTCGGACATGATGAATGTTTGCATTTAGTCATTAATGTAAGTTATCCAATCATTAATGTGTACTCTCTAGTCATTGAAAGAAGATGTGTAATAATTATTATGTATTCTCTAGTCATTGAAGGAAGATGTGTAATCATTAATGTGTATTCTCTATTCATCAATGTATGTTCTCTAGCGTTTAATGTAGGATAAATAATAATTGATGTATGTTCTCTGTTATTAGTGTGTGTTCTCTAATAATTAATTGATATTCACTAGTAATTAATGTAAGTTTTCTAGTAATCAATGTATCTTAAAAATAATTGATGTATAAATTTCATAGAGGATTTACTCCACTATACTCGGGTTTCCCATATGCATTCCGTCACTCATCGCCGAAAGTACCACTCCCCCTGCCGAAAGTACCACTGATAGCACGTAATTACGTAGCTTCAAACGATAAGTCACAGAGATCTCAGAAAAAATCCACCTTGTGAACAAGACGACACCAGCCGGATTTGAATCCATGACTTCATGAATACGAGGCGAACAGCTTAACCACTAAGCTAGGGAGATCCTCTAAAATTTCTCAAAAATTGATGTACGTTCTCTATTAACTAATGCATGTTCTCTAATAATTAATGAAGATTCTCTAATAATTAATGTATCTTTAAAATATAATGTATGGTCATTAGTGATTAATGTCTGTTCTCTAATAATTAGTATCTGGTCTCTAGAATGTATTGTCTCTAGTATTAATTTAGTGTCTCTAGTAATTAAGGTGTTTTCTCTAGTAATTAATTAGTGTTCTCTAGTAGTTAACATGTGTTATCTAGTAATGAACTTGTGTTCTCTAGTAATTAGTTTGTTCTCTGGTAATTAGCGTGTGTTCTCTAATTAATGTGGTTTTTAGTCATTAGTCAATTTAGACTAGTCCAGATATTCTTAATATGAAGTGTCTTGTCGAGGATCTTCTGAGAGCCTGAATGTTGTCTATTGTCTATCACCAAGCGGTGTTGTCGTAGCTTCCACACTTGTCGTGGAGCGTAAGGGGTTTGTGAAGGAGATATAGTCTACGTTCCAGAGCCA
This sequence comes from Meghimatium bilineatum, assembly GCA_034231615.1. Taxonomy (NCBI): domain Eukaryota; kingdom Metazoa; phylum Mollusca; class Gastropoda; order Stylommatophora; family Philomycidae; genus Meghimatium; species Meghimatium bilineatum. The sequence continues at coordinate 67,595,231 of CM067299.1, read as the reverse complement.
GGTGTGTTGCTCTGGTTGAGGTGTAGTCATGCTTATTCAGGATGGTCTTGATGTTGTCTATCCACCTTTTCCTAGGTCTGCTCTTGGCTCTGTATCCTGATTGGTGTTATAGGTTCTTATGGAAAGTTGATCATTCCTCCTTATAAGATGCCCACACCATTTTATCTGTTGTTTCTCTATATATTCGATACATGATGTATTGTCTGTTTTCTTTCTGATGTTCTCGCTGTGCATTTTGTCGAGTCTGGTGACTCCAATAGCTTTCTTTAGACATTTCATTTCGCAAGTTTCAATGGTTCTCTTATGTGTAGCAAGTATGACATTGGTAGCATAGTGTTGGTATAAAAATTCTCTTAATCATTTGTTTCTTTACTTCTATGTTGATTTGTGGGTGCAAAAGTGAAGGTGACAGCTGGTATGTCACAGTATTTGCCTGTTGCCATCTTGTTTCTATCTCTCTGCCTAGTTGCCCGTCTTCTGTGAAGATACTTCCTAGATACTTGAACTCCTTGACTTGTTTTATTTTTGTGTTCTCTATTTGGATGTTTAGGTGCTCTGTTGATCTTTTTATATTCAGCCGAAGACGGATGTGTCGGACAATTGGGGCAAATAAAACAGCGACACAACGCATTTCCATTATCTTGATTACATCCTGCTGGAAATCTAATAGGACCATGGTCCTGCTACAAGAGAGATCCAAAGGTAGTTTGAGAATGAACGCTGAAGAAGAAGATCTCGTTATTTGCATAGTTTCTGTCTGTTGTGTGTTAATCCGCATATTGTATTTAATGCATATTTTTGATAGTAAGTTTATGTGAGTTTGCAGTTTTTCTTCGTCATCATATATGATACTTTGATCACCAGCGAAGAGCAGTTAATTGAGTTCATTTTTCAGTTGTTCATTCTCTGTTGTTTCTTTTACAATTCTGCCTATGTAGACGTTGAATAAATGCCGGAATGTTACGGGATTAATATGGCCAATAAAAATCACGAACTTGCCCTTACTTTTTATCTCTTCTGACGAGTTGAAACGATGATGTATGGAATATGTGGTCAAAGTTAGGCTGACATACATATCTCTAAGTTGTTGCTATCTGTGATTGGATGTCTACATACGGAATGGTAGAGCACACATTATGTCATGAAACATGGGATTCCTCAGAGTAGAAAGATTCTTCTAAAAGCATTATATACTGTTCAGGGTTGTAGTGTTTCATGAATATAAAAATAAATCGCTGGATACCCGTCTTCTTAAACAAACTGAATATATAAAATAAAAGCTTCGACATTCCTTATACGTGAGAATCGAAGCAAACACCATGTGGGTTTTGCCAAGTATTCTGTATTTGATAAAGACGTTTTGGTCGAATAGTTGCAGAACCGGCTTTAAAAAGAAAAGCAATCATAAACAATATTCCTCGGTGCATTCACTTTTCCTACATAGATTAAAAATTTTACTTCATGTACATCCGCTCTCGAATAGCTGGGACCAGTACGTTAGTTTGTATTCGGCTCCCACAAGCTTGTCTAGTGAATCGCTACCAATAATTAATATGTACTCGGCTCCCACAAGCTTGTCTAGTGAATCTATATCAATAATTAATATGTACTCGGCTTTCACATGCCTGTCTAGTGAAGCTCTACCAAAATGGATGTCTTTTTTTCTTCTGCATTCATCCTCCAACTTATGTCGGCTAGCAGAAAGTATTCAGGAGAGTGGAATGCGTTAATCATGCTTTATGTCTTCATTTCAATATACGTGGCTTTTGGTACCATAAATAGGATTTTATCATAGCATGGTGGTCGCAAAACTTATATCCCAAGGTACTTAATCACATCTTACGGCGTGCATGACAATTCATAATGTTACTGATTTTTTCTCCCTTGCGAGCCTCGATGACACACGAGCGTCTGAGCTCCTTCAAATCTATTTTTCCTATGTTTAACACTGCGGGCTTCCTTCTCGAAACATTTTTTAAATAAAATAATTAGCGCATTTCACGGACACAAAACAGGAGCTTGGAAAAATTCCAAACGAAAAAAACAATTATTGAAAGAGAGCAGAAATAGAAAAAAAAATATTTTGTAACACATTAAAAGATATTGTGCTCAGGTGGAAACCATAATAGACAGAAAGATGTGAGCAAAAACAAACGAGGAACATAGTATGTAATTAAGGCACACACGACGATATGAACGGGTTGATCATGACAGTAGTTATAAAGGTGTGTCTGCATTTTCATATTGTTAGGCCACTCCGACTGTTGTCATTATTTTCATTGATAATTTATTTATACTTGATTGGGGATCTCCCTGGCATAGTGGTTAAGCTGTTCGCCTTGTGTCACGGGTTTGAATCCGGCTCGCGTCGTCTTGTTTATAAGGTGAATTTTTTTTCGGAGATCCATATGGATTATCACTTGAAGCTACGGAGTTACGTGCTATGAGTGGTACTCTCGGCAGGCGGAGTGCCGCTTCGTTGAGAGAGACGGAGTACATATGGGAAACCGAGTACAGTGAAGTCAATCTTCTACGGCTTTTAATCCCCTTTGTACTTGTTTATGGTAGCCAATGAAAAGCACAGTCGGATTGGCCTTCTGCAGTGATGTAACATGGATTAACAGTAGGGCCCATTTTTTAACGATAATAACAGGTTATCATAAACACCGCCATGATATAAATGATTGTTTGTTTGAGAACCTCAGGAATTACGAGCGATTAGCTCTTACTTTTATGTACAATGGAGAGCTTTCTTTCATACCCAGGAGACTTCACCTTTCGGCTTGGTGCAATGTATATTGGAGAAGCCTTCTATTCAGGTGGGGGGGTGTGTACATGAGACGAGACAATGCGAGCTGATGATAGTTTGTTTAGGTAACCAATTGTTTGTCTATCCTCTGTCGAAGCGCTTCGCAGCCAACGAGTTGTTCCTCGTGTAGGAATACCATTCCATTACCAGCCTTTGTGTCCCTAGGTCCCAGACCTAATTTCTTCCGTATGAGCATTGTTTGGCAACGGCGACGGTCGAATTAGACTCAGGGTTGATCCACCTTCCAAGATGAGGAAGGTGCATGCGGTTGTGTCTGTGGGTCTCACCAATGGCTCACTAGACAAACCAACCATGCAACAGAAAAGCTTAGTAGATGACATGCCTTTATATTGAGGTTATTTTCTTATAGAAGCTTCATGGCACGTCATCCTATAAAATCCCGTAGTCGTAATCTTCCATAACAGTTACCATATTCTTCCGGAAGCAGACGTTGTGCTTGAACTAGGTCACGGCGTGGGTGGGCGGAACAACAAAGAAACCTGTCGCACGGGCCAGAGTTGTGCCCTGATGTCGACGTCTGTTTTTGACGGCATTGGACTCGAAACACCATCGAGTCGAATGGCTGCTGGAACAGAGGGCAGAGCTCTTATGGGAATGCCCCACGTGCTGTGAGGCCAGTTTTCTAATCAAGATGTGGTGCGGTTTTGCCAAACACGTTGGTGGTCTGATATTTGACCTGTGCGTTTCTCACACACTCGCCTCGTCCGCTTGAGATGTCCTTCCAATCCATCGCCAGGCGCGGTCTGTGTGTTTTGACTTTTTCGCCATTGCGTATATTACCCAACGAGCTAGTTAAAATACGAATCTCGGACGAGGACCTTCGCAGTGGCCCCGTGGGTACTGATCCCAATTCTGCCTGTATGAGCTGTGTTGTGCAACTGCCGATAATCGAGTTGGGCTAGGTTTGCAATGTCGTTAGAACGTGTTCCCCCCTCTAAGTTGCCCCCAGTGTCCAGATTACGAGCCTCAACTGTTTCGGTCAGACATTGCAACAATGCGCTCCCTGATATTTGTACAATGCTTGTCATGTGTTCAATGGGGAGCTGTCTTCAAAGCTTTCTTCCATACCCAGGAGTGCATGTTCAGGTTGGTGTACCTGAGTCATATGACTCCTACTTTGAATAGGGCAATTGTGATGGGACATGTGGGTTTTTGTGTGTTCTCGAGCATGAACAGCACTTACGCCAATCGGTCTCGTGCTGGATCATTGTAGCTCCGTTGTTACTGAATCGGCTCATGTACACTACGCTACACTCTATCGTGTGTTACCTTTTCCAGATTCGGTGTGTACTCGTAAGATTACCGTATGTTAGGGACATTGACATTGGTCACCCTTTCAATGTTTCTGCTTTTAAAACCAACCAAGTCGGAAGGCACAGTTGCCATGCTTATGATGTATGTAATCACGTAGAGGTTTCGGAGATATTTCCTGTCTCTCCACAGGCAATTCTCACTCTAACTACAGCCTCAACGGACACGAGCCTGAAAGTGTTAGCCAGGATAAAAACAAGAGCAGCTGTATTTATGTTTCCAGGGTGCATCACGAGGAGGTACTTTTAGGATCTTGGTTATCTGCTAACCATGTGTCCGCACGAGGGCAATGCAAGACCCTTTGCACCCCATATGAATGATAAAACACTATGGCGACAGTCTTTTGTCAATTACACAGTCCTGTGGAATTGTCGGTGTTATCCTTTAAAAATGACAATATTTGACATATTCCGTGATTTTCATTGATCTAATTGCATATAATTTGTGTTGATGGAAAAAGTATTCTGTTTTTAAAATTGTTCACTAAAACAAAATGAACCGATGCCAGCGGTGAAATTGACATCTCTCACTATACTTGCAAGAGGTTATTTCTTTTCGTTTGAAAATAAAGAATAGGGTCGTTGCAAATAGGATTCAAACATATAGTGCTATGTCCATATGTTTTAAATAGGATTCGAACCTAGTCAGTCTAGTCTGCAACTCCTGTCTTTGAAAGATTGAAAGTTCGTTTCTACCTAGACTTTATGATTTAGTGCTATGTCCTATATATTTTAAATGACTTCCTCTGCCTTCGTTCTCAAACTCATGCAGATTAGCAGGATGTAGTCCAGAGAACGGAATGCGTTGTATCATGTTTTACCTCTTGATCTGCGTCTTTCTGCATGACACATCCAATTTTAACATGGCTCTAGGTCACTGATTTTATGTGGGATGGACAGCCAAGTCCATCCTCCTCCCCCCCCCCCAAAAAAAAAACTCTCAGTGGAAGGCAGGTAACAGTGACAATTCTTTACTCCCCTATCATGTCCATTAATTTATGGGTGTTGAACAACTTGAAAATTGCTTTATAATCATTACATATAAAGCAAATGGTTAATGATTTAACTTTCCTGTAACTATGATCGATGATGTTACATATAAAGCAAATGGTTAATGATTTAACTCTCCTGTAACTATGATCGATGATGTTACATATAAAGCAAATGGTTAATGATTTAACTCTCCTGTAACTATGATCGATGATGTTACATATAAAGCAAATGGTTAATGATTTAACTCTCCTGTAACTATGATCGATGATGTTACATATAAAGCAAATGGTTAATGATTTAACTCTCCTGTAACTATGATCGATGATGTTACATATAAAGCAAATGGTTAATGATTTAACTCTCCTGTAACTATGATCGATGATGTTACATATAAAGCAAATGGTTAATGATTTAACTCTCCTGTAACTATGATCGATGATGTTACATATAAAGCAAATGGTTAATGATTTAACTCTCCTGTAACTATGATCGATGATGTTACATATAAAGCAAATGGTTAATGATTTAACTCTCCTGTAACTATGATCGATGATGTTACATATAAAGCAAATGGTTAATGATTTAACTCTCCTGTAACTATGATCGATGATGTTACATATAAAGCAAATGGTTAATGATTTAACTCTCCTGTAACTATGATCGATGATGTTACATATAAAGCAAATGGTTAATGATTTAACTCTCCTGTAACTATGATCGATGATGTTACATATAAAGCAAATGGTTAATGATTTAACTCTCCTGTAACTATGATCGATGATGTTACATATAAAGCAAATGGTTAATGATTTAACTCTCCTGTAACTATGATCGATGATGTTACATATAAAGCAAATGGTTAATGATTTAACTCTCCTGTAACTATGATCGATGATGTTACATATAAAGCAAATGGTTAATGATTTAACTCTCCTGTAACTATGATCGATGATGTTACATATAAAGCAAATGGTTAATGATTTAACTCTTCTGTAACTATGATCGATGATGTTACATATAAAGCAAATGGTTAATGATTTAACTCTCCTGTAACTATAATCGATGATGTTACATATAAAGCAAATGATTTAACTTTCTCGTAACTATCATCTGCAATGTTGGTGTGACAATATTTTTTGGAAAATCCCACAAAAAGAAAGCGGGCGTTTGTAGTACATATCTCTAATAGCTTCCTTAGAGGTCAGTTGGTACCCATTCTGACATTGAAGGAGCCATTACAGAACCCACAGGTAGTAAGAGTTTGTCACTCTTGTTCCTTATGGCAATCAGTGGAATTATACATTTTTATTCAGATTGGTGTATCTTTATTGCTTTTTTTTAATGAAGTTTTCGTGTTTTTCAAGTCCCAGATGACGGTGTCACTTCATGTGACAATACTGTGCTCTGTCACGGGCTGGAAAACCTGTTCCAGAGAGGAGGCCATAACGTTCTTGCAATATTCAGACATGATGCAGATAAAAGGGTCGATGTTCTACCAGCAGTCCAAGTATGAGTTCTCAGCAGGCTTCGTTGTAGCGGATATAATTGGGTAGAATAATGAAACTCACTCCCAACCTTCTGTCTCATCTTACTACATGCACGGAAGATACAAGTGCAATTATCCGTTGCTCCCGTGTTGGGTCCGTGTGTGAAGTTACATATAAACGACAAGACAGCAACGGGTCAGCCACGGCAAGACAATCTAATAAGATATGAGGATTTTAAAAATATAGACGGATACCAAAGAAACAATTGACAAAAATAACACTCCCAATATGGCGCGTTGATTCGCTTATCTATAATATAGGAGTTACTGACACATGGACTGTCCATAAGTAACGTCAACAATTTGTTGCCTATTTTTTACCATATCTCTCGCCCTTTTCAACAAACTGTCATGAATTCAGGGACCGCCCCCACTCCTTTGTTAACAAACTGTAGAGATATCATGGACAACTCTTCCTATAGTCACAAAAATTCTGCTCTCCTAAAGAAATTGTATATAAAAAGTAAAAAAGAATACTGTATCATTTTTTAAAGATTTATAGCAACGTCTTAAAATTTCAACAATGCAATTGGTATATAAAAACGGTCTTTATTGACGTATACTTTTTTTATCAAACCCCTCAGTTCTCCTTGTCAACAACTCTCAAATTTTTTCAGACCTCCAGTCCCTTTAATTGCTGACGTAATTTATGCACATTCCCTAATCGGAAATAAAGTCTTCAAATTTCTCTAAATGTCTTTGTACATAAGACATTTGTACCCCTTTCTCTAGTTCTCATATTTGTGGCGCCCTTGTAACACTGCCTATAGATCTCTTGTTTATTTCTTGGTCCCAATGTGTAATATACGTTTCTCGCTCTACCTTTCTCCATCCTTCTTTCTCTTTCTCGTTCTGTTTACATGCCTATAGAAAAGTGTATCCAAAGAGGCCATTCATTCCATAAATATAACAGAGTAGTCTTCTTCTTTTTACTTCATTATCAAACTTGTGCATGTTGGCACGATGTAGTCCGGAGAACGGAATGCGTTGTGTCGTGGTTCTTATCTTATGCACATTTCGACTGACTAGCCTATCGGTATTGAACTTTTTCTGACAACGGTAGGGTGATTGGGTGTTTCTAAAATATCTTCTTTAGCGTACATTCTCAAACTCCTGCTGAATTCTCATGTAGCAGGACATGTCCTACTAGATTTCCAGCAGAATGTAGTTCAGAGAATGGAAATGCGTTGTGTTGCCGTTTTATTTGCGCCAATGGCTCGACACGTCCGTCTTCGGTGGCTATAAAATATCTAATGTTCAAGAAATAGCTACCATTGTTCACAGTATCTGAAGGTCGAGCGCTGTGTATAATCAGTACATGTTCCGTGATACGAACTGTACTAGCATGGTCGTAGATACGGGAATGTAGAGATTGAGAGGCTCAGTCCCTTCATCGCGTAAATTTATCTATATCTGTGCACTTTTAGCACTCTGTAGGAGTTTAGGGTTTCAACAAACATCTTCCATCTTGTCCTATCTTTAGCTATTGCTTCTGTCTCTTTTCATGTTCTGTCAATCTTTTGTATCTCTGCATCTATTTCTTTCGTCGGAGTATTTCTTAGTCTTTCTATTTTCTTCGTCCCTGTGGTATCCAGAATCTGTATGACAATCCATCTGCTATTCAGTTTCCTTAGTTTACCCTAAACAGAAGAATGTTTAATTTTTTATACGACTTCCTCATTGACGTTTTTTTTCGTACCATTTCAGTATTCTGATTGTCCGTTTCGTTGTACTCCATGTTTCGGAGGCATAGAACAGTACACTTGAGTTAAATATTCTAAATGTTATATTTTTTCTTTAGATTTCCATATATTTCGTGATGCAGTAAAGTTTTATCCTCCTTTCTGTATTCTTATCCTGACATCTTTGTCTGTCCCTCATTCTCTGTGAATGCTGTTGCCCAGAAATATATATTATTCTGTTATCACGTCAATAAAACATCATAATTTACAATACAGAAGCAGGCGCCATCCCCAAACCCATCCCCCACACACACACACCTCAAGTACAAATAAAAGACACTAGTGATTTCCTACAATAAAATACACTAGTGATTTCCCAGAATAAAATACACTAGTGATTTCCCAGAATAAAATACACTTGTGATTTCCTAGAATAAAATACACTTGTGATTTCCCAGAATAAAATACACTTGTGATTTCCCAGAATAAAATACACTTGTGATTTCCTAGAATAAAATACACTTGTGATTTCCCAGAATAAAATACACTTGTGATTTCCTAGAATAAAATACACTTGTGATTTCCTAGAATAAAATACACTTGTGATTTCCCAGAATAAAATACACTTGTGATTTCCTAGAATAAAAAACACTTGTGATTTCCCAGAATAAAATACACTTGTGATTTCCTAGAATAAAATACACTTGTGATTTCCCAGAATAAAATACACTTGTGATTTCCCAGAATAAAATACACTTGTGATTTCCCAGAATAGTCATTCAATGGGAGCAAGAAATGTTTCATCAAATTTTAAAGCCCCCCCCCCCTTTTTTTTCATGCTTTACCAAAGTTGTACACGCGACTCTGGACACTATTCGGATCAACAAGCACGTCCTTTTCAAGAATAGTTCTACGCGCATGCGGTTGTGTCTATGGGTCTCATCAATGGCTCACTGGACAAACCAACCACGCAACAGAAAACCTTGGTAGATTACATGCATTTATATTGAGGTTATCTTCTTATAGAAGCTTCTTGGCACGTCATCTATACAATCCCGTAGTCGTAACCTTCGATAACAGTTACCATGTTGTTCCGACAAGCCGACGTTGTGCTTAAACTAGTTATGGGCACAGCGTGGGTGGGCGGAATAACAAAGAAACCTGTCGCGAGCGCCAGAGTTGTGCCCTGATGTTGACGTCTGTTTCGGCGGCATTTGACTCGAAACACAATCAAGTTGAATGGCTGCTGGAACAGAGGGCGGAGCACTTATGGGAATGCCCCACGTGCTGTGAGACCAGTTTTCTAATCAAGAATCAAGTTCTACGGACCTATCGGAAACAGAGTCACTTACTTTGGCTGATACTAGAGAGTATTGTTCACTTTGTGTGTACAATTCATGTCGCTAGTCAATGAAAATAAAAGTAAAAGTCGGATCGAACAAGATAAGTGATGTTTGTTGGGATCAGCGAGCACACACATTCTGGAGAAGGACTTGTCACCAAATGGCTAGGCATCTTGACAGCAAATGGTTAGGCATCTTGACGCCAAATGACTAGGCATTTTGACACCAAATGGTTAGGCATCTAGAAAATGTTTGGGTACTACCGCGTTCTCTGACGTTGATTCATAAATCAACATATTTACCTGTGACTTCCGTGCGCAGGTGATAGTATTGATTTTAACATCGATTACCTGTCTTTCTTATTCCAAACCAGGACTTTTATTTATTGTTGTAGCATCATGTCTTGTCTTAAAATCATCATCATCAAGAGTCGTGAAGATTGGTGTAGACAGTTGTGGATCTCACAACTCTATCTTCTGTATTGTAAATCGTTATCTTTATTGAATCTCTGCCAAGTCACGAGCTATCTAAAATTTTCTCACGCGGTTGTCCTCTTCCCTATTTTCTTCAATGTTTCCCTGTTGTCATTATGTTCTTTGAATTCTTTCACGGGGCCACGAGGATGATTGATGAGCATATGTTAGTTGATGACAATTTTTCTGTGATAGACAAAGCATGTAATAGTCTTCTTCTTCTTCTTCTGCGTTCGTTCTCAAACTCCTGCATATTAGCAGGATGTAGTCCGGAGAACGGAATGCGTTGTGTCATGGTTTACAGCATTGCTGCTATATCTGCGCCTTTCGGCCTGACACATCCGACTTCAGCAAGGCTTTGGGTCACTGACCCTATATGGGATGAGACAGCCAACTCCATCCCATAACCTCCTTAGTCGCCTTTTACGACATGCGTGGAAGGTAAACAGTGTTGCTATTCTTTGCTCCCCTTTTGCGCCCCGGCAACCCACGGGCGATGTAATAGTCTAAGACCATACTTCTATGATGAATGGCACATGTGTTAGACCATGTTCATACTTCAGTGATAGACCATGTTCATACTTCAGTGGTAGATTTCAATTATGGATGGAGCATGTGTTAGACTAAGGCCATACTCCATTGATGGATGGAGAATGGTTTAGATTAAGACCATACTCCATTGATGGATGGAGAATGGTTTACAGTAAGACCATACTCCATTGATGGATGGAGAATGGTTTAGATTAAGACCATACTCCATTGATGCATGGAGACTGTGTTAGACCAACATCATACTTTAGTGATGGATGGAGCATGTGTTAGACCACGACCATACGTCAGTGTATACGACCTGATAGTAACTCCTGACTTATGTATTTCATCTTGACTAACACGACTGATCGGATTTTCTATTGGTTCCTTTACATAATACGTTGTATCTCCCACAAAAGAAACGTACTGATCAAACTTCAGCCAACTATCATGACACAATGTAAAGCATCACTACTCTGGATAAAGCTGTAGTAAGACATACTCAACCTATGAAATATACGTCACAAGAGCTATATAATTATATCTCACAGAACTAACCTGTTACTGGCTGATGTGTGACCAGACTATTCTATATTATAATATGGACAACAAATCTACAAAATCACAGCAAGATATCTCCTCACTTCACATCTCACACTTTTATTTCTCCCTCTTACTTCATATTTCACACACCTCGTTTCTTTCAGAATTCTGAGGATTTTTTTTGGAGAAAACTGTTAAGAGCAGGCTTTACTTCTTTTTTACAAAATGTGTTTCTTAGTACACCATTTAATGCCTTATTTTTCCAAGGGGTTTGGGGGCGGGATGTTGGGTTAATCCATCAATCCCCGACGTACGGTATTGATTCTTTTACTGTTCTTGACCGGGTTCCGATATAGTGCATTTACTGACATCACTCCTGACTGTGTTTATTATGACAATTACAAAGTGTGTCCTCATGCGACCACTCTATTGGATATCTCATGACTGATTCTCATTTTAATGTTCTAGCTGATTCTTGATTAAGAACAAGCGTCACAGCACTGAGGGCATCCCCATATATGCTATGCTTGCCGTTCCGTCAGCAATCTAAAACTGTATAAGCTCAGTGTCCCAGTCAGTTGCTGATTACGCGTTCTTCTGATCTTTCCGGAAAGGGAGCACTTTCTCCTATTACCTCTAGTCACTCCCATTTCTACCATTCTCTGAATATGTACATTGTCACGTTCGACTTCCTCCTCGTCTTCTCGTAGGGTATCCATGACTGCTCTAATCAATCTAATCCTGTCTCTTTTTATCTCGGTGCCTCTCACCAAAGCTTTACCTGCCAACACATCGGCTCTTTCGTTTCCCCTGACCCCAGCATGACCAGGACAGTAAATCCTTGTATTGCTCTGTGCATTGTCAAGAGTGACCTATTCAGTTCTGATAATACACGTTTCTATCTTGCCCAGTATACTTTGAGAGTCCGATAGTATCACTGAGTCTGTTGGTGGTCACTTCGCCAGCCAAGTGAGAGCTGCTGTTACCTCTTCTATTTCCATTCTCATACTCGATGTTGTAGTAGGGTAGGCAGCTGACTTCTCATCTAATTTCTTGCCATTTTGGTAGGCACGAAATCCCAACCACACCGTTTTTTTCTTGCGTTACTGAGCCATCTGTGTAAATGTTTGTATCGTGTTGCTTCGAGTGCTGCAGTCTGAGTTCTTGGATCATTTCCTCTGTTCAGTTGGCAGCCAGTCGCGGCACTCTCTTCCCATCTGTATCACCACTGTTGATAATTCTTCTTCTTCTTCTTTCGTTCACTTGAAACATGTCTATATCTGTAATTCTGTCTCCTTAATAAAACTCACTGTCTTTTGTAGTTCATACAGTGTCCCATAGAGCTTTGATTCCAGTGTTGTTTCCTCTGGCCAATATGTCTGCCTCAGCATTTCATGCTCAGAACACTATTGAAGTATATGTTTGGCACTCTGTCCTGCCTGTCCACATGTACACATGGCCGTGTTGCCAATCTTGAACTTTGTATACATGTGACTGCGGAGTCGGTTGTGTCCTGTTCTGAGACGTAGAATTATAACTTGTTCTGATCTGTTCATAATATGATAATCATCTTGTGTTGGTGTTTATGGTTTTCTTATTGACTTGATCATCTGTTTTTTTCTGATGGTAGGTGATTGGTATATCTGGTTGGTCTTCGGCAGCACCTTCCTTAGCCAGTTGGTCTGCTTTTTCATTTCCTGGTATTCCACAGTGAGAGGTATCCACTGCATGGTTACCCTATACTGGTAAGACAATTCGCTAAGTAGTTTTTTCAAGTCTGTTAGTTTTCCAGACTGGAGAGATTGAAGAACTGACCTTGCATCTGTCAGGAATACCACAGGCTGTAGGTCAGAGTTGGAGTTCAGCAGTTTTTTAGCTGCCACATTAATTGCCTGGATTTCTGCATCATAATTATTGCAGAATTTTCCTGTCGGTGTTCTGATTGTATCTCTAGGCTTGTGTGGATATTCTATATATACACCTGCACCTCCAATCCTCACAGCATTCTGTGCTGACCCATCTGTGTATACTCTGACCCATATATCTTATGGATATTCCTCATCCAGGAAACTGAGGGTGACTGTCCTCCGCTGCACACTGTTCGGTTCGTCCTCGCTTAGTATTCCTTTCACATGGGTCTGAATGTATATTGACATTCCATGCCTTTCACTCCACGGGGTTTGTTCTGGTACAGACCTTAAGGGGCTATCAACTTCAGGTAGGTCTGTAAGTTGTCTACGGAGTCGTTTAGCTTGATGGATAAAGCTGCTTCTTTTCAGTCGCCCCATTGTTAGATTTTGAAATCTTTCCTTCATTGGATGACTTGGCATACACTGAAGCTTTTCTGCTTGAATTAGTACTTTTGTGTCCCTGCGTTCGCCAAGTGTTTGTATTCTTCCCATTTTCTGCATCTCTGCTATGGGTGTTGATTTCATTGCTCCCAACATTATTCTAAGTGCCTGATTTTGCACTTTATCTAGATCTTGTAATGTGGTGTTTGATGCAGGACACCACGCAGCTAAACCATATTCCAGATGTGGTCTTATGCCTTGCTGGTACACTTTACTGAGTATATTCCCACTGGCTCCCCATGTGGTTCCACTTAGTTTTCTCAGGATAAATAACTTCCTCCTGGCTTTTGTTGTTGCTTTGTTTATGTGCTGCTTCCATGTCAGCTTATCATCAAAAGTAACTCCGAGGTATGTTGGTTGCTTGTCTTCTTTCAAGAGCTCTCCATCTATCTTGATATGACCGGCTTTTTGTTTTGGTGAGAGGGTAAAGAGTGTAGTGCTGCACTTATCTGTGTTAATGCTGACGCACCATCTATTTGCCAATAAGCTTAGGGCATCGATAGCTCTTTGTATTTGTTTAGTGGCCACTGTCGCATGTTCTTCCGTGCACCAGATCACCAGGTCGTCAGCATACATTGCCACTTTGATTCCGTGTGGTAGTTCAGCAACTAGGTCATTGATGTAAACCAAGAAATGTGTGGGTGACAGGACTCCTCCCTGGGGGACTCCATTACGCAGTAGAACTTTCTTGCTCTTGCGACTATCTAATTGTACCATGGCTCTTCTATTATGCGGGTATGCTTTTACCCATTTGTACATTATTGAGCTAACCTTGCAATTTTGCAATTTCTTTAGGAGCCCTTCTTTCCAGACCTTATCAAATGCTTTCAGGAGGTTTATCCATGCTGCTAGTACCAGTTTCTTATCTTGGAAGGCATCCTCACTCTCTTGGGAGAGGTAGGTTGCCTGATCTTCAGTAGAGTAGCACTGTCTGAAACCTGCTTGCTGTGATACCAGAAGGTTTTCACTTTCAAGGTACCATTGCATCCTGAGATTGATAATGCGTTCCATTGTTTTGCATAGACAGCTTGTGAGGCTGATGGGCCTGTAGTTGGAGACTGTGTTTCCATATTTTCCTGATGTGAGGAGAGGTATCATTATTGCTTCTCTCCACGTCTGTGGTACATTACCTGTGGACCATCTTGTGTTAAAGATCTCCAGCAGCTTTGCTCTTGCTGCAATTCCCAGGTTACTGTTGACAATAATTTTCTCTCTTTGTCAAATGTCACCCATTCACAGCCTATTCCCACTTCCTCCAGTTCACAAACTCTGAGTAGGGTATCTTCTGCTTCTGCCATCCATGACCTTCCTCTCTTGATTCGCTTTCCTTTTGTGTTATCTAGAGATTGGTGTAAGACGTGATGATCATTATTGGCGACCTTGAAGTATTCTTTAATCTGGGCTATTTTATGTCTTGATGTGATGCTAGGTAGGTCTACGAGAAACCTCATGGCCACGATATGTGTATCTCTTGCGCATCCTAGGACAGCTCTCATTGCCTCATTTTAAACTCGCTCCAATCTATCCACCTGTGTTTGCGACAGTGTCAATAAATCTAAACCATAGCCCAACACAGATAATACCACTGCCTGCATCATCTGAAAAAGGGTTCGCTGCGACATCTCTGCAGATGCCATGATTTTGACTGCACTGACACCCTTCCCAGCTTTCTGAATGATATTGTCCACATGTTTCGCGAAAGATATACTTCTATCAAAAGTGATGCCTAGAACACAGCTAGAAACTGAGATATAAGCTCAGTTTCTAGATGTGCTTTATGTAAAGTAATATCTTTTTAGTCCATGTATTATCACAGTTTATACGTGACATTCATCTCAGTTTGTTACCCATAGCCAGGCGGTTAGATCGTTGCTCTCACACTAATGATGTCCGGAATTCGATTCTCGGTACGGTTAGAATTTTTTTCTGTCGGAGGTTAAATTTTTTTTTTTTTAAATCTCACCAAGTACATGACGTGGCGACAGCAAGAACATGCGGTCTTTATCACACAACTAACGCCGATGCAGACATGTTGACCAGAGGAAACAACACTGGAATCAAAGCTCTATGGGACACTGTATAAACTACAAAAGACAGTGAGTTTTTTTCAGGGGACAGAATTACAGATATAGATATGTTTCAAGTGAACGAAAGAAGAAGAAGAAGAATCACACAACTACAAAATCTCGCCAACCTCCCTTATGGGGAAACACGCAGTATTTGACAATTATTTTGTGACAGTTCATCTCAGTTTAAGTATGTTGTTTATCACAGTTTATACAAGATGTTCATCTTAGTACAGTATTTTACTAAATTTATGTTCATTGTTTACCATCTCATGTATGTACTGTATTTATCTCAGTTTGTAAACATTAACTCAGTTTATAGCAATATTATATATGTGTATGTATAGCAATTATCGCAGTTTATGTACGGAATTTATTTCAGTTTATGTACAGTATTTATCTCAGTTTATAAACATTGATTAACTCAGTTTATAACGGTATTTATCTCCTTGTATATATAGTATATATCGATGTTTATGTGCGGTATTTATTTCAGTTTACGCACGATAGATATCTAAGTTCCTATACAGTATTTATCTCAGTTTATGCATGGCTCATACCTCAGTGTGTGCACAGAATTATCCCCGTTTATGTACAGTATTTATCTCCGTTTATGTGCATTGTTTATCTCAGCTTATATACAGTGTTTATCTCCGTTTATGTACGATATTTATATCGTTTATGTACATTGTTTTCTCAGTGTATATACAGTATTTATCTCCGTAAGTGTACATTACTTACCTCCTTTCATGTACATTGTTTATCCCCATTTATGTACGGTATCTATTCCGTTTATGTACAGTTTTAATTCCGATTATGTACATTGTTTATCTCCGTTTATGTAGGTTGTTTATTTATGTTTATGTACTGTGTTTATTCCAGTTTATGTGCAGTAAAGCAATGTGTAATATATGAAAGGTCTTTATGTTTTAGAAAGTTAGCAGAGCTATGTTTATGTTTAACACCATGTAGCCAGATACAGTATAGTGATGATAATTCATGTGATCTAGTAGTATAGTGCTATTTCATGTGATCTAGCAGTATAGTGATATTTCATGTGATCTTGCAGTATAGTGATATTTCATGTGATCTAGCAGTATAGTGCTATTTCATGTGATCTAGCAGTATAGTGATATTTCATGTGATCTAGCCGTATAGTGATGATATTTCATGTGATCTAGATCAGTGTTTTACAACCTCTTTTTTACCACGCCCCACCAAAGACTTTATTCCTAAAAGTCTGATTGCAATATGTGACATACATATTTTGTATGTTAAAGATATAATTATTCCCTAAATGAAGTATAAATTACAACTTGTTCAGGACACAAGACGTGGGTTTTAGGAAGAAATCACTAAGAAACAAAACAGTAAGTACATTTTCAAACCTAAAACTCAATTACAAAATAATGTATGTTTAAGATTGCTCAACATTCAATGTCACTTCCAGGTGAGTGTACTAAATTTAGTGAGACCCTTGTGATTGATGTTTGCAGCAGAGAGATTTTGTATTCAGCTCCAATTTAGTCAGCTACAGTCTCGTCCCCCCGTTCTGTGATACCCAGTCTATTTCTTTTCTTTAGTAACAAATTATTTACGGCACTAAATCCACATTCAAGCTAAATATGAAGTTGGAGACGGTAACAATAACTCCCTTGCAAAGTTGGTTGAATTTGGATATTTAATTTCGTTTTCATCACAAAACCATCGTTCCTTTTATATTGAATAAAGTTTTAACTGACTCATCATTTCTGAGAGTTCTTGTTGGTACTACATTGAAACATCAGACAAATCCACTAACATTGGCTGCATCATCCAGGTTGGAAAATCAATTTGTTTTAAATCATAAAATCGTTCTTTTAAATCAGCGGACAGAATTTTCAGATGATCAACAATAACAAGTACAGCAGTATCAGTTACTTCACATTTTTGCAGGCAATGAAACTTCCAAATTTGTGTTACAAATATATTTTTGACATAATTCGATAAATGTAACGAAACCTACTCTTTTGCATCGACGACAGTTGTATTTGTTCCTTGAAGTTATTGCTTAAAATATTTAGCTTTTCAAAGATAGCGGATAATTAACTCACAAATTCTTTAACATCGACCGATAACAGATTCTTCATTTAATGTGTCTCACTTAAAAAGTCACTAATAGTATCAAATAGTTTCATAAATCTTATCAAGCAGTTCCCTTTATAGAGCTGCCTTACTTCAGTTTGAAATAAAAGTCTCACACGGTCTCCATTATGTTCTCCACAAAAAAGCTTGAAGGACACTAACATTTGGCATTTGCTTTCATATCATGGACACATTTTAGAACTGATTTGAGTACTTCATGAAGAATAAGTGAGAATTGTTGTTAGCAACTATGTTTTTCCTATGTATAACACAATGTACAAGAAGCATATCTGGAACCTCATCTTTCATCAATGTTTAAGTAGTCATTTTTCTTGCCCATATTAGGAACACCATCTGCAGCACAAGATGTCATATTATTCATTGGTTTATTATTGACATCTAGCTAAGTACATTTTTCGCTTATATATATACGAGGCGTGTTCAAATGAAAACGGGACTTGTGGATTTATTTAAAAAGTATCATACGCAATTTAATATTTTCAACGGAATTGAACAAAGCAACCACTTGTGAATAAGAATGCACCTGGGTTCATCAGAAAAAATCTCCGTATGCATTTAGGCAAGCATCCCACTGTATAGGTAGACGTCGAATGCCGTCCGAGAAAAAGTTGCGTGGCTGTTCTCTGAACCATGTGGTCACCGCTGTCTTCACGTCTGCGTCGCTGTTGAATCGCTGTCCCTTTAGTGCTTTCTTCAACGGTCCGAACAAATGGAAATCACACGGGGATAAATCGGGACTATAGGCTGGGTGATGAAGAACTTCCCAATTCTTCTTTGCCAATGTTTCCTGCACAATTTTTGCGACGTGCGGACGAGCGTTGTCGTGGAGAAGAATCACACCTTGAGAAAGTCTGCCTGGTCGCTTAGCCTTGATGGTCAGTCAGTACTGCTTTATCAAGCACGGCTATGGCTTCTTCTGTTGCAACAATATGCGCCTGACCTTGCCGTGCAAGATCTGCCGTTAACTCACGTCCGTCTTTAAACATACGCACCCACTCCATCACTCTGGTCCTCGACAAACATTTGTCACCATATGCTACCTTCATTCTCCGATGAATGTCTACTGCTTGACATCCTTCAAATGAAAGAAACTGGATCACAGCACGCTGATTCACTTTGGACGGGTTCGGAATCACACCCGCCATATTGTTAACAGTATTCTGCAGCACATATGCATGCTGGGAAGATGAACACGTGACCGTATGTAAATTATTGGATACTCATTACTAGTGCAAAATGTCATCAATATCAGTGCGCTCTATCACGCGTGGTGTAACAAGTCCTGTTTTCATTTGAACACGCCTCGTATATATATGTAGTGAATAACATTTCTTCAGCAAAATCACCTTTATCAATATATCTTACGTAAATTATCAGTACGGATTCACTGTCTCTCAAAGTGCATTCATTTGCACTGAAAATTTTCTTGTTCTCAGCTTTCCAACAAGTTATATTTCAATATCTTCAATAATTTCATTTATTCTTCTAAAATAGTACATACGCAGAACACGGGTTTTTAAATTTTCACTTGATGACAACAGCTAATCACTAAACGGCTATTGGATGTAAACACGAAAAAAACAATTAACAACACACAAGAAATTTTCAACGTTTCGAACCAGGTCTTTCTCAAGAATATACAAAACAAACAGTACAAAAAAAGTAAAAGCAATGTTACAACCACAAAGACACTAGAACGGAGACATGAAAACAATATGAAGTTCAAGGTGACAATGACGTACGTGTAAACATGTAGAAAGTGGTGTAATCATAGAATGGGGACGAGATATGAGTACAGAAAGAAAGAAAGAAAGAAAGAAAGAAAGAAAATATTTTTTCCCAAAACAACATGGACAGCAACACAACAAGGACCACACCAACACACATTTAAACAAATGAATGTTCAGAATTAAGTCTAAAAGGATTTAGGGTACCCACCTAAAACATAACTCGATTTTTAAGAGTATCTAGTAAATGAATGGCGACAGGGATAGGTTTTCTGTGCTTTATGGCGTTAAAATTTCTACAGATACGACTTTTCTTCTGCTAACAGTATTGTTACTGAATGACATAACTTTTACGCCTTTGTCATCTTTTTCCAGAATTCTTTTTAAGAAATGCTGATATTGATGATTTGATTAAAATTCCTCTTATGGTATGACTTTTCCCAGATTTAGCAATGAGTAAAGAAATGTCATAACTAGCATCAAGAGTACAATTGACAGGTGTATTATGAGCAATCAACAAATACTTTAATGTTTCTAATTTTTCAAAATTCTTCTTTAAAGTTTCAAAATAATTTCGATCTGAATTGACATAAGTTTTCTATTTTGACTTCAAATGCGCCTTAAGACGACCCCACTTCAATTATTCGTTGGTCAAGCATTGTTGACATAACAGACAAAAAAGTGACCTTTGTTCGTGGACAGCGGGTATAAACCCAAATTTTAAGTATTCCTCTGCATATTGACGAATGTATTTTTTTTTTGCTTGTACTACTCATTTTACTGATCGACTGAAAGTAATAAATATAAGATGAATCTAAAACTAAACTATGTATTAAAGTTAATTTAATTTAATTTTAATATATCAAAATGAATAAGCATATCTTTTTTGAATGAATAAATCACACGAATTACTTCTTCTCGTTCGAGGTTTAACATGTATACACAGCAAGTTCGGTTTTCTTAATGAATGCTACTGTATTTGAAAACTCCTTAGTGCTCCCATGCAGCTTTCTACGGATATCCTATCTGAGGACCATTGGTATTCCCTTAGCTAATTTTGTGTAATGCAGTCTTGCTGGATTTGGCCAACGGTCTATGTATGCTTCCTGCTCACCTGGACACATAGGTGATGGAACCAGTCTTAGTCTATTTACGTGGCGGTTTCGTAACAATAAAGTATTTATTATTTACTATTAAGTAACATGCTGATATCTTCGTTATTGTTGTTTTAACGTGTGAATTAAATATTTGTTATTCATATTTATATGAGAGTGTGAGGTTTATTTTTCCTCTCCTGCAAATTTCAATTCTTGAACTTATTTGCTTATTCATTGAGACCACAGAAATATAAAAAAAAAGCAATAAATACATGCCATTGTGTATCACGGTTCTTCGTTAATAATAATTTTGTTTGTAAAAATTAATATAAGATATAAACCTAAATATTGCCACCGAAACATACTGACGCAATTATAATTATCGCTCTTGTAGCTGTAAATGAACATCCAGCCGGGTCTTTGTTACCTCTAATATTTTTTGTTAGTGTGTCCTGATATAGCCTAATTGGACTTTGTCCGCTGGTTGAAAGAGGCACGCCTCTCCAAAAGAAAGGCAAACTCATAAACCTACCTACCTACATCCAGCCCTAGAGGGAAATTCATTATGAAGCTATTTATGTTACTATTACTCCCCCCCCCCCGAC
Organism: Meghimatium bilineatum; assembly: GCA_034231615.1. Taxonomy (NCBI): domain Eukaryota; kingdom Metazoa; phylum Mollusca; class Gastropoda; order Stylommatophora; family Philomycidae; genus Meghimatium; species Meghimatium bilineatum. The sequence continues at coordinate 67,573,989 of CM067299.1, read as the reverse complement.
TTCTCTGCGTTATAAATGGTCAAATGTTAAAGAACGCCTTTCATATTTCATATCAAACATATACTTCAAGAGTGTTCTGAGCATGAAACGCTGAGGCAGACATATTGGACAGAGGAAACAACACTGGAATCAAAACTCTATGGGACACTGTATGAGCTACAAAAGACAGTGAGTTTTATCAAGGAGACAGAATTACAGATATAGACATGTTTCAAGTGAACGAAAGAAGAAGAAGAATATTTCATATTTCAGATACCACCAATTCTTCTTTTTATGCATTTACGTCACAGTAGCCGGTTGGTTTTTAAACTTAGACAATCAATGTTTTCAATTGTCCCTCTGAACAATCTAATTACCCACTTGTATGGCGTGCGCCCCACGTTGGAAAACACAGATCTAAACTCCAGATATGTGACACATTTCCGTACTGACTACAGTATATACTCGCTCTAAAGCCCACTAGATCGCAAGTCGATTCCTGCCCCCAATTTCGGAAGGAGAAAACACAAAACAGTGCTCAACCGATTATAAGCCGATCCACACGCCGCACACCCCCCCCCCCCCCCATTTAGAAGTGAAAAACCAAAAAAAATGCATATACATCATTTCCGCCATTCAATTAAGGTACCTACTAATGGTATACAAAATTACTGTAAGCCTACTTAACGGTGGCTAAAATCCTTTAAAGTCTGATTCATCAGAATCTCCAAACAATACGTGAAACTCTTCTATTTTAACATTGTCCTAATACACGTTGTTTTTATAATCTTCATCCTCATTATTTTTTCTTCATCTGATTCATCGAATAAACACCCTCTTCCAATCCATCCAGTATTGGTCTTTGGCATTTCCTCGATTGACATTTTATTTTTCCTCCAATCGCTTATATGTTTCTCATCAACACAAAAATGACGAGCTGCTGCGCAGTTATTGCTTCCTTCAGCATAACTGACTACTTTCAGTTGAAATAATGAATCATAAGTAGATCTCTTTCTTTTACGTTGAACTATTTCACTATTCATTTTCAAGATTACGGTATAATGCTATTTCTTACGTTGTTAATAAACAATGGCGGTAAACATTTGGTGAACGAGTACTCATTGTATCTGCGTGAAAGCAGATATATACCAGTAAGTTATCGCTCCCTATGTGACGTCATAATAACGCAGCTGTTTGTAGGGTCAAAATTAGCAGTATACAAATTGTCGACTATAGGACAATAAGCTCACCCGTTATAAACCGACCCCCCCCCCCTTTTTTTTTTTCCTTTGACATTTAAAAAACAACAAAATAAACAAACAAAAGTCGGCTTTATATCGAGTACATACGGTAATTAATTTACTTACATAATCGAGTACAAAACTATATTTAATTTAGATGTGCTGGATCATGACTGAATCAGGTACCGATATCATTCTCTTTCCTATTGTACAGCTATTTCTTTAATTATTTGACTGCGCCAGTACTCAGTATGTATAACAGGACGGAAACTAGTTACCATCACCGCGCCCGGTTTTCTTCATTCTCTACAGTTCGGTAATAAAATTATGATAAATAGCAGACTCTAATTAAGACTAGTAGTTCTAGGTTGAATGGAATATGATTCACTATCTAGTTCATTGGTGTTCCACGGCGCTTGTGATAGATTTTTCTGGCGCCATACTTTACGCTATTGTCTTCCCAAGTTATTTGGAATTTTATGAAAAGAAAATTCTTGGTACTCCAGAAATACGATCCTCTGTTTTTGTAGTCCTGTTTTCTTTTGAACTTCTTCCGGCTATAATCATTTCTCTTTTCGCCCTGATCATACATTAAGTAAGAGCAGCATGTTCCATCTATAAACCGCAGTGTTCTAAAATATGAAATATGAATTACCCTGGAAAAAATAATACAGTCGTGAGGAATCATCCTTCTCACGTGGGACTATCTGACTTTCTCCGTGATTGTCATTGGCTGTCGACATACAATGTTCAATTAAATTCACGGGGAGTGGGGCCCGCATATTACGTCACTTTAGAAGGATGATCCGGTGAGTCTATAGGAATATTGTTGAAAGACTCGCTAGATGTCATAACACACACACGTGCAGAACATATTTTTGTAAACATCCCTTTGTACCACAGAAATCGTAACCATCATAAGATCATTGCATAGAAGGTAGAATAATTCTTCCTCTGCATTCCTTCTAAAAAATCTGCAGATTCGTACGACGTCATCTGGAGAACGAATTGCGTTGTGTTATGGTTTACAATTTTGCTGTTATTTCTGTACCTTTAGGTCTGACATATATGACTTTAGGATGACATAGAACAATAATTCCCATCAACATTAGATTAATTAATTTCTGAAATTATAAAATCAAATTTGTTATTAAAAAAATTTTACATATATTTTACATACCATAACATAAAATTAACTGAAACTATTTTTCTCCCATTTATGAACCAATTTATGAATCAAATCTACAGTATTTTAAGAAACAAAACATTGGCCGCTGAATATTTTGTTGGGAACAAGCCAATCTGTTGGTAATGTGACGTCCTTAAGGACATGATTAAAGTTCGAAATTAAAAAAAAAATTTCAAGCAATATGAGTGAAGTCTTCATCGCACAATGTTTGAGCAAATAAGCACTAGGTATGATCCACTGCCTGAGTTTTTGTTTGGAAACGGTTGCGCAGATGCATCATTACAATATGACAATCTTGAACAAGTGTTGCTACACAAGATTAACCTGGTCTGGTGCGATCTACAGTGGTGCCTCTTGTCAGGAATTGTTGGTTCCGCCTTACTATAGTGAACTAGTCAAAATTGAAATGTCTGGACATTTCTCTGTTCGCCATTCCACTGACAAGTATACCAGCAGCTTGCCATCGCCCACGTAACGCCAATCGAGGAATGGAAAAAAACAGTAATAAATCTTATTTCAATAAAAACCAGATGTCTTTTACTCGCCTGAATTGTATTAATGCGTGTGCCAAATTTTAACCTGTTTTGACTTTTAATAGTCAGAATTGGTTTATTTGCTGTTTTGCACGTGAAGCACGAAAAGTGCAAAAGAAACATCACATCAAAAAATTTAAAAAATCAATGGAACTGCACAAACTTCATCAACTGCACAACTTCTCGGTTGAATAATCGTTCAAGTACATAAACATTTTAAACAAATGACTTTCTGATGCGTTTTAATGGTTGCTAGTATATAAATGAAGTATGTCCCCTATGTGACATTTCTATTGAATTATCGTAGAATTTGTTGCACCACTAATAAATTAACAGTCACACACTAGAAAAAGTTACGACATTCGAATATATCGGGTCCCAAATATGTGATGCTGACAATTCCGGGAACGAGATTTCTTCTTCTTTCGTTCGCTACTAATGTTTATATATGTGAGTGTTGTTTTTTATATAAATCTGCCTACTTTTATCAAGTTATTGTTTTGTACCATAGACTTTAACATTCATATGCGTATAAGAAAGTCAGTATGTGCACCGTAATGTATAAGGAATGCTATCAAGATATGATTCGTGATGATGAGGGCTGCCATGGAAAGGTTGAATATTATTTGGAATACGTAAGATCAAGATAAAAATTATGACTACAGACAAAACAAAGATCCAACCAATAATCAACATAGACAATATAGAACTAAAATGTGGAAACAAATTCGAATATCAGGGAGAAAATATTAGCAGTTCTGGAGATTGTTTAGTCGAGATTAGAAGAAGACTCGCAACTGCAACACTCAAATTAGCACAAATGAGAAAGCTATGATGACAAAGTAGTAACAACAACACAAAAATAACCCTTTTAAGATCATGTGTTTTCCTAGTGACAACACGTGGATGCGAGATTTGGACTTTAAATAAGAAAATTTCCACAAGAATAAATTAATTTGAAATTAAGTATTGTCTATATTGTATTGTATTGTCTATATATATGTTATCCATGTTTACAAAAAGACCTATCGGCCCTTGTATAACTAATACGGATATTATGTTATGTGTTTGTTGTTACTCAGGATATTTCAATACCTGTACGGGATGTTTGTTGTTGTAATAGTCCTTGTCTCGATTGGTCCGTTCGGGTGACTTTGTGTGCACGGTTTGAATGGCTTGACGAAATCGCATCTTTTTTTGGAGATGCGGTTAGTCAAGTACGGAATAACGCGTGTGCAATTGTTGCTAGGCGATTTGGTGCCGTTGAACGGACAGGTTCAATTCCCGTTAGTCTCAAGAATTTTTTTAATTGTCCTCTGGCTTCCTACTTAAATTTACTTTTAAGAAAATACACACATTTAACAGAGGAATGATGAGATTGTTGGCCCAAAAGTGTATGCAGTAGAACGAAATGGTCATGGAATACTGACTCACTGGAGTACCTTCCTTGTGGGAGCTAAACAATCATCCATAAACCGCTCTAATAAAACCATGCTTTTGAGATAACAAATCTTATGCTAGTCCTGGTATCGTCTCTGTTCTCAACTGATGAGGACCTGTGCTTTTGTTCAAGAGGGTATGGGTCGTCAAGAGGTACCACTCAGAGCTAAATGATTATTTCTTCTTAGTTTTCAACAAAATACATATATCCTTCCTTGTATGCACACTCGCAGAGCAAATTGGCCTTCAGATCAACACGTCGAAATCAAATATCATGGAACGTACCAGCTCATCAAATAACATCTTAGTAAATAACCAAATACTGGAAAAAGTCTCCAGCTTTAACTACTTGGGCAGCCGAATGTTTGTTGACGGAGACTCAATGAAAGAAATAAACACACGTATAGCAGTGGCAACTAGCACATTTGCTAAATTAACTAATATCTGGAAATCAAAAGATCTAGGGACAAACACCAAACTAAAGCTATTTAACTCATGTATTGTATCAGTGTTAACGTATGGTAGTGAAAGCTGGAAATCAACTCAAGCAACAGACAACAAACTAAACAGCTTCGAAAACAAATGTCTACGCAAACTGATGAACATAAAATGGAGCGACTTCGTCACAAATAGTGATCTAAGAGACAAAACACACCAAGAGTATGTCTCAAACATCATAAGAAAACGGGGGTGCAAAGGGAACGCATTGCTCTAGGCGGACCCAGGGTTAGCAGATAACCAAGATCCCAAATGTACCTCCACGCGGTGCACCCTGGAAACAGAAATACAGCAGCTCGAGCTGATTCTGGCCAAATCATTTGGGGATCGTGTCCGAGAATGTGGAGGTAGCAGATGGAAAGAGATTTGCCTGCACAAGAGACAGACAATATCTCTGACACCACCAGCATCACCACATATAGCGACACTGTCGACATACAGTGAAGCTAGTCAGTCCAGTCCGAACATTGGAGGGGCGGCCAATGTAAAATGCACGAAAAGGTAGATGCAAGGCGAGAAACATAGACTTCATACCGAGTACAATGAAACAATGAAAGGGCAGAACAGCGCTAGAGGGCAGCGCGAACTGCAAATAGAAAGTGAAAAGTCCATAGGAAAGGGGAACTACAAGCTCCGTCAGCTCGAGACGAGCTTCTAGTTACCTGTGTTCATTACAGGCAGAGACCCAGACCCATCCATTGGCGTTTGGTAAAGCAAGAAGACCTAACCCAACTCTAATGTCGAGCCTTCCTAAACCGGAAATATGCTCGCGAAGAGAAAGGGTTCCGTACTCGATGCGCTCAGGCACAAAAGGGACAACGATTTAGCCCTGGCCCAACTCTACTGTCAGGTTTTCCTACACCGGAAATACACTTGAAGAGAGAAAGGGTTCAGTACCTGATGGGCTCAGGCGCTATTGGGACAAGGACGCTCAGCTCGAGAACGCCTTGCTCTCAAACGCGTGGTGTGAGACTCGAACTTGGACAAGGTGTACACGATGTCGGTGAATGACACCTCGGCTAAGAGGGCGAAAGAGCCATGGTCCAACTCCTCTGTTGAGTTCTTCCCCTTAAGGAACCAGGCTCACGGATGAGAAACGGTTCAGTACCCAATGGGCACAGGCACAGCACGTCCAATTACACGAGGCAAGTTTATAGACAGTGGAACACCTCGTTCGAGTCAGACGAGAGTAAAAATAAATTGTCTGGGCGGAGAGTCTCCACTACGCGTGCCTGCAGACAGATATAGAGGCTGTCACAGGCTAAGGGTAGCCCACCCGAATTGTCAAGGCATGCCGAAATCGGATGTGCTAGGCCTACAAGGCGCATAACGGTGGCACAACGTAATCACGCTCCCGGCGGAAATCGCACGGATATCCGTGATGGTTACAATGGAGCGAACGAAAAACAAACAAACATAAGAAAACGAAGATGGAAATACCTTGGTCACGTTTTACGACTAGATGTAAACATAATAAACCAACAAACCCTTATGTGGTCACCTAAGGGTAAAGAAAAAGAGGAAGACCTAAAACAACCCTTAAAATCACCATTCTTAAAGAAGGGGAATTAATAAGATGTAAGACCATCCAGGAACTAAAGCTGCAGGCAGCGGACCGCATCATATGGAGAACCAAAACCGCTGCCCTATTTGTCGCTTGCGGCACGAAAGGAATAAACTAACTAACTAATTGACCTACTCTTCAATATTTAAAAAGTAACTTAAATTTTAGGTCCCACCAACTACCTTACGACAGAGCTAACTAATACCTGATACATTTAACAAAATGCAACTGCTAGTCGTTGTTTTGACCCCTCTTAGAAAAGAAACGTCATGTTAAAGTAAAACAACAGAATCATGCAACTATTATATTATGATCTAATACGATGGATCCAAGATTTTCTGTCAATACCACGGACGTCACAACTTTCACTAGAATTTTAATCGATGTTTTACTCTCTTTGAACTTTGTTTAGCAGAATATTCCATCTTCGATTGTTTCCTTGCCTAAACTCCTATTTAGCAGACTGTTTTCCAAAGAATTAGCGATTTTATCGTTACTTATTACTCGACTGCGAGATGTGTATGACTTTCGACCCGATATATCCAACTTTGGGGTCGAGATATATCCAACTTTGCGCATTTGGTTGCGTCTGTGGATCTCACCAATGGCTCACTAGACAAACCAACCATGCAACAGAAAACATTAGTAGATGACATGCCTTCATATTGAGGTTATCTTCTTATAGAAGCTTCATGGCACGTCATCTATACAATCCCGTAGTAGTAACCTTTCATAACAGTTGTTATGTTGTTCCGACAGGCCGACGTTGTGCTTGAACTAGTTACGGGCACGGCGTGGGTGGGCGGAACAACAAAGAAACCTGTCGCAAGGCCAGAGTTGTGCCCTGATCTCGACGTCTGTTTCGGCAACATAAGACTCGAAACACCATCGAGTCGAATGGCTGCTGGAACAGAAGGCGGAGCACTTATGGGAATGCTCCAAGTGCCGTGAGGCCAGTTTCTAATCAAGAAACAAGAATATCCAACTTTAGGTTATAGCAGTTTTTAGTCACATTAATCTCGATAAAATGGTACTCTACCACATGCTTAGCCATCCTTAGTCGTATCTTGCAACATTCATGGCATAATATAGTAGCACATTGTAACTTTTATTTTCTCCCCTTTCAGGCCCTGAGAACACATGGAGAAATTTAGTATTACAGTTAAAAAGCAGAGCCACATATAAAAATATTATTTTGTATGACGGATAAAAGTTTTACGGTCAATAATAGCGACGTCACTGCATTCAGTACAAACCAATCGATGTTTGCTCCCTTTCAACTAATGCAGGCGTTCTAAGCCTTCTTAAGATTTTAAGCACCGCCAACACGTAGTAATTAGTGTACGAGCATCATAAACTCGAATCATCATGTGCCGAGTGGTGTAGGTCAGTAGTTCTCAACGTGGGTCATATGCCTCATCCTCTTTTGTGTCGTGGAGGCTTGAAGGGGATCGCAAAAAAATATTTTGAAATTGCAATTTAAAGGTCGTATGAAATTAACTATATGAACAATAAACAAACAAAATGTATATCGATCAATGTATATCGATCAAGCTTAAAAAGTCTTTGTGATTTGCAAAGTAAGTGACTGTTTTTATATACCAAGGGGGTCACGAAAGAAAAAGTGTTTTAAAATGGGCCACAGGTCAAGTTTGGTTGGAAGCCGTTGGTGTTGGCGAACAGTTATTGTCACAAAATTATTTATATCTGTAATGCTATGTATTAGCAGCCATGATGACTCTTTATAATAACGTGGTCTCGTCTTGATCCAGTATCCGTTCTCTCTGGCTGTATGTGTCACCTTTCTTTCAGTTTTTCATGTAGTAACATTTTGTTCCAAACATCATCGTCTCATAATTTGAACAGTAAATTCGAACTTTAAGATATCAATCATAATTACAGTACATTCTATATACAACAAACTTTTCAACTATTAATTTGCTTTTGCTCCATAATATGTACAATCGAATTGCCAGAAAAATGTAGGTGCCCAGCTCCTCCAACATCAAACCACGATCACGTTCGTGCTAGTTTTATTTGTGAAACTGATCAACAAATCTCTCTACTGCCTAAATTGGCTTTTCTGATGTTGATAAGTAACTTTCCCGGGATGTCAATCACCTTCAGTACCTACATGTCACATTGAAATTTACAGCTCACCATTTTTAAGCCAACACGTCAGTATTTTCTCTATTTCCACATTAAGTCAATAAAATAATATTTTTGATCCTTTACCCTCTCTCCCCCATCCTTGGCAAAAACTGTCAAGAATTCAGAGACTAGTTTCCGGCTTAAACATGTCCCTAAAAAAATTAACGCCCCCCCCCTTATTTTAAAAGAAAAATATTTAATATACATGTCTTTTTTCCACATTTGCAGAAACAAATTTCAAATTCAAATGCTTTAATTGGTCTATAAAAAGAGCATTGTTGACATCAACGTTTGTCAAACCACATCTCCCCCTTATCAAAAACTATAGACTTGTTGAGGCCCCTCCACTTCCTTTCATTGTTGATGTAATTTATAGACAGCCCCTAATATGCCAGTATTTTCTAAACTTTGTAGTCAACATGCCAACATAATCAACCTAGCAACATTCCAGTGAACATAATCACCTTAACAATTTTCCAGTAAACATAACCAACATAACAACTTGCCAGTCAACATAATCAACTTAACAACTTTCCAGTCAACATAATCAACATAAACAACTTTCCAGTCAACATAATCAACTTTCCAGTCAACATAACCAACTTAACAACTTTCCAGTCAACATAACCAACTTAACAACTTTCCAGTCAATGTAATCAACTTTCCAGTCAACATAACCAACATAACAACTTTCCAGTCAACATAACCAACATAACTTTCCAGTCAACATAACCAACTTAACAACTTTCCAGTCAACATAATCAACATAAACAACTTTCCAGTCAACATAATCAACTTAACAACTTTCCAGTCAACGTAACCAACTTAACAACTTTCCAGTCAACATAATCAACATAAACAACTTTCCAGTCAACATAATCAACTTTCCAGTCAACATAACCAACTTAACAACTTTCCAGTCAACATAATCAACTTAACAACTTTCCAGTCAACATAATCAACTTTCCAGTCAACATAACCAATTTTCCAGTCAACATAATCAATTTTCCAGTCAACATAATCAACTCAACAACTTTCATGTAGCTAAAATATTATTATTGATGCGCTCTGTTGTCATCTCTCTTCTCGTGGTTTTACAGTATCCTAAATGGATAACAAATAATGTAACAATGTCACATGATATACATGTGATAAGAGACGGCTTGTGTAGGTTTGGCGTGGGAGTGACTACCCAATACAAGTCGTCTTAATCTCTATGTTGAAGCATTCTAAAGAATTAGTCTGGACTGCTAGGATAGCACATTTCTTTTTATCCATAACTGTACCTTGAGATAGCAAGTAAGTAACCATATAGTTCCCACCAAAGTGGAAGTCTATTCAAGTAGTGGCATTGCATACTACAATCACTGAGTATAACACAGTCGTATATAACTTGCTAACGTTCTGGACAACTTCCTAATAGAAAATGAATATCAGGGAAACACGAATACAGAACTAAAAGTAAAACTTCACCATCTCTCAGAGAAACATTACTCTTGAACTAACAAGAAAACTTCACCGTCTCTATAGGGAACAAGAGGGCGAAACTTATGTTCCCTCAGCGTTTTTACATCAGATTCATCTCTCTTAGAAGCTGACTACGTCGATGATACCTTCATACACTAAGGAATATTGAATAGTTACGTACATTAGCAATTCAGCTTTTTCTGACAGTTTCTTGGGTCTTATCTACTAAGAAGTAGGCTAGTATGTGGCTATGTCGATAGCTTCACATACAGAGAAAGAAAAGGTTTAAAAAGTTTGACCGTGCTTAGTTATGAGGTTCGTGACAAGCGAGTAGTATGGATACCAGTTCTCTCGTACGGCTGGCCTACTAGCGATATTTTTAGACAGCCACCGTTCAGTGAAGGTAGTAAATAAAATCACTGAACGTAGTAGTTACCATTGCCGAGGTCGGATGTTTCGGACCATTGACAAAAATAAAACTAAATTCCACACATTTCCGTTCTCCGACCTACATCCTGCTGACAATCTAGTAGGACTATCGTCCTGATACAAAAGAGATCATGCTGGGGTTTCAGAACGAATCCCCCATCTTCCATTAAAAATATGTATAAAGAAGGCTTTTTTTAAACCAAAAGCTATTTCGTGAAATTTATGGTAATTACTTTTCCGTTTTCATTAGTTACTTGACATTTAATAGGTCTCTGTAGTTTGTCGTTGCTTTCTGAGCCGTTTCTTGCTCCCTTTTGTCAGTTGCCATCCGAGATGCGCCCTCAGCCCATTTGCAATTTCCACATTCGAAGCCATTGTCGATAATAATACAGTCTTTAATTTCTCAATCAGCAGTTGTACGTAAAAAAAAGGGGGGGGGAGATTCCTTGCTGAGTAACTGCACGTTAATTATTTAAAGTCTTTGCCCGGGTGTGGCGCTGCCGTACACAGCAGACACGCGAAGCCTTGCGTGAGCTACACAGGAGTCGGCTCCGGTAAACAACCTGTGCACAGAAAGTAAACATGGCCTGAAAATGACCTGGTTTTTTATTATTTCCGTGAATTTAGTTGGTCGACCTTGGCTTATTTTGGCATTGGACTCCAAGTATATAATAGTGACCAACGAAAAATACGACAATAATCAAAAGTCACAAATGGAAGCTTGTTTACTTTCTGTATAGCAGTCTATACTGTCGACGGTCTCGGGTAGGGAAACCAAATAGGAACCTCGATTTCCCAAAGGAATGTATACTGTGGCCACGCAGACGGGAGTCCCGCTGTAACCGCACAGACGCGAATCCCGTTGTAGCCGCACAGACGAGAGTCCCGTTGTAGCCGCACAGACGAGAGTCCTGTTGTAGTCGCACAGACGATAATCTCGTTGTAGTTGCACATATGAGAGTCCCGCTGTAGCCGCGCAGACGAATTCCTTGTAGTATGTATTTAATTTTTCTGATGACGTTCTGTTTTCTTTGAATTATCTAAAGAAACAATCCTAGCAACTTAATCATAATGCTAGAACAGCTGATACTCAGATCCATTAACTGCCAAGTATTTGTTAACCTACACAACTTGTGGTTTGACGTTGAGTACTCTATATGTTCTATTTAACTGTCTGTATATACGCGGGTTTTACTGTACTGTCCGAATATTTTTATAAATAATTCCAACAATTAAGATTTTATGGGCTCACTTAGAGCCTAAATGACGATTTTTGGCAAACCGGTACGGCTGGTTGGTTTAATTAAGATTTTAGCGGCCACTGAGATTGTTGGTTGGTTGGTTGGTTGCTGATCCAGCGGTCCATGGGCTCATGCCCTTTGACCTAATGCGATTAAATGGCATTATATTGCTGCGAAGTCTGTGTATTTTCGGCCCACCCTGGAACAGAGCCAGAGAATAACTATCACACCTCAAGGAAGGTAGGTTTCAACCTATGCACTGCTCCCAGCCACTGTAGCCAAGATAGGGTTCACTGTGCTCATTCCCCGCCACCAATTGACTACTGGTTATGCTGAGCTTCTCTATTGCTCTAGGCATGCAACCAAATGTTCAAGTCAAAAGGATTGTCACGTCCTGAGTCACTGTGCCTCTATGATAGGTCTAAGCCACAGGACAAAACAGTGCTGTCAGTTTCCTCCTCCCCAGTGCTGCACAGTACATCTCTGGCTCCGTCGCAACCACAGAGGGTGCATACATATATATTCAGGTAAACATGCAATACATTTCAACAACAACAAAAAAGCACAATTGTATAGATGACGTGCCATGAAGCTTCTCTAAGAAGATAACCTCAATATAACGGCATGTCATCAATTAAGGTTTTCTGTTGCATGGGTGGTTTGTCTAGTGGCCCATTGGTAAGATCTACAGACACAACCACATGCGTAGCGGCCAATGAGATAAAGAGTTACGTTTATGGGTTATTTCGGAATCATAATATTTCGGCTGAAAAGAGGTCACCGCCATTTAAACACTCACACAGAATCAATATCAGTGAATCTACGGTCTGCATCGGCGGAGCAGTAACACATACACCAAATCACATACTACATCATTGTCCTAATTTCGCTGTTCACAGAACAACAATCTGGCTCACATGAGCTACTCTGTAAAATAAGTTGTTGGAAACTCAAGATGACCTAAAGCAAACCGCTCTAAACATGATCTGTATTGGACTCGATGCTTGACAATTGATCCCAGAAGAAGATTTCGAAGTTACTGTTTATCCCGAAACGTTTTACTTTGTACTCGAACATGGGAGCTTCTGCACACGAAAGCTGAGTTGAACCTGACATGTGTCCTGAGAAAATTCATAGTAAATGTTATTGTGGTAGTCTTGCTATCTCACAGTATTATTGTTCTATGCGACGTATCCTTGTAGAACGTTGTCTGGGCTATCATCTTGCATCTACCAGTGTCATATTAAGACTTCGGAGGTCTTTAATTTCCGGTGCCTCTTGACATTTTGGTGACCGCGTCTTCTCTTTAGAGGAGGCACTAGTGAGACAGTCTAATAATACTGTCGCGAAATTGGTCGTAGTTTTAGCGCTGCAAAAGCTATGACGATTCACATAACGATTGTAATGCTACAAAAATGCATAAGTTATACATAAATATAACAGCTGTACTTTAGAGAAAACAACGCCCCATATTCGATGCGCATCAAGTATACTTGTCTTGTCCTAGCCACAAATGCCGCGAAGTGTCGTGGGGAGCCTAAGTCTTCTTTCTAATGCCAAATGTGTTGCATTTGTTGTTGTAATACCATATTGTAGTATGTCTCTGATGTTATCCACCCATCTGTCTCTAGGTATTTCTCTTGCTCTGTACGCAGATATTCTTCTGTTATAGGCTACAGTTGGAATGTTATCTAGTTCCATTCTCATAAGGTGATCGAACCACTTAATCTATTGTCTTTCTATATATTTGATGCTGTGTACAATTCCTATAAATTGTCTGATGTCATCGTTTCTTATGCGTTCTGTTCTTTTTATCCCAACCATCTTCCTTAGACATCTCATCTCACATGTTGCATCTTCCTTAGACATCTCATCTCACATGTTGCATCTTCCTTAGACATCTCATCTCACATGTTGCAATCTTTCTCTCCTGTGTTTTGGACGATGACCATAACTGACATTGATAGCACATAGTTGGTATAAAGAAAAGTTTATCAATATTTGTTTAGTAGCCAAATTGATGTAAGGGTGTTTAAGCAATGATGTCAATTGGTATGAGACTGCGTTGACTTTTTGGTTTCAATTTCTCTGTCCAGTTTGCCGTATTCAGTGAAAATCTTTTCCTGATATTGAAATTCTTGTACTTGTTTGAAGTTGTTTTCGTTTATATGCATGTTCAATGGGCCAGATACTCTACTGATTTTCATAGTTTCTGTCTTTGATGTGTTCATTTTCATGTTCAAATTCTACTAAATCAAGCTGTAAATAGAGTATACTGAAGCACTTTAAACACGCACCACCTGTATTATCCAGGAACAGAGTGTGACATGTAAATATAGGTGTTTACAAGTTTACATATCTGGAATCCTTATTAATTTTCTATGAATCCATACTAGTCATTAATTATTGCATTTGATTGTTATGCAATATACTGCATGCTCTGCAGGCAAGGAAGAAAACCAAAATGGAAACCAATAGTAAAATATTTTGAACACTAACCACAGTATCTAGTATGTCCACCATTTGCTTACAAACAAGCTTGGCATCGGCTTCTCTCATGAAAAGCTCGAGTCTTTGAAGGAAATTCCGAGGAATCAAGTCCGATTCATGTGTAAGAACAGCTTCGAGCTCTTGCAAATTTGCTGGAATACCTTGCCTATAGACTGTGTCCAAGCTCGTCTCATAGATGATCTATAACGGACATGTCTGGTGGTAGGGCAGGCCAATCAATCATCACAATGTTCTGCTGCAGTAGATATTTATGTGTAATGTATGCGGTGTGCGCACGTGTGTTATCCTGCTGGAGAAGCTGCAAGTCTGGATAATTTGTGAACCCGGGAACAACCAATGCACCCAGAACCTCATCTCTATATCTCACAGCATTAACATTTCCACGGAAGACGTGCAGAGGAATGCGATGGTAAAACTGAATCCTTCCCAAATAAAAATACTGCCACCTCCAAATCGGTTGTGGTGAGGAGCACAGCATTCCGCAAAGCGCTATCCACGCTGTCACCAAATCCGTATAAGTCCATCAGCAAAGGAAAGGTTGAATCTTCTCTCGTCTGTGAAAAGGACAGCATTCTACTGCAGTCTAGTCCATCTGAAATGTTCCTCTGCCCTTTGTAGGCGCTATTGGCGATGTCTGTGAGTCAAATGTGGCTCAGCATAAGGTCGTCGTGCAGTAATGCCTGTATCTCTGGGTCGTTACACGACTGTCATTCTAGAGACTTCCCCACGTCTGCCCACTATTTCTCTTGCTGTTTGACTTGCCGGGAGGGAATAATTCTGTAGGTGACTCAGCACAATATGACAATCTTGCGCAGGGGGAGTATAGTAACTCGTGGTTGGCCACTCCGAAGTTACTCCCGGGCATTGCCAGTGGTTCCATAGCGCTCATTGAGGCGTACAATAGTGCTATTGTTACAATTTATCCTCCTGGCAATGGCTCATTAGCTCATTCCGGTCTCCAACATACCAGTGGATCGTAGGCGGTCATTTTCAAATAGTCGTGGGATTTCAAGCACATATAATAGGTGTTTTGACTCAACGGCCTTTTTATAGCGAGTATACTGTGACAAAGCCTACCCATTTTCAGGTCATATCTGCTGGGAATCGTGTTGCACGTGTAATATTCATTGTTTTCGTATAGTCTGTACACAAACCCGTGGGTTGACCTATGCACGTTTAATTTCGGTATCCATTCGATTTCTACCTCATGAAAAAAGGGCAAAATTCATTCTCACATATTTTTTTCCCTGCTTCTCGGCAACAGTTTATATATAATAGTGGTGCGTTTTTAATATGCTTCAGTATATTAATAGTTTGTTATTGTTATCTTTGATGGAATTTGAACTGGTTCGCTTTCTTCCACAGTGCGTCTGATTCTGTTCAGCTCCGCTGGCAGATTGTTGAGTCTTATTTGTGGTCATCATTAGTTTCTTGATCTCATATTAGTTGGAAATATCTTTATTTCTCTTAGTAATTCTTTCTTCATATTAAGTGTTCTAAGAACCTCGTTATTTTCTTCTCTTTTCATTATGTTCTCCCTATTATTCTATATACCCACAATTCAAAGGCATCAATTCTGTCTTCTAATTGTTTATTTAGTGTCCATGTTTCTGAGCCATACATTCTTCTTCTTCTTCAGCGTTCGCTCTCAAATAACCACAACGATTATTTCGTGTGATTTCCGCCAGGAAGCGTGAAGTACGTTGTGCTGCAAGTTCCACAGTAAAACTGTGATTATTTGCACCCCTGTTGGCCACTTGTGGTCAGGACGTCCAAGGTCCAGCACATCCGTTTTCGTCATTCCTTTATTTTGGGTATGGTCCCTAGTCCGTGACAGCCTGAGTATCTGTCGCCGGGCACGCTGGTGTGTAGTGCCTCTTCGCCATTGCGCTTGTCGAGCGCATCTATCTTTGCGCGAGGTGCTCCACCGTCTATAAACCCATCTCGTGCAATTGGACGAACTCTGCCTGTGTCCATCGGGTACTGAATCTTTTCTCATCCGCGAGCCTGGTTCCGTATGAGAAAGAACTCGCCAGAAGAATTAGACCCTGGCTCGTTCGCCCTCCAACCCAAGGCGTCGTTCACAGACATCGTGAGCCCCTCGCACAAGTTTGAGTCTCACACCACGCGTTTGAGAGCAAGGCGTTCTCGAGCTGAGCGACCTTGTCCCAATAGCGCCTGAGCCCATCAGGTACTGAACCCTTTCTCTCTGCAAGTGTATTTCCGGTATAGGAAATCTTGACAGTAGAGTTGGGCCAGGACAGCCATCGTTGTCCCCTTCTTGCCTAAGCCCATCGGGTTCGGAACCCTTTCTCTTCGCGAGCATATTTCCAGTATAGGAAGGCTCGACATTAGAGTTGATTTAGGTCTTCTTGCTTTTCCGAGCGCCCACGATTGGGTCTGGGTCTCTGCTTATAAGGATCACAGGTAACTAGAAGCTTGCCTCGAGCTAACAGAGCTTATAGTTCCCCTTCCCTAGGAACGTTTCACTTTTCATTTGCAGTTTGCGCTGCCCTCTGGCGCTGTTCTGCCCTTTCATTATGTCATTGTACTCATAATGACATATATTTGTTTCTCTCCATGCATCCACCTTTACGTGCCTTTTACATTGGCCGCCACTCCATTGTTCTGACTGGACTAACAGGCGTCACTGTATGTCGACAGTGTTGCTGTATGTGGTGATGCAAATGGTGTCGGAGATATTGTCTGTCTCTTTTGCAGTCAAATCTCTTTCCATCTGCTTCCTCCACATTCTCGGACACGATCCCCAAATGATTTGGCCAGAATCAGCTCGAGCTGCTGTTTTCTGTTACCAGGGTGCACGGCGAGGAGGTACATTTCGGATCTTGGTTATCTGCTAACCCTGGGTCCGCCTAGAGCAATGCGTTCCCTTTGCACCCCTGAGCCATACATTAATTTAGAATAGATGTAGCATTTTATACTTCTCATTTTTAACTTGTTTGTATATTGTTTAGATGTTAAATTAATTTGTCCTGCATTTATCATTGTAACATTCGTTCTATATTGTACCGGTCAAGTATAATTTAATTATAAAAGAAAAGGTTCCTAAATTTTCGTGTACCCTCAGAGAATGTATCCCGGACTGCTTATGGGTATACTGTCCCAAAATTCAGAATCCCTGATATATCAATAATGAAAATATGTAACATGTGATCAATGTATATTTGAAATTGTTTTGAATTTTAAACATACACAGGAAACATAAATGCAGATAAACGGATTCACATAAAATAAATCAACATCCCTAGGCTAAAACTAGAAATCCTTAAAGAAGAAAGACAGAACAACAGTTTGTAGGCAGACAATCGTATAAAACCTAAAGCTTGCTAAAGTTGGAGCACCAAGCGAGGGCAAAAAACCGAAGGCAATGTTCTGTGTAGGGTACAGTACAGACAGCATAGGTGAAACCAGCCTAGCGGTCTTTTTTCAAAAATCGATAGTATAGAACAGGGTGAAAATCGATTTCTTTTTCTCCGACTCGACACAATTACCAGGTCTCGTCTTGTGAATGACAGTCCTCATACACTCACTCTCAAGTAGTCTGAAAAGAATTCCTTCTGAGGGCTTTTTCTCACTTCTTCCATTATTCCCTCCCATCCATCCTACCTCTTTTTATTTACTCCCCCTCTTAATTCTTTTGTAACTCCGTTTCCTGTATAGCTTGATTGTGAAATGGAATGCATTGTCTCTTCTTTAGGATTTATTTCCTTGTCATTTCAAGCGGCTGCTTGACTCCGTCCTTATAGTGCTTTCCTTATTAGGCTGTAGCGTCTTGTTTTGTTATTTTAAGTAATTTCACACATGTTGTTATTGTCTTGCCTTAGATTTTGTAATGTGTGTCTTTGCGAGATTTATCAACTCAAGACCGCTTCTTAAAGAAACATGCGAGGGAAGAATATTTTGACATATATCGACTCAAAATATATTTTTTCATGGCGTATGTCAATAATACTACAGTCCGGTAGAATCACTACCAATAACAAATGACGCTTATTTCTTATATTATTAATCGCCCGTGTGGCAATTTAGGGTCTGAACTACCAGTTCAGGATGAAAATTGTACGGCCACTGTTTTCGTTCCAGACATGTCATAGAAGACGACTAAGGAAATTTAGGAGATACGTTGACAACCTGTGATCTGTGAAAATAAACGTCTTATCGCATCTTGTCTCAATTTCTTACTTGTGTCTGTCTTCTATCAAATAATTCCCTAATCCACATGGATGATGAAGAGATGCAAGCTAGCGGAAATTCACCTTTTTCTTTTTCTGTCTGACTCCTAGGTGGTGGAGAACGCTAAATGTGTCTGACTGAGGATGGGTCAACACATTTTACAGACATATGATGAAATAGTTGGCCCAGAAGTGTGTGCTGTGCTCCTGCCAGGATGTGGTAATCCTAGAATACTGGCCCACGGAAATATCTCCCTTTAGGTACTAAACTTGCATTCATAAAGGGACTAAACTTGCATTCATAAACAACCCTTACACTGCCACTCCTTTGAGACTGTTTTACGTGAGTCCGGATATCACTTCAGTTACACAAATCCGAAGAACCTGTAATTTTGTTGGAAAGGCTGTAGGATGGCGGCTGTTACCTGCTGACAGTTAAAGGGATTATTTTATCAGGTACATCATAATCATACTTTTAAAGGTAGACTGACCGGACTTTTACCTTCCTTTCGCCAAACGCAATACGTTTCAGTAGCAACTCGCTAAGTTGCAGTAACAACTCGCCAAGTTGCAATAAATCTCTGCATGAGCTCATTTTTGTCACCCGAATAATGTCAAGACAGTATTTCATCTCTCTTCGCGTGTTTTGAAGAATTTGAGGTATGACGGATGCACAATCGTCAATTATTCACTGCCGAAGATTTTCCGGTCCCCGCACTCAAATTTGATAGACAAAGGTTTTTACCTGTCCCAAGAGAAAGAAATCTAAGAGGGTCAAATCTGATGACCTCCGCCATTTTCAGAATACGAGATATCACATTGCGCGAATGATCATCACTCCTGTCCTATTCGCATATTATCTGACAATTTTTTTTAAATAGTTTTTTCACTGCTCCTTAAAATGTAATTGTTTCTAAAAAGAGGTAACCATTAAAAAAATTCTAGCTTCTTACATTGATGAGGAAATATTGACATGTTATTTATAATGGTTCTGTGGGACACATTGTATTTATTGATAACCTTTGCCGACGAAATGCTATATCTTGTTAACATATTTCATCTCACGACTATTTCTTTATGACATGTTGATGGCATGTGCCGACTGTATTCTATTTCTTGATGGAACGTGCCAACTAAATGCTATTTGTTGATGACATCATCATGTATGTGTCGTATCCGTTACAGAACTTTGTCCTCACTGCCACTGTATAATCCTCTCGGTTCTGTGCAAGCTGCCCAGCCTCTTCAAAGGCGATCATCAGAAGGGCGTCGTGCTCATGATCTGCTTCTTGTTCTCTTTTCTGGAACTTTCCCTCCATGATTCTTATTTGAAGTCATCATGAGTTTCTTGCCATTTTATACGTCTCAGTAGTTTGTCATTGCTTTCTGAGACGATTGTGATCATTTACCAGTTACCATTCCTGATGTGCCCTCAGCCCAATACGGGGCCTTTTCAACTTCCTTCATAGCCCATATCGTTAGTATGATCTTCCACCTTCACCACCAGCAGTTGTGTGTACAGTAGATGAGGACGTCCCCTTGCTGAGTAGTGTCTCGTAGTTCAGCCGAATAGTTAAATTTATTGCCCGGGTGCTGACGCTGCTGTACACAAGCAGACACGTGGAGCTATAAAAGAAGCAGATAGGATCCTGAGCCTCCCCTGGAGAAGTGGCTGTCAATCAAAGTGGTGTACTACCTATTACACACTCCTGACCTATTCTTGTCCCCCTTGTGGACATGTGCCAAGTCAATAATATTTCTTGATGACATGTGAAGGCTAGAAGTGAGATATACTAAGGAAACTGAGTTGGACAACCTGTAGAGGTAATGAAAGAATTATCAAAAACGTATATCAACAAGCTATTTGACAACACATGGAATATGATTCTACAACATGGAGTTCATCAACAAACCCCACACTACAGAACTTGGATAGAGTACAGAACCAAGCACTTAGAATCATCACAGGAGCAATGAGATCCATACCAATCGCGGAAATCCAGAAAATCGAAGGGATGTGTTTAAAGTGCGCAGGGATACTAAAATTATGATCCATGGAGAAAAATTCCTTTCCCACCATAACCACCTAAAGAAAAAAAAAGATTCCAAAATCTGTCACAAGGACAGGTTAACAAAAGTAGCATCACACCAGCTATACACCAGGCGAAGCGTCTGCGTAGATAGTTATGGGATCATCCAGAGGTAACAGTACCACTGATATCTCAATCAGTATACCCCATGGGAAAAACAGACATATAAGTGACCGTCCAAACAACAATAACAAGTGCATGTTGTTGAACAGCAGAATAATTTACAGAAAAGGGTAGTAGCTTTTAGCTTCCTCAATGACCCTTACCCAAGTGATCTATGAATCAGAGTGTATACGGAAGGATCACCACAGAATGCAATAAAAAATGAGGAAGTGGTGTATACGTAAAATACGATACGGCACCAATGATACCACATGTATACTAACGGGGAATTATTGTAACAACTATAACTCTGATGTCAAAGATATTCGTGCCGCTGCAGAGAAACTTTAACAGCAGACAGGTTCTCACACCCTATTGTAATACTTACAGATGCAAGATCAGTACTAGAGGCACTTCAATTCAATAAACTACCAGAGTTAAAAGAGGGAATGCCAATAGTGCAACAACCGTGTAGAATTATACTGCAATGGATTCCATCACACTGGGAAATAGCAGGAAATTAGAGAGCCGATCAACTGGCCAAGAAAGGTTCTAACGTGCAACATCTTGATGTACCAATCAGCTATTATCGACAGAAATCCATGATAAAGGCACAACGAAAAGCTTAACTTACCTTCACGGGACAACTTCTATCTGCTTAACAAGCAAGAACATGTAATCATATTTCTATTCAGAACTGGACACAATAACTTAAACAGCGATATGTATACAAAATTTAACATTGACACATCAGCAAAATGGGGACAAGACAACCAGACTTCAGTTCATATCCTTCAAGAATGTTCAAACCATGACACATTAAAAAATACACATACTTGCCTTCTGATACATCTATGAATGTTAAACTCTATGGTTAAAAACAAGACATGGAAAACACTATCCAATTTATTCAAGAAACAACACAGCTGATATTGATACGAGTTATTATTAGCGAACTAAAGAAGAAGAAGATAACATGTGCCAACTCAATATTATTTCTTGATAATGTTTTACTTGCTTGATTTTAATCACCTGTAATATTACTTTTATACCTACGTATTGTTTCTAGAACCTCTTTGTTTGTTTTGTATAGCTCTTTTGATGAAATTCACCCTATTGTTCTATATATATCCTCATCTTATAGGCATCAATTCTGGCTTTAGCTGTTTCTATAATGTCCATGTTTCTGAGCCATACATTAGTTTCTATTAAAGTGACCACTTTAGAATTTTCATGTTTAATTAGTGTGTGATTTGTTTTGATATCTGCTACTTACTTATCTTAATGAAAGTACTTCTCCATTCCAATTCTCATTTAGCATACATATTTTCAGTCGTTTATATCAGGACTAACTAGCGATCAATAAGCCGTATGCGGCCCTCATATGCTAAAATTGTATGGGTCTCTAAGTAATAAGTACTCTTTACTTACGTATAATATATAATGGGGATGACATTTGTCTAATATTTGGTTGAAAAAGCAGTCTTAAATACGAAACATATAACGTCACGCTGTAATAGCACTGTCTTAAATACGAAACATGTAAAGTCAAGTCGCAATAGTCCGTTTCCTAAATACGAAAAAGGTAAAGTCACTTTATTAAAGCTTCATCTCAGATAACTTTCTTCTTTACATATTTCTTAAAACATATCAGTTATCAAAAAAATGGGGGGAAAAACTAACTTACCGTTTATAATCATCAATAAATATGACCTCTACTGCATCATTATAAGTCTAATTTTCATCTGTGAGGTCAGCAAACAGTTTAGCAATATAAAATGCGACCCTTCGACTTTATTACGTTAACGGCCCTGTTCTAAATTATCATTAACTGTTAATAATTAAAACTAACAAATGATGTGGTAATTGATCATTGTTTTTAAGCACAACCTTGACTCATTTCTCATTACCAAAAATACATCTCGTGGACGTATATTTAAGTTATTTATATTAGCTTTTGAGATATCAAGTCAATACCATGCATACACATTTGAATATTTTCCGCAATAAAAGATTTCAACTAATTGTTCGAAAAATATCTTGAATTTTACGGATATCAGGGACAAGAAAGACAAGTTTCAGATGTTGAAGAAGTGCAACACGCTATTAAGAATAAGTTTGATGGCGCTCCAAGCCCGGATGGAATCAAGTACAGCTTACTCAAGGACATTAGGGAGACTACTAGCTAAGATGACAGACGATTATAATGCCAGTCTGAAGACTGAAGCCTTCTGTGTATGAATGAAAGCTCTGAAAAAACCACCGCACTGCTCATTTGACGTAACAGCAAGCTGCTCGCAATTCCTGGGGTTATTAACAACTACAACAAACCATACAATTATTTTCAATTTACACATTAAATATATTCAATTTACCCATAAAATATCTTGAATTTACCATTAAAATATATCTTACTTGAGCTTTTAACAATTATATATACTGTTAAAAAAAGAGACTCAACATTTTTGGAGTTACTTTTATAAAAGATATTCGCTGATTGGACACCATTCAACTTTGTCCACTTTGTCATTAACCAACATTTTTGGCAATAACTCGTGAAGGTTCATGAGAATCCCGTGAAACTTACTGAACTCAAAACTCTCTGACCATATTAATGAATGTATATAAAATATTTAAAATCAACATGCATAAATGCACAAGACCCGCAATCCTTGGCAACTGACCGACAGGCATGGAGAACTATGACATCCGTCACATGTGCCAAACTTGGCATAAGAGGAACTGACTTACTGACTGATAAAATATTGACAGTCCTCCAATAAATTCAGTTGGAAATAATTAAATGCGCAAATATGGCTCATCTCACTACAGACAAACGACACATCATTATTGGACTCTTACATACTGGACATTCACAAAGTAGTGTAGTCGTCATCCAATTTAATGTGATTAGAAGCACCCGTAGTCTCCTTTGCATGCGATTTCAACAAACTGGCTCAGTGGCGTACCGGCTGCTCAGTGGAAGACCCAGTCACAAGATCGCTTCATGGGGCTGCGTCACCTCAGTAATCGATTTGCATCTGTGTTTTCTACAGTCCAGTCAATGCCAACAGCACGTCGAATTTCAGATCAAACGGGCAGGAACCAGCTGCACGACGCTGGTCTTTGGGCTGGAAGACACTAAAGAGGTCCTGTTCTTACGGACCGGCATCGCCGGAACAGATTGCAGTACGGCGAACCAGCATCGTCAATGCACCGTTGGGAATGGATGGAGACGGGTTTGGTTTAGTTAAAGTCTGAAATTTTCTTCA
Source organism: Meghimatium bilineatum (assembly GCA_034231615.1). NCBI lineage: Eukaryota > Metazoa > Mollusca > Gastropoda > Stylommatophora > Philomycidae > Meghimatium > Meghimatium bilineatum. The sequence goes on along the minus strand of CM067299.1, from coordinate 67,550,089 downwards.
TGCCAACGTTTAAACATTAATACCGTAAAATAAGATTTTGGCACATGTTTGAAATAATGTTGTTTTGCGTTTTGTGTGTGTGTGTAAGTGTTTTTGAACAGCATATCTGCGAAATCAGTGCTTGCGTTATACATAGTCGAAATTAAAGCTGTGTTACATTGTATTTCTCTTTGGGAGGGGGGGGGAAGGTGTCACCTTGAGCTTAATGGTATTTTTTTTCATTTTAATTCCATTTCTCTTTAATAAACACAAGTATTAATTCATGTATTTATGTTATCATGAAATGTATTTGAGTTTAGTTTTATGTATGATATTTCAAACATTTTTAAGGCTGTGAAGAAATCATACGCCTTAGCGGTTCTTAAACAATGGTCCAATGAGAGTACGAGAAGACTTGAAGAAATATTATTAAGCTGTACATTAACACACACAAAAAGTAAAAATATAGACATATATATTTTCATTGTTTATTAGCAACACATGACCTTTACATTTCCAATTACAGACATTGTTGACTATCGTTAACACACAGAGAAGGCATTTCTGGACATTTTTAAATATGGAATATTTTGGTGGTCTGTGATAGAAATAGAATATTTCAAGGGAGTCGCGATAATCAAATGATGAACAGCTGATGTAGCTGCTTTTTTCAGCAAATTTTTTAGTGGGTGGGGTAAAACAAATTAACATAATTAATAAGAGTCGCTGAAATCTTCACAAATGTTGACAAAATGGAATAGTATTTTTTTAAAAGGGCAATTATTGACAAAATCAGATGGGATAAAAAAAACTTGACATTTGTTGGCAGAGTGGGGTGAGATAAAAACTGAATAATTGTTGTCAATATGGGATGGGATAAAAAAATGGACAATTATTGAGAAGGTGGTAAATGCAAATAAGGTAAATAGGTTACTGTTAATATAAAATAATAAAATATAGAAAATAACAATAAAACAAAGAAGGTGGGATGGAATAAACATTGAACATTGACGTTGTTGAAGTTATGCATTAACTGTCCAGAGAAGATTTCAAGTATGTATCACAGCTTCTCACTAAATCAAGAAAAAACCTCAAATATTGATAATAGAAGTGATATATTTCTCATCTTTCCAACATGAACTCAAATGTTGAGGAACTTATCTCCAATTATCAGTCTCATCCTGCTCAATAAGACATCAACATCAAGGGCTGTCTCAGAAACGAGAAATTTCTGCATCGAATCTCCAACATTTGTCTCTTTATTTGGTGGCGCACTCTGACATGCTGTAACCTGGCCATCTCATGATGTTTCTCTCCGACTTGTATCTGTCTACCTCCTGCTAACCCAGCTCTCAACTTTACCCTCAAATAAGGTCTTAAACAAGGTGCCACGTCTTTTAATATGTTCAAATTATTTTATTTGCTTTATTGTATTTCCTTTCATAATCCTGTCTTCATACGCAGCAGAACCTATGTATTCATTGTCTTCTCGTTCCATTCATAAACATAAAGTAAATATTTTAATAGCATATTCCTTTACTGATGTTTACAAAAAACTGATTACTTAAAACATCGATCTCAGTTTATATCTTTACGTTTCCTCAAATTTTATACGTAAATCTATACAATCTATACGAAAGGGAGCTGTGGCACAAGACAGTTTGAAAAACACTAGTTTAGAGCTTGCCCGCAATATCTGACTCTTTCATCCTGATACACCGAACATCAGCATAGTTTTGGGTAATTTTGATCTCTGCGAAGGTATTGTCAAATTTATCCTCAATCATCACTAGTCGCCATTTGCGACTGCATAGCAGGTTACAGTGTAGCTATTCTTTGCTCAAATGCCGGACCATGAAACGCGGGGTGTTGTGTCACAAATGTACACACATTCGAGACGTTACAATAACTGATGTGCTTTTTGTGTGGAATTTAAATATCATTTTGACGAGACACGGCTCTTCCAACCGTAGAAACTAGTCTTCCTCCTGTGTTCATTTTGTTAATGTTACAAGTCATGACTTCTTACTGTTGCAGACACAATTCCTCTCCACCGATCTCTTTCCCTTGTCATTGTTCAATTTATAGTCTAGTTTTTGTAGGACTTCCTCTATTTTGTCCATCTATCTTCTTGGCGTGCCTCTTGGTCTTCTTTTTTCTATATAGTTTTAATACATGTTCCGATTCTATGTAGTTCTTGTATTCAATGTTTCTAAATGTAGAGTCCAAGTTCTAATGTCACAATTTACTATCATCACACACTAGTCTACTTTAGTCTCATTTCTATCGTATTTTAACCTTAAAAGTATGATAGAAATTAGAATATCAATGGCAGTGTCTTGTTACAGTTAATATTGTTGTTGTTAAGGTTTCCAAGAGTGTCCTGAACGTGCCTTCCTGCTGCAGATTTTAAAAATGTGACGTCATAAAAACAGTATGAAGATGGCCTCCCCACTGTTGACACATCAAAAATGAAGAGTATTCTGTTATTGGTGAATGAAGGTCCAGTATGATGATCCATGCATGTTATTGGTGAATGAAGATCCGGCGTGGTGATAGATGCATGTTATTGGTGAACGAAGGTCCGGTATGGTGATACATGCATGTTATTGGTGAATGAAGGTCCGGTATGGTGATACATGCATGTTATTGGTGAATGAAGGTCCGGTATGGTGATACATGCATGTTATTGGTGAACGAAGGTCCGGTATGGTGATACATGTATGATTTTTCCAGCTAGTTTATGAGTAGAGTAGAACTTTTTATAACAAAATGAGATCTATGACAGAATGTTCACTACTGATTAAGACATACCGGCTAGCGACTCCGGAGTCGACGATCGCTGCCTCGTAGAAGAAAACTGTTGACTGACTGTGAGTGATATTGCCGCACATTTAAAGTCACAATTCAGCATACCACATCATTCCCCTTGTGGATCCTGGACATCTCATATCAGAACAATAGCACCTGGTCTGCCACAGGGATCTCCTCTGTCCCCAATGCTGTTTAATGTGTATACGTTGAGAATTGCTCAATTGCAAACCTCAAGCAATTGTGTTCTAACATACGCTGCTGATATCCTACTATATAACAGGAACAGAACAGATATCGCTGACATTGTACAGAATTGACTAGATCATTTGTCGATATGGTGAAGAACATACAGCGCTGTGATAAATCCCTTGAAATCAAAGGTCGTCTTGGCTGGGGACCTTCGACATGCAGCAATGGGTACTTTTACTGCTTCTGCAAGTGATGGTGCTATCTGTCATAGATTATGGCCTCGGCCTACTAACACTGTCACAGAGACAAGTCGATAGATTGGAAAATGTCCCAAATGAGGCAATGAGAATGGTACTGGGGTGTGCTAGAGATACACCCATCTCTACTATGAGATTTCTGCTTGATCTCCCCAGCATTAGAGTGCGACATCAGGTAGCACAAGTTAGGTCATACCTTAAAGTGACAGGATACAACCAACACCCACTACACCAACCTCTAGACGAGTCAAAGGGAAAACGAATCAAGCTAGGCAGATAATGGGTGGCAGAGGCCGAAGACACACTGCGAAGAGTATGTGAATTGGAAGAAATAGGAAAGAACGTGAATGGGTAGAGATAGACACTGAGAAGATATCACTGACTAAAGTAATAATACAACTAGATAAAGCGTGTCGAAAATGGACAGGATACAGTGCTGGAACTCGCCCGACTCCACTCGAAACCACAAGACATAATTATATACACAGATGGCTCCGTTAACAGAAACACAAATAAAAGAGGTAGGGGTTTTGTTGCCTACAGAAACGATGAAAAGTTGGTTGAGAAAACTTCAGCATATTCCACTGTCACATCGAGCATGAGGATGGAGGTAGAGGAAGTTACAGCAGCGCTTAATTGGTTGATAACTGATACATCAACATACTCGGTAATACTCACAGACTCTCAAAGCATGCTGTGCAAGTTCATGCTAAGAAAAGAATGGTGGGACTTAATGAACAAATGAATTGTCCAGAACATTACATGGATATACTTCCCTGGTCATGCTGGGGTCAGAGGAAACGAGAGAGCCGACTTATTGGCAGGCAATGCGGCGATAGACGGCACATTGCTGAGAAGAGATAAAGCAGATTTAATGTAATAAATTCATTTCAAGATGCAGATGAGGTCATTGAGGATGAAAACGTACACATACAGAGAATGTTAGAAATGGGAGTATGTAGAGGTGAGGGAAGGAAAAGTAATTTTTTAGAATAGTCCCAAAGATCACACAATCAACACCTGACCGGGACTCTGAGTCTACATACACTGGGATGGCTGCTGGAGCGGAGGGCGAAGCACTTATGGGAATGTCCCGCGTGCTGTGAACGTAGTTTCTAATCAAGAATCAAGAATCCCCTTATGATACAGTACTAAAAATATGTCTGCAAGATGGAGGACACAGCAGTTTAGAAATAATGCATTTTCAGAGTGTAAAAAATGATGTATTGATGCTTGCGAAGAACTTTTGCGGCACTATAGTTCTCTATACCAACCCCCCCCCCTCCTCACATCCAACCAAAAAATGTATTGATATCCACCAAATCAATCAAAGCAAATAAATATTTGATATCAAACCCCCCTCCCCCCCCCACACACACACCGAATGCTGTGAATTTATTCATAGTAATCCATTGTTATAATGTAAGGAGACACACCATCCTAGAGAGAGCAGGAAGTAAAGCTTCAAACGCCTGGAATAGAAAACAAGAGTGACAAACTCATATTTATTCATTGGTTAGTAAACAATAAAAGTAATAGTTTTAGGATCCTAATCGGTGTTTTCAGAAGTCTACGATACAGACCGCCAGTCTAGCGTTGATTTTGATTTTCGATCTCTTTCTCTCTCAAAATCCAACCGGTGTATCTGCTTTATTCACAATTTATCGAATTTTAAAAATAGTCCAAATTAATTTGGGCAATATTTCTAGTCCAAACTAATATGTGCAATGTTTCTTGTTTAAACTAATTTGTGCAATATATATTATATAAATTATTTTGTGAATATTTTTTGTCTAATTTAGTTTGCGCAGTATTTTTGTATACATGAAATTGTAAAATATTTATTGTCTAAACTAATATGTGCAATATTTCTTGTCTAAATAAATTTGTGCAATATTTATTGTCTAAATTAAACACTCTGAAATGTTTTTGTCCATCGTCGTTTTGTGTTGCCATTCCCCTGCTACCATTGTGCATGACTCCATTACTAGCTTTCCATGATGGTTTGTTCTTTTTATAGGACAAAAAAATCATAACTTTCTTGTTAAGAATGTTTTAGGAGGCAGCTCTCTTGTACATCTAATGCTCTTGACATTTCTTGACTAGTTTTATAAGGTTTTTTCACAAATCTAATATATTTCTATAGCAACTAATTTCAAAAGTAGAAATTCCCTTTGTCACTACTTTATCAACTATCCATGTTTCACAGCCATAAATTGTTACTGAGAATATTCCATTAATAATTTCTAAACAATATTCTCGTGGTTTAAATGTTCAGTATTTTGTATATTATAAATATTAATTTCTTCTAACATTTGCGGACGCTCTGAGGGGACATAGTAAACCCATAGTGGTCCGCGGTTCGCAGGTTTGAACCGCTAGTATAAGTAGTACTAAATGTATTAAGAGTAGGAGCGTAGAGTGGTACACCCAATGCCCTGTATATAAAACAGTGTAATACATCGCGAATTGAAATGATTGCTTTAACTCCGGTCAACACTGATAACGTTTGAATAGGGAAAACCTTGATGACATCATTATTAACTAGCATATATGTGAAATGATGTAACCTTCATCCAAGTCCTTCGCTAACCTATATTTTTCTCGCTGAGCTCATACACCGTTGTTTATCTTGACTAATACAACTTTTTCCGTACTTTTCATTTGATGGTGACACAAAGTATACGCAAACTGACCAATGATCAAGTCGCATCATACAAAATGAATTAAATCAGTATGCATGACATATATTCTGGAGGAGGAGTCGCTTCATCACATCATATCTGTAAAATTGTCAGTTTTAAGCCAGTCTTCCTGCTTTAAAAAGTGTCATTTTCAGATTATCGGTAATGTCTTATGCTTATCGTCTTCTGTGTCAGCCTTATTTTCTACGCCCTCACACCACCATCCCTTTAAGTATTATACTCTCTAGATCAATGTTGGGCAATATTTTAGAGCCGGTAGGCCGGGTTGGGGATTCTCAATGTGGAATGGGGACCAGCAATCTTGTTTTTAGTCCTTTCAAGTATCAAGTAGTATCATCTAAGCTTTGGGGCCTGTACCACTAGTTTTCAATCAGTCTGGCGGGTCCAGTAAACATGGCATGGTGGGACGGTTTTGACTCGGAAAGAGGGGGAGAGGACGTATATAGCCCACCAATGCTCTGGATTCTAGATTGTCGTATAATTTTTATGTTGACCAACAATTTCAGCTCCATGATGCGCCGGTTATTATAAAACCAGTTTTCGCGGACTTTCAGTATCTTATATGTATATATACTAACACGGGAGCCGCGCTAGCGACGCGGGAGCCGCGTTATGAGTGGTCCTGGGTTCATTCCCCAGGTGAGGCGGAAATGTTTTCAGATCGCAACGGCTTCCAGGTCGACCCAGCTTTAAATGGGTACCGGATTAATCCGGGAAGTAAAGACTGCGAGGGAGAGGAGATGGCTACCGCCCTCATTTGCAGAGCCTGTGAAATGAGAGATCGCTAACATCTCACACCCCCTACGGCATTAATAAATGCTATGGGTTACTTTACTTTTTTTTTACTTATGTATTTGACAGTAGAGAAATGAGTCTGGCTTAATGAGGGTGCCCACGTTGTGCGTATCAAAAAATCCAAAGGTGTGCCATAGTCGAAATGAATTTAGGGCCTGAACCAGGGTTTGCTTACGGCGCCATATTGTCTAAATTTAGTCCAGTATACTATTTTCTAGTCCAGAAAAAATGTTCTATTGCTCTTTCAGTTGCATTTTATTTCAAAGATAGTTATATGGCTTTTCACCTTTTCTATGATTGTCTAAGGCTCGCAAATATAATTTATCACAGGGATGATATGCCCCATGGCCTTCTAGATATCAATCAATCAATCAATCAATCAATCAATAAACCGTAACCCTTCAGGGTCGTAGGGGTATCACATTGGATGCTCCAGCACACAGAGTCCTCCAGCGAATTTTATCCTCAACGATGCGGATGAGAGTGAAAATATCTTGTCCTGTCCATTCCTTGATGTCTGTTCATGCCTTTATTTGCCCTCCTCTGCTTCTCCTCTGCTCTCCTCACCATACCGGACCTTCGACAGTTCCCTGCAGTAATTGCTTCAGTATTCTATATATACAAAAGACCAAATTACATTCGTCTCAGAATGAGGCTAAAATGAGACTGTTACTAGAAATAGCCAGGATTTCACGTGCAATATTTACCAAGTCCGTCTCTAGAATAGTCCTGCTTGCTGTTTTCTCCTGGCGTCATTCATCTTGGCTGATAGGATTAACAATTTGTCTCTTTGAGTATACTTTGTGTCGCCAATCAATGAACAGCACGACAAACATCCAATATACCAAGAAAGTGTTGCTGCATGAGATGAATGCTTAAACTATCCTAGAGAAGTATTTGTTTCCGGAAAAACTGTTGGAAACTAGTAATTCTGGTTGTTGTTTTTTTTTAATAAAAGCAGTCTCTTTATGATTTACCCGCGCTTCGTCCGTGTGTATCTAGAAATATATGGATGTACCCAGGATCTAGTTGGTTTATGTTGAAATTATTCGCTAGTTGGGTCACATAACCATATAATTTAAGATCTATTGAAACGACTATAATTCCTCTTGTAATTTTCACATCTGCAACTCATCATATCTATAAATGATGACGTAGACAACGTTGCGAACTTCACATGTAAAACCGTCTTCAAAAACAAACATTCGACATGGGTTTCTCTATTTAAATCCAGCTAATTCCTCTTTTCCGGGCTCTATTTTCCATAGTTTCATACTGAGCCTGGAAGAATGACAACTTAGAAGCTTTAGTCGCCAATTAATAAAACGCACAGAAGTAGATGAATTCAAAAAGGCAATCAATTGCGTGTATTATCTGATGGATTTCTTGGTTATCATATTTCTTCTTGATGATCATAAACATCATATGTTTGTTATATTTCAGTCTATTTATTCGCTAAACCCTTTGTTGCCCTTCAGCGTCAGGGGTAATAAGAGTTTTCTGGAGATGGCCTTCGTGTGTGCTGAGTATATTGTGGAAGTAGCTTCTTGTATTTCGGTAGTCTATCGGTAGTTTCATTTTCGTGGTCGGCCTCTAGGTATACCTTCACTGTCGGTGTCCATGTTTGGCGTTCATAGCACAGCGTTGGCATACTAATCAATTTGAATAATGTTATTTTGATTTTAAATTAACATTTTTGTTTCTGAAGATTGGTTTCATTTGCCCTAGTACTTTACTAATTTTGTATTTATTTGCTGTTCTTGACGTATGTCGTTATATTTATTCCTGGGTATGTGAATTCTGTCACGTGTTTAAGTCTGGTGTTTCATATATATATATATATATATATTTTGGTATTTTTTTCTGTTCTTCCTATCTTTATTACTTTCGAACTTTAATATATTTATCTTCATGTTAAAGGTATGACATGTTTGATGTAATCTTTCTATTTGTCTTTGTAGTTCCTCTTTTGATAATGCCACTACAGCTTGGTCATCTGCATTTAGTAGTTCGTTTAAGTTACCCATCATATTTTTTTTCTTCCGTTGACTTTGTTACTTTGCAGATGTGATATGTATGTTATGAACAATAAGGGGGGGGGGGGTAGTACACATCCTTGTCTCACAGCCGAGTGAATTTGAAAATTATCGAATGTACTCGTTTTTACTAAGTATTGACTATTGGCGTATATGCTCTGACATTGGTTTATCAGATGTTGGGGAACTCCATATGTCTGTAGTGGTATCCATTGTTATCCATTCTCTTAATGCGTTCTCTTGGTCCACGAAAGCCAAATATAAGTCTTAGTTATGTTCTGTCGCTCTTTCTGAAAGTTGTTTGAGGGCGAAGATTGCATCTGTACAGCATTTATATTTCCGAAAACCAAATTGTTTGTTAACTGTGGTACTATTTATATACGCGCATCTTTCTCTCTGGTATCTTGCTAAAGAATTTTCCTATGTGGCTTAAGAGTGATATACCTCTATACTTAGTGCAGTCCCTCTTACTGCCTTTTTTCTTCCAGATGGAAACAATCACCGCTGTATTCCACGTCTGTGGTGTCTTTTGTGTCTTCCATATCACATTGAATAGTCTTTGTAGCCACTTTATACCTGTCAATGTTAGTATTTTTATTAGTGTTATAGGTATGCCGTCTATATTTGTGGTGCTTTGTTAGTTGGTGCATGTTTAAATGCGTCTTCAATTTCTGTTTGTAGAATGTGTGATTCTAGATCATCTTCTATTGTATTTATTGTAATCACTTCACCTTCCTTAAGTTTAACAGTTGATTGAAGTAATTTTTCCATCTTTCAAAGATTGCATGGGTCTATTTAATATGTTGCCATGTTCATCGTTGATTATTTCTGTTGGTTCGTATGTGTCTTTTTTACTTCTCATGATTTGCACTTTCATGTAGAACATATTTGGTGCGTTTTGTCTATCCTTGTTAAGCATTTCTCCATATTCTTGCCATGACTTAATTTTTGCAGATTTGATGATTTCTTGGTGTTAATATTTGCTGTCTTGTATGCTAAGTAATCTTCATGTGTTTTGCTTATTGCCCATTTCTTGTATTTTTGTTTTTTATCTTTCGTTGTATTCTTTACCTCTTCTGTCCACCAAGCTATTATCTTTGATTTCGTGCCTTTATGATTTTTATATCCGCATATATTTTCTGCTGTTTGAATAATGACATTTTTTGAAATATTATAATTCTTCTTCCATGAGCTGGGGGCTTTCTGATAGCTTTGCGAATTATTCGTTAACTTCCTGAATATATTTTTTGTATATGTTAAGTTCTTCCAATTTCTATATATCTAGTTGCTCTTGATGCTTTGTGCTTTTCTTATGCTTGTTATTTTTCGCTCTGTGTGTTTTAACTGTTAGTATTAACTTCATTATGATCAGAGTCTGAACACATGTTATGTATTACACGTGTTACTTTTCGTCTTGTTTCTTTTTGTGAGTATGATGTCTAGCTAGCTCTTACATTACAAGCTGTTCCATTTATACCATTTGTACACTTGTGACTGTCTATGTTTAAAGAAGGTATTCGTTGCAAAAAGGTTGTGCTTGATGCATGTATCTATTAGTTTATAACTGTTGTCGTTAACATTATTTTGTCACCGAAATGCTCTTTATATTCCTCTATTCCGTCTCTATTTTCACCAAGATGTGCGTTAATCTCCCAATAATATATATATATATATATATATATATATATATATATATATATATATATATATATATATATATATATATATATATATATAATATCATCTTCATTGTAGCTGTTATTTATTAATCTGTTTACATCCTCAAAAATCCCTCTCTCTCTCTCTTTTTCGTTTTTTGTTGTGTTACATGGGGCATAGGCTTGTATAAATGTTGTATTTGCTCTATCTATTGCAATCGTGACCGCTATTGAATGTTCGTTTTGATGTGTGACGCGAATTATTCTCTTGGCTAGTGTTGGATCTATGAGGAAGCCAACCCCGCGTTTAACTCTTGAAACTGGGTAAACTCCGCTAAATTTAAACGTGAAATCTTGGTATACTTTCTTACAGCCTTTATCTTTAATTCTTGTATCCGTTAATCCTAGGACTTTGATGCCTCTCTTTTTCATCGCATATATAATATCTTTTTTTTTTTTATTTCTTAGTCCACAAATATTGATTGCAACGTATTTAATATGATGTTTAGCGTTTGTCTTCAAAAAAGCACTCCATTTTACTACGAGCACTTTTAGTTCTCACTGTCGTGTTGCTACTCCTGTCGCAGTGTTGTATCAGAAAATTCTCACCTGACTACGCTGTGATCTCTAATTAACACATACATTAATGATTCACCTATTCCCGATGAAGAATCCCGAAACACCGAACTATATTTCCATTTGTGACGACTGTGAAACAACACAACCGTCATCTCGCGCTATTTTACCGGATTTACGTATTTGTTTTGTTAAAAAGAGGCCACATTTTCTTAACGTGTACTGTTTGATGTGCCAAGTCTACATTCGTAGATATCGCAGTTAAGTTGTAATTTTTAAGTTGACAATTTCTAAGATGACAGTTTTTAACAAGGCATTCCAGTATCTTGGGATTGCATTCTGATAATATGCAGATGTTTGAAAATTAACGCAAAAGGAGAAGAAGAAGCAGCAGATTGTAAAACGTATCTTACCTATTCATCTTTCATATTACTGTTTTATAAACTAGACGTCACGACTTTACTTACCTGTGTTATCTTTCTAATTACTGTTTTATAAACTAGATTTTACCACTTTCCTTACCTGTGCTATCTTTCCCACCACTGACTTTTTTCTCTCTATTCCACAGCAAGCATATAAGGATTGGCTCTGCTCGCAGAAAATTAAATTCTACCGGTTTGGACAAGTTGTTCAACCATGTGTTGAATTCTGTTCTCATGTAGAGGAAATGTGCCCTTTCTTTCGTCCAAAATTGGACTCCTATGCGGGAGACCATAGTTTTATATGCAAAGGTAAGTTACGAAATGTAGTGTATGTTCCTAGTTTGGAAACATGGCATTGGTGCAAGTTGATAACGCCCAAAAGTAGCGATGTGCAAGTAAAAATCCGTGGGTATTCAAGTTGAGAATTCCTGTGGCACGCTGGTTGAAAGCGCTCCTCATTTCTATAAACTGCAGGCATATAGTTTTATTACTTGAGACATACTTCAAGAATGATCCGAATATGAAATACTGATGCAAATACACTGAACTAACGAAACAGCATTGTCTTATTACCACATTAGAAGCAGTAAAGCCATGCAGACATATAGATTGTGGGATCAAAATTTACCAATATTGACACCAGCAAATATTTATTGCATGCTTTTATGTAATTGGATGTCTGCATACAAAACCGTTGAACATACTTCAACACACACACATAGATCCCATTTGAGTAGGAGGTTTTGTCTTAGTGCATTGCACGCCGCTGAGAGTTGAAGTCTTTTTGAGTGTGAAAGAAAGCTATAGAGATACACTACTATTACGTATAGGAAACAAGAGCTTCATTGCTCGTTATTCCATGACATAAAAGTAAAGTTATACTTTGTTTAATATGGAATTTAACTTTCAGCTTAGATGTATCCTCAATCCTAGTGTCCGCATCCAGCAGACAGCAGTGAAGCTGTGTCAGAACGTTCCCATTATTATCAATTCCCCTCCTTCTTCGGGCAACATATTCTTCCGCATAACATTGTCGTCTTTATTAATGTTTTCAACTCATGATTCTAGACTAGTCTTCTTTATTAATGTTTTCAACTCATGATTCTAGACTAGTCTTCTTTATTAATGTTTTTCATGAGCCCATTGACCGCTGAAACAGCAACCATTAATGTTTTCAACTCATGATTCTAGACTAGTCTTCTTTATTAATGTTTTCAACTCATGATTCTAGAATAGTCTTCTTTATTAATGTTTTCAACTCATGATTCTAGACTAGTTTACCTGCCAGCCGCCGTCAATGGTATTTTAAATAGTTGGAGATGTCTTTTGTCGATCGTCATGTTGGGCAGACTTTTGCTTTGTCTACTTTCCGTATATTAGACGTTTTATGAAGTATCTTTGGCTATTTCATATGAGTAAAAGAACTAATCAAACAGCAAAGGAGATGGTGCTTTAAAAAGAATGCGAAAGAAGGATCGAACACGTACTCAGGAGAGCATAATAATGAATTGATAAGAATAAGAACATTGCAAATAAGACTCGAACGCTATTCGCCTTGAACTGAAGTTTATAACACTCTGTCACACATGTGATTGCAAGAAGCTCATGTAGCAAATCCTTAAGCTTTACTGTCACATGCCCCTGTGACTTTATTTGCATGACTGAGCAGTCACCTGGCACTCGAATACGTCTCAGTAGTTTGTAATAGCATCAGTAGTATCATCCAATCCTCCTGTCTCAGCATATCAGTTCAATATAAACCTACTAATGTTCAAAATAAACCTACTGATGTTCAATATAAACCTACTGATGTTCAATATAAACCGACTGATGTTCATAATTTTTACTTGTACACCTCTCTCCATCTCCTGTCTAATGACGCTCTTTATAATTCTCTCAACTTCTGCGCCGTCTACGTAGCGGGAATGAGGATTTTCTTTATAAAGCCTATAAAAGGATGGATTTCTTCCTCCGACATCTGTACGATGACACGAACCTCATGTAGCCTATGTCTTTCTTTCTTTCAGTGTGCATTCTCTCCCATCAAGACACCCAACACGACACTCATAGTGTTCCCTTATTTGGGCAGGGTCAATCTTGTCTTAACCTTCTGTTACAAGAATTGTTTTAATTTTTTTTTAATATATAGTGCATACTGTCACTTTTATAATGAGGCTCGTCATACCATAGATCAGTGTTTCTCAAAGTGGGACCCAAATCCCACAAGGGAGCAATTTGATTGCTCAGGTGGGAGGGGGGGGCAATTCGTAGGGTGGGGAGAATAATACAATTTTTTAATATTAATAATGTATATGTTACACAGAGGGAGGGTGGGCAAAAGAATTTTAGAAAGACAAGTGGGGCATGGTATAAAATAAGCTTGCAAGCAATGCAATGGATGATCATGACATTTGTCCTTGATACAGGACGATATGCAATATAGGGTTAACCTTTCAATCCCATATCTCTACTGTCTGTGGTGTTCTATTATGGCACCTCAAATTTCTCTAGTTTGATCCCCAGAGACGAACACGGTTCTATGGTTTCCCTCTGGCTGCATACTGATGTGACAAGAATCTTAGAGAGATTTTAATCGACTCATTTCTGAGACTCGGGTCATCTTGGCACCGTCAGCTGTCAACTGCGCAAGTGTCACATCTGTGCCTATGTCACACATACCAGTTTCGTAATATTTCTCAACGCCACTTTCATTATTGAATATTGTTTTGAATATGCTCCCGTAACGCTCTCTGTGTCATCATTTACAAACGTTGCACAATGACTTACATAAGAAGGACGGGTAAGATGCTTGGAAACCGATGATCCATTTTTACATCTGCACGATACTACCCATCAGGTGGTTCATTGGTTACTGATCCAACGGTCCATGGGCTCATGCCCTTTGACCCAATGCCATTAAAATGGTATTATATTGCTGGGAAGTTTGTGGATTATCGGCCCACACCGGTACAGAGCCAGAGAATAATTATCACACCTCCAGGAAGGTAGGTTTCAACCTATTCACTGCTCCTAGCCACTGTAGCCAAGATAGCGTTCACTGTATTCATTTCCAGCCACCAATTGACTACTGGTTATGCCGAGCTTTTCTATTGCTTGAGGCATGCAACCAAATGTTCAAGTCAAAAGGATTGTCACGCCCTGAGTCACTGTGCCTCTATGATGGGTTTCAGCTATAGTAAAAAACAGTGCTGTCAGTTTTCTCCTCCCCAGTTCTGCACAGTACATCTGTGGCTCCCTCCCAACCACAGAGAGTGCATACATATATATTCAAGTAAACATAAATCACATTTTAACAACAAAATAACGAAAAAAGCATAATTGTATAGAGGACCTGCCATGAAGTTTCTATAAGAAGATAACCTCAATAAAACGGCATGTCATCCACTAAGGTTTTCTGTTGCATGGGTGGTTTGTCTAGTGGGTCATTGGTGAGACCCACAGACGCAATCACATGCGTTACCCATTAATTAGAGACTCCGTTGTTGCCAAGCTCAATGTGATGGATCATCTGGTTGTCGGGGTGTTCATGTGATGGATCATCTGGTTGTCGGGGTGTTCATGTGATGGATCATCTGGTTGTCGGGATGTCCAATGTGATGGATCATCTGGTTGTCGGGGTGTCCAATGTGATGGATCATCTGGTTGTCGGGGTGTTCAATGTGATGGAACATCTGGTTGTCGGGGTGTTCAATGTGATGGAACATCTGGTTGTCGGGGTGTTCAATGTGATGGAACATCTGGTTGTCGGGATGTCCAATGTGATGGATCATCTGGTTGTCGGGGTGTTCAATGTGATGGAACATCTGGTTGTCGGGGTGTTCAATGTGATGGAACATCTGGTTGTCGGGGTGTTCAATGTGATGGAACATCTGGTTGTCGGGATGTCCAATGTGATGGAACATCTGGTTGTCGGGGTGTCCAATGTGATGGATCATCTGGTTGTCGGGATGTCCAATGTGATGGAACATCTGGTTGTCGGGGTGTTCAATGTGATGGAACATCTGGTTGTCGGGGTGTTCAATGTGATGGAACATCTGGTTGTCGGGGTGTTCAATGTGATGGAACATCTGGTTGTCGGGATGTCCAATGTGATGGAACATCTGGTTGTCGGGGTGTCCAATGTGATGGAACATCTGGTTGTCGGGGTGTTCAATGTGATGGAACATCTGGTTGTCGGGATGTCCAATGTGATGGATCATCTGGTTGTCGGGGTGTTCAATGTGATGGAACATCTGGTTGTCGGGGTGTTCAATGTGATGGAACATCTGGTTGTCGGGGTGTTCAATGTGATGGAACATCTGGTTGTCGGGATGTCCAATGTGATGGATCATCTGGTTGTCGGGGTGTTCATGTGACGATTGCCATGAAATAGAGCGCCTTATATGATCAATTTCGGTATGCACTTTAGAGGTGGTTTATCCACCAATTTAGTACTCTACAGCCTTTCAGTTTTAACATCGGCTATTCCTACGTGTAGATATGATGTACAGGATCATAATAGGAGTAATTCTATTATGACAACATACTGGGTCATCAGGAAGAGGGCACCCAAGACGGCGATGGTATAGTGATATATCCGATTTTTTTTAAATGTCTCTAGCTGCGACAGGTCAATTCATCCAGAATCACGCAGTGTTCAGAGAATTCATTTGAAGACCACGTTCTGGAAAGAATATTTCATATGATGATTAGATATGTTGTGTTCTAACAATGTTCCGCTCGTTTAGGTTTGTCTCTGTTCTTCCGTTTTTATATTGCCATTTATCATTCATTCCCTTCCGAACCTTTGTCATGTGTGCTAACATATAACATTGTGATATAGTCATTGGCAGTGTCGTTCTTTAATGTCGTGTGATATGCTGTGTTCGAGATAAAGGTATTGTAGTCCAAGCGTCTAATTTATTAGTTTTTTCCTGTGCGTTTAGCAAAACGTCATTACCCTGTTTTCAATTGTCACATCTTGGAATATAAAACGAGTATAAACACATCCACACACACATACAAACATTACACAGTAATATATATTCATCACGTTATAACACGCACTGACCACCGACTGGTCCCAGAACTACATTGACCACTGGACAGGGTTGCCATATTAGCTTTATAAAAGTCCCATTTCATAGATTATGCTTTTTTTCTAGATTGGTTGGCTTCAGAGAATTGATTTGCCCTGTCTGGCATTTTCTTGGGTTTTAAAAATATATTTTCATAAAAGTAACACTTGACCCACTATTTAAATAAGAACGCACAATATTCCTGTAATCACGGACTAGTTTTTGTTAGATTGTTAGATAAAGTTATAGAGACCTTTACCCATTTAATTATCGTGTTGAAAACTTGGAGAAAAATCACGGTTTAAACGCAATACGTTTATCAGGATAATGTCAAAATATGATTGTCATCCACACATGTCCTTTTTGACAGTAAGTATTGTATAATAATATAATCATGTGGTGGTATTTTGTAGTTGCAGATTTCCGTTATATTTGTACTAATATGGTGTAGGTTACAGGCTAGTTTTATAAGGCAACATCATTATTATCAGAAATACATTCTTACTAGTCGTACATAATACTTCACCAAGGGTTTGGGGGTGGGGGGGCTAGATAACCACTTTGCTCTTAATTATTTTTTTTATCGTCCAGGTGGGAGAGGTTTACAATCGATTTTATTTGTTTTCTAGTAATCAATATCTTGTTTTATTTTCCTATATGAAGAAGGATGACTAAAACCACCAAATGTTGCCATATCTATAGACTTGTATTCCTGCATTAAACCCACCTACACTTATTATTGAAAGTCGGGCATAAGATGTTGTTTGTACAAAGCTAATTATAAATAATAAATTGTAATCACAATAAAGACATACAAAAATGTTTCTACTATTAAAACAGTCTGATAAATATGCGTCTCTATTTCTTTTTTAAATTATGTTTCATTTTACTCCATCAGCTCTGATGGCCTCTGCATAAGTTTTCTTCTTAACTGCATCATTCTTCTTAAAAACCACATTTTAGTAGCCTCCGGTTCACGTTTAGTTTTTTGTGTCCAGTCCATCCGTAGAAATAAGAATGTTCGATATATAAATATAACACAGTAGAGCTTCAATTCTAATACGATTTTGATAGTATTTCATTTGCACTGTTATAATGTGCGACATCAAACATGGAAATCCAAAAATAAAACATGATGAAAAATGCCAAATAATATAAAGAAATTTAATGTGACAATGTGTCATGTACATAATACTATAATATCATCACCTCTTTATGCATGTGGAGCATGGGCAATATGTGCCAGACACGCTAGAGGACGCAACCATCTCCAGCAAAGCTGCCTTCGTAAGACACTTAACATCCATTATATCGATATATCTTATACGATGTGGTTCTTATTTGCCTTGCGGCATCAGGAGTAGAGGAGTTTTCTGGAGACAGACTTCTCGTGTGCTGTTTGTAAACGTGTTTCTGTGGTTTCTTTGATTTCTGTGGTCTATCTTTTACATGATCTGCCTCTGACTTTATAGATAGCTGTGATATATATGCGTCATGGTCATCTGTGGCATGTTGTCTGTTGGAAGTCTGAAAGTGTGTGAAAATCACTTAATATGTTGTCTTTTGATGTGTTCCAATACTGGTATTGTTTTGGTTATCTGTCTGATGTTATCGTTTCTAATATTCTATCTCTTAATGATGATACGCTTATTCTTCGTAGATATGTCACTTCTGCTGTCACTATTTTTTCGTCACACTTAACGTCTATTGATGGGATAAAATACCAGACATTGAAGTAAGGTTAAAATATAAGTCTGAAAGCATGCATACAATGTTGATGGAGGTGCAGACACGCTGGGGAGGAGACATGATCCGCATGAAAGATCAGGTCTACCAAAGAAGTTATTATATGGAGAACTTCAGAATGGCTCCATAGACAGGAAGATAGAAGACAAGTTTTAAAGACTCTTAAAACATCATTGATTCACTTTAAAAAAAGACAAACGTTCACGGGAGTCTTGCAGAAGACAGATCCGTCTGGCGTCGCAGACTCAGGAGGGGTGCAGCAGCTGCAGAGAACCTCAGACATCATGCTGCACAACAACAACGCGCTAGAAGAAAGGCAAAAGCTGCTCAATGTCCCACAGACTCAGCCCACACATGCTCAGAGTGTGGTTGAAAATTCTAGGCACGCATAGGACTCATTAGTTACAGTCGGACACGCCGCATACATCATCATCTCATTATCATCCCAGTTGAGCTAATTTGTCATCGTCGACTACGACAGGTGAACAACAACACATAATAATTATCAACTTTTAAAAGCTGTAAAGCTGAACATTAATGTAAGCATGTCATTCTAGTAAGAAAAATAGTGTTACATTTTGCTAGGCTGTTCTCTGGATCTTTTCTAGTATAATTTGACTTTTCATAGAAAATTAAGAAACGGCAACCCTGGCAATGGGTCTTGAGGCTGACAAATACAAATAAAATGTAAGCAACAATCAAACTGGACTTGTCGGGTTCCAGTCGTGCGTAGTTTTCCTTTCCGCGCATTTGATGCCTATTAGGGTTACCGCTGTTAGACCGATATTTTTTATTCACCAACAGCATACCTGGATATAATGTGGTCAACATCACACCGATAGAGTCTTGTGTGCATCCTTCTTATTTTATCAGAGTACCTCAACGCCTCCTACTAAATTACTCACTTGGCAGAAACATTGTAAATGTTAAATTTTCTGTGACCCGAAAGAGAAATGATGACAATCATTTAAGAAAGAGTTAACATTTAATATGAAAAGTAAATTTGGTTCAATAAAATGCATATCTTATGGCTCCTTTCAACCATAGATGTTGGTCCAATTAGGTCATTTTTTGGCTTCATTCTCACACTCCCACCGGATTTATTTTATAGCAACACAATGGTTCTACTAAATTTCCAACAGGATATAATACAGAGAATGGAAATGCGTTGCGCCGTCATTGTCTCTGCGCCAATCACCCAACATATCCGACTTCGCCGATGGTTATTCTTTTTCTTATTCTGCGTTCGTTCTCAAACTCCTGCAGATTAGCAGGATGTAGTCCGGAGAACGGAATGCGTAGTGTCATGGTTTACAGCATTGCTGCGATATCTGCGCCTTTGGCTTGACACATACGACTTCAGCATGGCTTTGGATCACTTACCCTATATGGAATGGGACAGCCAACTCCATCCCATAACCTCCGTAGCCGCCTTTTACGACATGCGTAGAAGGTAAACAGTGTTGCTATTCTTTGCTCCCCTTTAGGGCCCCGGTAACACACGGGCGGCCGATGGTTACTAATATGTGTAGTGTTTTTACTACTTCCACTGAATGGTGGAAATCTATAACCATATATATCGCTAGTAGTCTAGCGGTACGAGAGAGCTGATTCCCGTACTTACACGCTGGTCACCAACCTCAATACTGACCAGTCAAACGTGCTTTACCTTTTTGTCGCTTTCTTGCATACTATCGACATAGCCACTGACGCCCACCAATAAGGTTATATTAGAGCTGTTGGCCACCAAACATCTTCTCTTATGCGTTCGTCCTCAAACTTCGGCAGATAAGCAGGATGTATTCCGGAGAACGGAGTGTTGTACCATAGTTTAAATCTTACTCAGTAACTTATTGACCATCAAATAATAAAAGAGATTATTGTTCTAGCAATCCCGTCACCACGACATCCAGAAATATTAATAATATATGTAAAAGAGATGAGGAAGATAACTTAATAAATAGGAAGATTAACTAACAACATAAGATTATATACGTATGTTGAGTACCCATGCTCCAAATTAAGTAATTATTAGCGACTTAATAAAAATTAATTTGGAATGTAAGTTACAGGTAAATGTTAATGTAATTCCATGACACCTAAGGTGGTAGCGTTACTATACTAGAAATGTAGTCCAATAAAGCACGTAAGGTGGTAGCGTTCTTCTTCTTCTTCTTTCCTTTTTTATCCTTTACGGGTGTCGAGGGAGATACACTGTTCTTGTTCTCGCTTTTCTGGCAGCTTCAGATAATGGCATTTGGTGTTCGTTTACTATCTCTTTGATGTTGTCGATCCAGCGTACTCTAGGTCTACCCTTGGCTCTTCTTTCTGCTTCTCCTCTCTTCATATATGATTTATAAACTAGCGAATCACACGGAATTCTTTCCAGATAACCATACCATTGAATTGGTTGATTTTGTATGTATTGTAGAATTAATTAGACACCAAATCTTTCTCTTATGACCTCGCTTCTGATTCTGTGTCTTCTGGTCTCTCTTGTGGCTTTTCTCAGACATCTCATCTCTGTTGCAACTAGCTGTCTTTTATGTTTTGTTGTTAAGGATCATGTTTGACATTGGTAGCACAGAGTTGGAATGAAGATATTTTGGATAAGATGTTTTTTTTCTGTTGTCATTGGTAGCATTGTGTGTTGCAAGAAAGGGGGTTAATTCTTCCAATATTTGATTAGCTTTGCTACAACGAATGTCTATTTTGGTGTCCATCTTGCCATCTGAAGAGAATGTTGCGCCTAAGTATTTGAAGGTGTTTGTTTGTTTTATGACTTGATTTTCTACTGTTATATTTAGATTGTGTGTATCCCTTTTTATTGACATGGTTTCAGTTTTATCTATGCATATCTTCATGTTGTTGTTCTTGCACTCGATGTCCATGGATGTTAGATGACGTTGTTGTTCTTGCACTCGATGTCCATGGATGTTAGATGATGTTGTAGTTCTTGCACTCGATGTCCATGGATGTTAGATGACGTTGTTGTTCTTGCACTCGATGTCCATGGATGTTAGATGACGTTGTTGTTCTTGCACTTGATGTCCATGGATGTTAGATGACGTTGTTGTTCTTGCACTCGATGTCCATGGATGTTAGATGACGTTGTTGTTCTTGCACTCGATGTCCATGGATGTTAGATGACGTTGTTGTTCTTGCACTCGATGTCCATGGATGTTAGATGACGTTGAAGTTCAGTTTCTTCATATGCTATTATGGCTTGATAGTCGGCAAGAAGTAGCTCATTGGTATTTTCATTTTGCAGCTTTATGGGAGCGTCACTATACTAGAAATGTAGTCCAATAACATGTACGGTGGTAGCGTTACTATACTAGAAATGTAGTCCAATAACACGTACGGTGGTAGCGTCACTATACTAGAAATGTAGTCCAATAACATGTACGGTGGTAGCGTTACTATACTAGAAATGTAGTCCAATAACATGTACGGTGGTAGCGTTACTATACTAGAAATTTTCTAACAAATCATAAAGTTCTTTCCTGCATGTTCTGTTGAAAATAATTTCAAAACGAGGGATTGGGGGGAGGGGGGTAGGTTACATTTTAAAGACATAATTCAGTAAAATGGGGAGGGAGGTGTTCTGTGAATCCTTGACAGTAATTCACTCGGGAAAGGGGGAGGGGATGGAAATTGCCAAAAGTTGTTGCTGTAATTTATAAACAACCCCTTTCTTCAGTGCCTTACTTCAGTGTATATACGACCCGATAGCAAACATGGGTCTATGTAATTCATCACTCAGTGACTGTATATGCGACCGGACATCAAACTCCGGTCTATATAATTAATCAGCAGTCAGTTTATATACAACCTGACAACAAATACTGGTCTATATAATTCATCACACAGAAGGAAAGAAGTTTGGTGGTCTGCTATAACCGTGTTGGTGGGCGTCAGTGGCTACCAAAACGCAAAACAACGACAAAGAGGTCCAGCGTGTTTGATTGGTTCGCTATGAGGTTAGTTCGTTATGGTGTTGATCCGACTAATCATTTTTTGATACGTATAATGTTTACCTTCCGCCAATGAAAGCACGGATCAATCAAAGGTTAGCGAACAGTAAAAGTAAAGTAATACATAGCATTTATTAATGCCGTAGGGGTGTGAGATGTTAGCGATCTCACATTTCAGAGGCTCTGCAAATGAGGGCGATAGCCATCTCCTCTCCCTCGCAGTCTTTACTTCCCGGATTAATCCGGTACTCATTTAATGCTGGGTCGACCCGGAAGCCGTTGCGATCTGAAAACCCAGGACCACTCATATGCGAAGCCAGTGCGCTAACCACTGCGCTAACGCGGTTCCCATTATGACTAGCGAACAGAGGTGATGATCAACACCAGTTAAAATAACCTCGAAAAGGCTGCAGATTTCTTTAATTATTTGTTTAAGCTACATTGGGTAAAACGTGTTAAATTAGTTATAACGTCCAGCAGGGAATTCTTACCAGTATAATTAAAGAATTTAGATACCGTAATGGAACATTCATCAATGTTTATGTTTTCAACCAGCCTTTGCTGTGACGTCATAAATTATGTAGCATATCCTTGTATCGTGGGATCCGTCTGAAGCAAGTCAATATTTTTAGATATTTGGAAAACTTCATATCAGCAACCGGAACGTGCATGAAATATATCAAATATAGAATAGTGACAGGCAACATTTAACAAGACTAAGAACATCTTATGTAATATATCTATCTATCTATTGTCTTTTCCACAAATGTCGTTAGGCGTCATGGGGAATTGAAGTTTTCTTTGACCATCTTTATTGCGCTTGCCATGGTCAGGCCGTGGTTCTTAACAATCTTACTGATTGAATCTTCCCATTTTATTCGTGGTCTTCCTCTTGCCTTGTAACAGAACTGTCTGCTGTTGTACGCTTGGATGTCTGGTTGTGATGGTTCTATTCGCATAAGGTGTCCGAACCAGTTGATCTGCTGACTTTCTATATATTGTTTGCATGATATAGTCTTTACTATCTTTCTTGTGTCTTCATTTCTCATTCGGTCTCTTCTGATAACGTGTATAGCCTTTCTCGGGTATTTCATCTCACATGTTGTAAAATCTTTCTCAAAGTGTTTTTATCAGGGGGCATCTCTGGCACTGGTAACATAACTTTGGAACAAAGATGGTGCTTATTATCTGTCGTTTGGTCGCCATGATAATCGCTTGAATTTTAGCAGCGGTGACGGTTGTTACAGCGTTTGCTTTTTGACACCTCATGTCAATATTCCGCCGAAGACGGATGTGTCGGGCCATTGGCGCAAATAAAACGGCGACACAACGCATTTCCATTTTCTGGACTACATCCTGCAGGACCATGATCCAGCTAGATCAAGTTGGAGTTTGAGAATGAACGCAGAAGAAGAAGAAGAAGAATTTCTCTATCAATTTTGCTGTCTTCTATAAAAATGTATCCTAGATATTTAAATTCTGATGTCTGTTTTAGTTTTGTGCCGTTGACATACACATTTAGCTGTTCTTTTCCTCTGTGTATGTTCATAGTTTCTGGGGTTTTTTTATGTGTTCAACTTCATATTGTATTTTTCGCACGCTAAATGTAGCGAATTTGTGTGTCTTTGTAGTTCGCCTTTAGTTTCATGTATCGGACCGTGATCATCAGTGAAGACTAGATCGTGCAGAGAGTTACATAGGTCTCTTGATATGTATGAGATGTGTTCGCTTCTTGCTTCTACCTCTTTCGTAATCCTGTCCATGTATGTAAAAAAACATCAGTGGTGATAGTACACATGCCTGTCTTACTCCCGTTGCAGTTTCGCTATATGTAATATGTTGATGTTGTAATATGTTGCTGTTTCGACATATCTAATATGTAATAGTATGTAATAAAAACTGTTTTTAAAAAACGAAACGTAACATTATTTCAAACGTGTACATGAAACTTTCAGACTCTAACTAAACCAAACCTGTCTCCAGCCATTCCCAACGGTCCATTGACGATGCTCGTTCGCCCATTGCAATCGGTTCTGGTGATGCTGGTTCGTAAGAACAGGACCTTTGTAGGGTCTTCTAATACAAAGAACAGTGTCGTGCAGCCGGCTTCATGCCGTTTAATCTGAAATTCGAGGAGCTTCTGTCATTGACTGTAATGTTGAGGACGCAGATGCCAATCGATTCCTGAGGTAACCCAGTCATATGAAGATGTCTTCGGCAGGAGTTGTGACTCTGGGTCTTCCACTGTGTGGCCGGTCTGCAACTAAACCAATGTGTTAAAATTGTCTCCAAAAGCGACTAATGGTTATTCTAACCACGTTCAATTGTCTAGCCACTACATTTTGTGATTGTTCAGTCTGTAAGCGTCCAATTATGATGTATTGTTGTACTGTAGTGAAATGAGCCATACTTGCGCATTTAATTTCCATCTGAATTTATTCGATGACCGTCAATATTTTATAAACATTCAATAATGTGGTTCGAGAGTTTTATATTCAGCAAGTTTCACAGAATTCTCATGAACCTTCCATAAGTTATTGCTAAAAACTTTGTTCTGACATTGACCTCTTTCATGACCTCACGAATCATGAGGTGAGTACAATTAAGGTAACCACGAGAAGTTAATGACTAGGTGGAAACAGTCGATAGGTTGAATGATGTCCAATCAGCGAATATCTTTTATAAAGGTAACTTCAAAAAGTTGCGTTTCTTTTTTAAACAGTATATTATTGTCAGGTGAAGTGAGTTCTTATATAGAACTAATTCTGATGTATGGAAGTGAATCGTTTATCATCAGCAGAATAGTATTAAAAACTATGTGGAGACATGGTTTTAGACAAAAATATTGAGAACTTCGTGGACATATATAAAATGTAATGAATATATCTTGAAAAATTTATTTAAAAAAGAAAGTTGCTCACTCGCATCAGGGCAAGATAGTCCACATTCATTGGACACAGCTTGTGATAAAGAAAGACTCAACATATCCTGACAACAGGCAATTTGAAGAGCATGAGTGGTAAGGGAAGACCAAGAGAGAAGTTGCTGGACAGTTTGTCATAGCAGCATGGATGAACATTGCCATTGGCATTGATTTATAGTGCACACGACAGAATGTTGTGTACAGACACGAGAACTAACGTCATACTGAATATGTTATACTAAGAGAATGACTTAATTACAAATAACTTGCAATGTCTGATAATTACTATGAATATTTGCTAACCTTATTTTTTTTTCTCTTTTCTATTCACATCCCTCCTCACCAACTCTACTGACATCATTTCCTCGTCCACTGACATCATGCGACCACGATTTTTGCCTGCAGACCCACACATGAACCTTCCAAGCACTGTACCAGAAGATAGCTGCTACGGACTCTGTGAACTATGGTCAAAACCATCCATAACAGAGTTCTACTGTTCCCATTCTAACCTCCGGGGCTCCAATTGCCCTTTGTTTCAGAATTGTGACACTCATCGCGAGACCATCAGCCACAGTAACCATAGCAACATGAATAACAGCTCAACCTCAGGATCAAACGCAATGTACACTGCAACACGCACACAAACATTTTGTTTATTTACACTTCAGATGTTCCTCGTGATCTTAGCCTCATTATTACGGCTGCCATTGACATTGCCCGAGTCGCAGTATATTCCTGAAGGTCTTACATAGTAAGTACAATCCACTATAACTTACGGTGGAGCAAGTAACAAATGTGAAGTTAAATGTAAGCAGTTGTGGATCTTTGGATAATAACATAGGACAAGAATTTGAATTCATATTCGTCTAAATAACACTGCGATGAAGTCAGTTTGCTGATGTACGATTGAATAGATAAATCACTTCCTGTATTATCTAATGCTCTCCCTTGTACCATGTTTAGTAGGTTTCAGAGCATACTGTATTTTGTATTTCAAAATAAGATATCCACGTAGGGGATATAAATGTGAGTCTCCCCCCCCCCCCATGAGTCTACCTTGTAAATAAACGATGTTAAGTAACATTTATAGACGAATTACATGCAGCGTTATTATTGGTTGTCTGTGATGTCGGTTTTAATGATCATGTATGCATGTATGTATCTGTGATACTCAAGATAAAATACAGTTAATTAACTATTGGTCCTTGTTTTACGACGTTGCCAATTAATTGTAATATTAATGTGTGTAAATAAGTGTAAATGTATTACGTGTGTATGTGTGTGTGTGTGTGTATGTATGTATGTATGTATGTATGTATGTATGTATGTATGTATGTATGTATGTATGTATGTATGTATGTATGTATGTATGTATGTATGTATGTATGTATGTATGTATGTATGTATGTATGTGTGTGTGTGTGTGTGTGTGTATGCATATATATAAGTGTGTATATGTGTATGTAAGTGTATATATGTGTAAGTGTTGATATTGAACGTATATATGTATATATATATATATATATATATATATATATATATATATATATATATATGTGCGTGTGCGTGTTAGCTCGAGTGCTATTACACACATATATATATATGTTATATATATGTGTATATATATACACACATATATGTATATATATGTGTGTATGTGTATATATATACATAAAGTATAAATGTATGTGTATATGTATCTATGTGTAAATGTTTATATGTGTGTGTATGTTTGTGTACGTATATATAGATATGTATGTATGTGTGCGTGTATAAATGTTTGTGTGTATCTACGTATGTACATATATGTATGTACATATTGCTCGTAGGCGTGCAGTTATGTATGTAGGTATATGTTTGTATGCGTGTATGTATATACGTATATGTGTTATGCACGCATGTATGTCTGTGCGTGCCTGTGTGTATGTATGTATTATGCATGCATATGTGCACCATTTATTATACAATAACACCAAACTGTGAACCTCTGTTGAAACTTAAAACTAAGTTTTGAATCTTCCATACATTAGTCTGCTATATATAAAATATCCCTGGGCTGTATAATATGTGATAACATAATGCATTCATATGATGACAATTATGTACATAATAACGCTCACTTGCTTTTGCCATGTTGTTAATGTGTAAATACTCCAAAAAATTACTGATAGACAAATTAAGGCAAATATATTAAGTATGTATTTTGTATTGCAGTCAATTTTTATGATGTTTACAGTAAGTAAATTGTTTTTGTACTAAGACGTGCCAGTTTTTTGTTCGGTCACTGCCAAAATATCATTTGTCTCCATTGGCTTGATGAATATTTTATACCAGTATCAACAGATTGCTATATTATTTACATTCATTTTGATCTGTAATAAATAACACAGGAACTGTTACTACTATTATTTAAGATGTGATGCACTTCAAGGACCATACTCATTTGAATATTTCATTGTAAAATAACAGTGGTTTGTAGAACTGAATACCATTCATAAACAATGCTCAAAAATAGATTTCTATAGGAACTGAATTTAGTCTCTTCACTTCTGCTGTCATGTTTTGGAGTTATAAATGAGTGTAAAATGACGATCCTAGCAGCTGTTTTATCCCTGAGCTATCTTCACTCCAATCTACAGGCTCTCAAGGACTGCCTAATGTAGCACTCCATACTAGCTATGAGTTGTCTTAGAGGCCTGGATTCATAATGTAGTACTAGCCGCGTATCGCAATGGTTTCGCATGAGTGGTCCTGTGTTCATTCCCCAGTTGAGGCGAAATGTTTCTCAGATTGCAACGGCTTCCAGGTCGACCCAGCCTTAAATGGGTACCGGATTAATCCGGGAAGTAAACACTGCGAGGGAGAGGAGATGGCTACCGCTCTCATTTGCAGAACCTCTGAAATGTGAGATCGCTAACATCTCACATCCCTACGGCATTAATAAATGCTATGGGTTACTTTACTTTTTTACTGTTTACTCCAAGCTCGCTATGAAATGTCTTGGTAGGTCTGGATTCATAATGTAGTACTCCAAACTAGCTATGAGATGTCTTGGAGGTCTGGATTCATAATGTAGTACTCCAAACTAGCTATGAGATGTCTTGGAGGTCTGGATTCATAATGTAGTACTCCAAACTAGCTATGAGATGTCTTGGAGGTCTGGATTCATAATGTAGTACTCCAAACTAGCTATGAGATGTCTTGGAGGTCTGGATTCATAATGTAGTACTCCAAACTAGCTATGAAATGTCTTGGAGGTCTGGATTCATAATGTAGTACTCCAAACTAGCTATGAGATGTCTTGGAGGTCTGGATTCATAATGTAGTACTCCAAACTAGCTATGAGATGTCTTGGAGGTCTGGATTCATAATGTAGTACTCCAAACTAGCTATGAGATGTCTTGGAGGTCTGGATTCATAATGTAGTACTCCAAGCTAGCTATGAGATGTCTTGGAGGCCTAGCGGCTGTTTTCTTCCTGAGCTATCGTCACTCCAATCTACAATTGGATTCACAATTCTTTAATTTTCACATTTCATGGTTATGGTTGCGTGTATGTGACCTAGAGGTCGTGGTGACTGGAATACCAGGACCGCAACCTCCACTATTTGTTATGATTAAACGCTCTGATATAACCAAATTGGAATAACACCCGCGGTTGTAATAAGAGTACCTAAACATAAGAGGTTCTTTTTAATTTAATAATAAACCTGGTCACAGTGAATTGTATTTGCTTGTTTGGATCTTTTAGAACTACGAGCAATTAAATTCTCACATCCTTTTATGCAATGTGGGATTAGTGCATAATTTACTTCTGATGTCATGATGGTGTTACATCGGAGGTTGTTAATATTTTTTAGCTATTTCGACCACTGTCCTCGAGTATTTCGTTTCTAAAGCTTGTATCCAATTTTCTTGTTTTTGGTTTACAGTTATTGCCAATGCTCACATCAATATGCAAAGATTGTGACATAGAGCGGTATATTGTCATCTTTTTAATCTGAACAATCTCTTTCTTACTGAAGAATCCTTAATTATGAACTGAAACAATCCACCAGCTCCTGCGTTTTCTGGTTATGGGCTCTTCTTTGATATCAAGATAAATAAAAATAGGTAGATGTGTTACCAAAATAAAACATATAACAACCTAAAAACGAGATACAGAAACAGTGTATCTCGTTCTTAGGCTGTTTTATGATTTTATTCTGGTAACACGTCTACCTATTTTTGTTTATTTTGATATCTTCCCTGTGTTACTCCAGCCACCTACTTCCTGTTTAGGTTTGTTACCCTAAACTGAAACATTTATCCCTCTTCTTTGATACCTCCCTTCCATTATGGCCGCAGTAGTGTAATATCTAAATCCCTCCCTCACCGACCAGGTGACCAGGGTTTCGAGTTTATTCGTCACTCGTGGTTTTTTAATTAAATAGATCGCGATGTCCACCCAGTTACTAGGAAATGGATATCAAGGCTCATGCTCTAGGGAAATCAATGAATATCGACATAATTATTGTGTGCTCTAGTCATGCAGTGTCTGATCAACCACTAGCTAGGCAGCAGTTGAGCACTTATGGAAAAACTGTATGCTACAGTGTTGATTCAAAGCTCAGTTTACCTTTTACGTTGCATCCCTTATTATATATAACAACTCCGAGATATTTAAATATATTGGTATGCTCCAGAAAATGATAACTTGTCTCTGGAAGAGACAGGTACTCTGAGCACAATAAGAATATATTCAATTAACGCGATATGAATACAAACAATAAAAAAGATATGAATAAATACAATAACCACGATATTAATACAAACAATAAACACTATCGGAACACACACAAATTAACACAATACGGGTACACAAACAAACGCAGCATGAATACGAATAGAAAGACAACATTACTTTAAAAATAAACACAATATGAATATAATTAAACAATACGAATACACAAACCAAATAATATAAATACAAAAATTAAACACTATATAAATGAAACCAATAAGCAATATTTTTTTTAATAGTCTAAATATTTTTTGTAAGTACAAAAACTAAAACAATATAAATATAAAAATAAACACATTAAAATACAAAAAATACTTCAATGTAATAAACAATGTAAATATAACAAAACACACAATATGGATACAAAAGGATACAATATAAATACAAGAAATAAACTATATAAATACAAAAATTAACAATATAAATGCAAAACAAACAATATAAATATGAAAACAAATATATTATGACTCATAAAAAAGCCGATATAAATTTAAAAACAACAAAACACAATAAGAATACAAAGTTTGGTAACATATACGATTTAAGATTTAAAGATCAACCCAGTATTTTTGGCTGTAGTATTTTTATGGGTAATACAAATAGGTTTAGTAGCTTGTCATTTCTTCTGAACCACCCGGATGCCCGATTGCCTGCATATATGAATACAACAAACTGGAAAGTGATATTTTTTATTAGATACTAGTCTGAGAAATTAGGCAAAATGTGTCTCATGGGAAAGCCATTTTAACTGTCTCGCCAGACTTATTAAAATACAAATTACTTAATGCTCCTTAGTTCGCAGAATATCAACTCACAAGCTATCGCAGTCAAATTTTTAAAACATAAGGCACCGAACATTATGCAATGTATTCAAAGGACGTACACACCCTTATCGTCTTTGATCATGCCATTTCAAAACATGTTCAAAACTGAGACTTAAAAAGACAGTATATGTCGGAGCCTTTTATCATGAGAATATGAGGCAGCAGACGCTTTGTCTTTCACTGGCAAGTATTTTTATCAGGACACAGAAAATAATAATTCACAGTGGTTTTTATTTTCTCATCCATTCATAAAAATCTTCACAGCTAAACTTAACCACGGCTAAAAATTACCACAGCTAAACTTGCCCCAGCTAAACGCCTTGTAATGTTGATTTTTTTAAATACAGAATTTGAATATCACATATGTTTAAACAATTTGTTATAGTCATAGTCAGCTGCAGGCTAGCATACCTGTATGTGGTTCGCAGCTCAATAACGTTGCAACTTCTGTTAAGTTAGACTA
Source organism: Meghimatium bilineatum (assembly GCA_034231615.1). Classification (NCBI taxonomy): domain Eukaryota; kingdom Metazoa; phylum Mollusca; class Gastropoda; order Stylommatophora; family Philomycidae; genus Meghimatium; species Meghimatium bilineatum. The sequence goes on along the minus strand of CM067299.1, from coordinate 67,518,862 downwards.
AGAGAGGTCGCTTGAAAAACATGGTACATTGACAATGCCGCAGTTTATATAAGTCAAGTCAAAGCTACAGTGCATTATTTTTCAATATTAACAAAATTATGTCAATTATTTTGTACGTCCCAGGCGATGCAAGAAGGTAAAAGCTTGAAAATATAATACCCAAAGAAAGATCTAGAAGGTGAGAGAAATAGGAAAACAAAGAGATAATCTGGCGGATGGGTCGTCATTATGGCATGGGAGAAAGTCACTGAATTAACTTATTAAGAACACAGGAAACAGAGAGTTGTAAGAAACAACTGAAACCACTCGGCATGGAACGTGATTGATCGGTTGATAATGGTCTGTATTTGGCCAAACAAAAGTGGATGTTGAGTGCGAATTAGAAGCAATATTTTAATTTGTAATATATTTCTCTGGGTTGTATGATTTTTTTTAAACCACTATAATAACGTCGTGAAATACAGGTGCAGCTATTACTTCAGAAGACTTTCTAGAAATGTGTCGTACATATTTTTACTGGCTAAGCGATTAGATATGGGAGCAATAGTCATGATGGTGGAAGTTTGATGTACACGTTTGGTTGCAACTGCTTTCTAACGTGCGAGAGTGTTTCCAAATAGTTTTTTTTTACGAATATGTTACGAACAAGTAAAACACAACTGTATAATATTCCAAAGTAGCCTCTCTTGCGTTCGGTTCAACTCCTTCAGCGCCCATAAAGTGCTTGGATTTATGACGAGTAAAAGATTTTTGGTGACGAGTCTAACATGCACCTCCTGTTGTCCTATTTCATCGGACCTCAACGTCAATCTGCTTAGCGCCCATCTTGCAGACACTTTGTGGTACTATATAATACATCATGGAGGATATGGAATGCTGAATCATGACGGGTGTCTAGATGTACCCCAATGTCATTCACAACCAATCTGATTTTTCATTTGCGGACTGTTTAACGACTCTAGTTGACTCTGTGGTCACTAATCCGTGTGTCTGACACAATAGTTAGCACTATGACAATACTCACGTAATTTTGAAACTGTCTACCAAACTCGCACATTTGCTAGATTGACAGGTATACATCACCATACTGGGCCTTCATCCCACAATGAATTCCTTTATATTTCACAGCTTAAATTATCACATAACAAATATCACAACGATGTTTCTCTTTGATACATGTCAATTGTGGGGTCGCCACCTTAAGCTGCCATTATGACGTCCTGCTGTCCGTTTGCGCCATGATGGCAAGTTCAGGACAGAACACTAATTAGGCACTCGTTAACAACAGTATTTACAGGTTACAAATCAATTTAATGGTTATTCTAATTTCTATAACTTTTTTATTTTAAGCACCCTAGTATCTTATGCATGGAAGTATCCGCAGATTTAGACTGGCAGTATCAATTTTTGCTGAACTTGTCGCTATCAAAATAAATAAACGTTACATAATAACGTACTCATTATAATGACCCTCACAGGCGCCCCTTACAAACTCTTTTACATCTTAGGTCTTTATAGCAGGATATCAACATGTTGTATTGTGTATAGCTATGTACTCTAACATGAACTGACATCACCTTGAGAACGGTGTGCTCACTGCAGAAGCTTTACCCACTAACCAGCCAAAGAAAGCTGATGTGTTCACGCGTAATCGCTTCTTACACACGGTCCGTAATGTGCGCCCATTACAGACTCTCCTACATATGATATGTCTTTGTTGCAGGAAAAAAAATAAACTTGTATTTGTGTATGGTTACATGCTTTATATAATCAAGATGAACTCACGTAACCGTTGAGAACGGCGTACCCAGGTCTCGTTAACTATACAATCCTGTGGATTTTTTTTCAAAAGTGACGCCATTTGACTTTTCCATGATTTTCATTGCCTCTCGACACAAAGTAAAGAAGGAAAATCATTAAAAAAGTTAAATATCGTAACTTATGAAGTTAAATAGTTTTGAAGTTAAAATGTTAAATAGCGTAACGCCGATGAGTCCACATGACCATGTAATTGATGAAAGACTGCGTGCCTCATCACAGAAGTATCACCTTCTAACCAACAAAGAGAAAGCTTATGCTGGAACTTTAATGTTGAACTGTACACCTCACAGCCGTTACTGCAGATTAACTATGGAACTACTGTTACATGATAACTCCCGTGTATTTATCACTCCTTTCTACAACGTGACCAATTTAAAATATATAAGACCTGTGTGTACATTGAAAAACAGCCTTCTAAAGGTTATGACTTTTTCCGTGATTTTCATTATCTATTGTCTATTGTATATTGTCTGTCCCCATGTGAATGATGGTTGATCGTATTCACACTTGCCATTAAGCGAAGTGTTAAAGTTTGGTGTTAAACAAGACTGCCCTATGTCACCATTACTATTCAATATCGCAATTGACTGGGCTATGAGAAAAAGCACATCCAACGCAAATTTAGGAATCAAATGGATAAGTAAAACAACACTTGAAAACCTAGATTTTGCCGATGATCTTGCACTATTGACTGAAAACCATATAGATGCACAAACAAAAACTGATAGATTAAAACTCATCGCAGAACAAATAGGTCTCCAAATCAACTCATCAAAAACAAAAAAATTATGGACTTCACCAATTCACCTAACGCAATTACTTTAAATGGACAACAACTTGAAAAGGTACACAAATTCTCATATCTATGAAGCAAATTAACACTCGACAGTGATGTCATGAAAGAAATTACAACTCGCATTGCACTAGCATCAAGTGCCTTTAACAGACTGTCTAATATCTGGAGGTCAAAGTCAATCAGCACACTCACGAAAATTCGCTTATTTAATTCCTGCGTTATTCCGGTGCTGTCATATGGATGTGAGAGCTGGAAAAGCTCCTTATCTTCAGAAAAGAAATTACTGAGTTTCGAGAACAAGTGTCTTCGTAGGATAACTAACACCCATTTGAGTGAATTCAAATTGAATGATACAATCAGAGAAGAGACACATCAAAATTTCATCGCATATATTATCAGAAAAGCCGTTGGTCCTACATCGGGCATGTCCTACGCGCAGACATCAACATAATACACCACCAATCTCTTGAATAGATACCTACGGGCAAAAGAGCCACGGGTAGACCAAAAGAAACACTCAGAAGAACAATACTTAGAGAAAGTAAAACAATCAATATCCATACTATTCAAGAACTGCACAAAATAGCTTTGAACAGACAGGCATGGAGAGATCTGACCTCTGCCCTATGCGCTAACTTCAAGCGCAAAAGGAAAATGAATGAATTAATTAATTAATCGAAGTGTGGGAACTTAAGCTGTCGTTCCAATGCCAGATGTATCGCCGTGGTTGCATTTAGTCTATGTTTGTTCAAGGCTATCTTGTTGTTTGCTATCCACCGTTTTTTTCGCCTACCTTTGGCTTTACGTCCAGATATTCTTTTGTTATATGCTCCTATTGGTATTTAGTTTGAGTTCATTCTCATAAGGTGACCGAACCATTTTACTTGCTGTCTTTCGATATGTTCAATACATGATATTATACCAACTCTTTTCGTAATTTATTCATTTCATTTTTTTAATCGAATTTAGTGACCATTACAACTTTTCTCAGACACTTCATTTCACATGAAACAATTTTTCTCTGCTGCGAGGCTGTTAAAGACCATGTTTGACATTGGTAGGAGAGTTTTGGTATAAAAATTGTTATTATCTGTCTTTTGGTTTCCATTTTGATCTTTGGGTGAAAGTAGAATGGTGAAAGTTGATAAGTTACTGTGCTTGCTTTCTGGCACTTTGTTTCTATTTCTCTGTCTAGTCTTCCATTTTCGGAAAAAATGCTGCCTAGCTATTTAAATTCTTTGGCTTGTTTCACTTTGGTGTTATCTATTGTTATATCCATTGGAATTTCAGGCTTGCTAATTTTCATAACTTCTGTTTTTTGTACGTCAATTTCCATGTTGTACTTCTGACATGCTAATAGCACTGCATTATTGTGATTTTACAAATTTTCCACATCTGTGTATATTAGACTTTGATCGTCGGCAAATAGTAGTTCGTTGATTTAGTTATTAAGTTCCTCATCAGGTTTACTTGCAATGTTTTTCTCTTTGTTGATATGAGCTTCTTTTATTATTCTGTCCATGTATATGTTGAAAAGTAGAGGTGAAAGCACGCAGCCTTGTCTTACTCGAGATCTTGTTTCAAAAGGTTCAGTCATTCCATCTGTTGTTCTTACACAGCTTTGGCATTTTTGATATTTCGCTTTTATATTATCTAACAGTTCTCTGATGTTATAAATTTATAAAATTTCATTAGCTGTCTACACAAAGTATACACAGCAAGTGATCAATGAAAATCACGGGAAAAGTTAAATGAATCATTTTAGAAGGCTGTTTTCCAATAAGCCAGCAGGTCTTATATTGACGATTAGCCACGAGGTATAACGTGTTATTGAACAACTATAATTAAAGAGTGCTCTGTATAATAGAGAGCATTGCTGTTCAACTATGGTTGATTTCTTAGACACCAGTTATGCGTTTCAGTAAACGTAACAGAGATACGTGAAACGATACTGCTGAATCTAAGGTGCCGAACCATGATCAATTTCGCGCGAGTGGTGCTACTTACTGTCTCGCTAGTCCCTCACCATGTAACATAATGTTAGATCGCATTAAAAAAAATACTCGCAAATAAACAAAGCTCAAATAAAGTTGTACGAATGGACACACAACAAATCGACTTTTCGACCAATATGCCTTTATCATGATAGGGAGTTTTGAACTTGTCTTTTTCGATTCTTAATTTATTATATTGTACACAATTTTATTGCAGCCTCCCTAATATCTCATAAAGAAATTGAATGCACTTTGACATGTTAGACAAAATATCTAACACGGCTTCTGGCGATAGTCATTACACCAACAATTGTGTCTGTTTGATCCTCATTGTATTATGATATTTAAAAACTTGTAGTGATATGTGACTTTAGAAGAAGTGAAATAAACATTGCATAAATTTATCTCTCCGTTCTGTATTGTTTGTAATTGCTTATACTGGAGTGGGTCTCTGGAGTGTATGTTACGTTTTTCTTCTTCTCGTTCTTAGTGTAACATGTCTACACAGTAAATGTTCATTTTTACTGTAAAAATATGTTATCTAGTCGTGTTGCATGATACCAAGGTTGCTGATGCGCCTCCTGGCCTGGAATTTCAGACTTCAGCACAAGTGCTTGCATGGGCAGGACTGTGGTTCTGCTCGATGTCAGGTATGGCCGGACCAATCTTATTTTCCATCCTCTGTTGGTTTTGACTAAGCTCCATCTCCACGTCAAGGAAATGGCCTGGATCGGGGTTACCTTATTAGGCAGAGCTGAGGTTTATTATTATTATTATTACTGCTACAACCACTGCTGCAACTATTATTATTACTATTTATACTGTTACTACTACTGCTACTCCTACTACTACTACAACCACTGCTACTACTATTATTACGACTGCACTGCTATTAAAACTACTATTACTACTACTATTACTGCTAATAATATATAATATGTTTACTACTACAACTAATAATAATATTACTATTAATATTATTATTATTATTATTATTATTATTATTACTTTTACTAGTACCGATATTACTATTACCGCTAGTAATGCAATAATACATGTTGAAGTAATTTGGTACCTTGATAACAGCAGATGAAGATGTATTAAAGAAGTCAAACTTAGAATAACTTATTCAAATGCGCCAGTTTACAAGATAAAGAAATTTCTATGTGATGCATATTTGTCAACTGGTGCAATAATTACAGTCCTTTGAAGTTATATTGAACCTATCCTGGTGTATCGAAGTAAATCGTGGGCAATCAGCAGATTAGTAAAGTTTTATACAAGCAACAGAAGTGCTTTCATTGGTGAGAATGGTGAGAACACCATGGGCATACAAAAAAAAAAAGCGTAATGGACATATCTTGAAGAAAGTAAATTCAGAAAAGAGAACATTTCATTCGCAGTACAATTCACATGTGTGAACATGCAATGCACAGAGAAGACACATATCATATGCACAAAAATATGCAGGTACTAACATGTAATAGAAAGCATTGAGCAAAGAGTTGTTTGTAAACAAAAAGGGAGGGTAAAATAGTAATGTACAAAGAAAGAATAATAAACAGATGATCAGAGTATATAAAAAGATGATGACAAAGGAAGATAAAAAACAAACGCTCATGACCAATGTGAGATACCAATATTAAAAGGAGAAATAGAAAAAGAATACACAATCTGAAGAAAAATACATTGCCAGGGCACGATAGAATCACTGCTTAAGAAAATAGAGCTGTTGGATAAAGAAGTGATATAAAATTGTTGACTGGCATCCACTAGAGCATTAGTTATATCCCAATATTAGTAAAAGAAGAATAGTAGCAGTAATAGTAGCCTAGTAGCCGAATAGCCGTAGCAGTATTGGTAGTTTTGGTGATGATAGTAGCAGTAGTAGTAGCAGTAGTAGTAGTAGTAGTAATAGTAGCATTATCCGTAGCAGTAGTAGCAGAGTAGTAGTAGTAATAGTAGCCGTAGCAGTATTGGTAGTTTTGGTGATGATAGTAGCAGTAGTAGTAGCAGTAGTAGTAGTAGTAATAGTAGCATTATCCGTAGCAGTAGTATTAGAGTAGTAGTAGTAATAGTAGTAGTAGTAGTAGTAGTAGTTGTTGTTGTTGAATTAGTCGTAGTAGTAGTAGTAGTAGTAGTAGTAGTAGTAGTTGTTGTTGTTGTTGTTGTATTAGTCGTAGTAGTAGTAGTAGTAGTAGCTGTAGTAATACTAGTTAGTAAGAGTAGTCATTACATTATACATAATAATCTTTTGAAATGTATCTTCATAGCTTTACCAAGGTAACTTAGTGTTACAGATTGTAGATAACATCTCACAATTAATTTAATGAGTAATATGATACAAATACGGCATTTGTTATTCATGGAAAAAATATCACAAATGTTTATGAATTTAAATATTGATAGTAAAGATGTGAAAATAATAAGAAATTGATATTGGCAACACTGAGTGGCCATAAGAACCGATTACCAAACGGAAACTTTTCATCACATTAGCAAGAGGTTACACATGGTTGTTTGCTGCCACCCGATATGCTTAATTTGCTGCTGCTGTTAGCATATTTCCGTCTTTCCAGACAATGGCATTATTGTTATGCAGTAAAGAATATAATCTGCTGTCCATGGAAATTATGAATGTGACTAATGTGACCAACATGAGCCACAAAGCTTTCACAGTATGAACAAGGAATCACAGGTCTACTTGCACCTCTAGATTCTGTTGTGTGTCTTCTTAGACGTGCAACCCTGAACTATCTGTTATCACGTTCTCCATTGTTTTTACAGTATTTCTGAACTATCTCACCCGTGCAACATGATCCGTGGCATCCTAATTTCTATGATTCCGTATCATGCATATCCCATTTTCACGCGTCTTTGTAACAAAGTATAGACCGATCCATAGATCTTTTCCGGACTGCAATTCTCCATAAAGGAGATCCTTGGGTATTCTGCCATCCTTCTAATGTGTCACAGAAATCTTAAATCTACAGAGTGGTATAATACTTAAATCCATGATCCATGTAAAATATACCAGGAATATCAGTTAATGCTGCTGACAGTTTTGATAGCCGAAACTAGACGGAGTTATAAAAGAGTGTGTGTGTGTGTGTATATATATATATATATATATATATATATATATATATATATATATATATATATATATATATATATATATATATATATATATATATATATATATATATATATATATATATATATGAAAAATAAAGTCAAAAATGAGTAGTCTTAATAGCAGAAAGCTGAAATAGTGATATTACTTCAGAATGCAGCATCAAAGAAGCAATTTAGCATATGTAAATATTTTGGCACTTTGATCACATTAAGTGAAGATACATAATGAAGTCAAATATATAATATCCTAAACAACAGTAACATTTCACAATATGAAAAACACTTTATATAATATAAATGTATCACGCGAAATTAGATCAAGAGCTCTTGAAAGTTATATAGAACCAATTCTAATGTATGAAAGTAGATAGACTACATAGGAGTAACACAACTATCAGAGTTCAAATATCTCGGTAGTATTTTCACAGAGAATAGAAGCTTTGATAGAGAGATAGAGACGAGATGTCAAAAGGCAAATACAGTAACATAACAACTGTCATCACTACTTCTTCATCGCAAGATCGAGATGGAAGTTAAAAGACAAATAATGTACAGTATATTCCTACCAAAACGATGCTACCAGTGCCACTGGTAGCATCGTTTATTGTAGATGTAGAGTAGATGATGTGTTACCAGTACTACTGGTAACTCATCATCTACTCTTTCATCTTTACATTACAGAAAGATAGCGACATGTAAGATGAAATGCTTGAGAAAAGCTGCAAGGGTCACCAGGTTTGATACACTACGAAATTAAGACATCAGGGCAAGAATAGGTATAACACCTTGCACAGAATACATAGCAATGCAGCAGATCAAGTGGTTTGACCACATTATGAGAATGCATCATGACATGTTGTCCGTAAGGCATATAACCAAATGAGATCAGGGTACAAAGCCAGAGGAAGACCACGAAAAAGATCGATAGAAAACGTCAGGGACATCTTTAGCAAAGACAGTCATAGCACTGCCGAGGTGACACATCTGGCTTTGGAACACAAGCTCGAGCTTGTGACTTCCAATCATCTCTACGCTAAACGGCAAGAGTGGATAATAAACCACCTAGGAAAAGACAATAGACAATAGAAAGTAGATCTTGAACAATCCGCAGAATGTTAAAAGATTATAAGAAGAAATGTAATTTTATAGAATAATGTTGTGAAAGCCATATATATAAATATATATATATATATATATATATATATATATATAACTTAATTAAGAGATCTTGAAAGAAGTTAATTGAAAAAGAGAGCTGCTCAGTCGCATCAGAAGAAAACAATTCAATTTTTGGACAGATAAAAAGAGGAAAGATGAAACATAACGTGACAATAGATAAGCTGAAGAACACTAGAGATTTATTCAACAGATAGATGCTGGAGAGCTTGGCATTGTAGAGATACACCATATTAACAATGAGTGACAGTGCACGTATCAAAGTTAGACATAGAGAAACACCATATTAACAATGAGTGACAGTGCACGTATCAAAGTTTAGACATAGAGAAACACCATATTAACAATGAGTGACAGTGCACGTATCAAAGTTTAGACATAGAGAAACACCATATTAACAATGCGTGACAGTGCACGTATCAAAGTTGTGACATAGAGAAACACCATATTAACAATGAGTGACAGTGCACGTATCAAAGTTGTGACATAGAGAAACACCATATTAACAATGAGTGACAGTGCACGTATCAAAGTTGTGACATAGAGAAACACCATATTAACAATGAGTGACAGTGCACGTATCAAAGTTTAGACATAGAGATACACCATATTAACAATGCGTGACAGTGCACGTATCAAAGTTTAGACATAGAGAAACACCATATTAACAATGAGTGACAGTGCACGTATCAAAGTTTAGACATAGAGAAACACCATATTAACAATGCGTGACAGTGCACGTATCAAAGTTGTGACATAGAGAAACACCATATTAACAATGAGTGACAGTGCACGTATCAAAGTTGTGACATAGAGAAACACCATATTAACAATGAGTGACAGTGCACGTATCAAAGTTTAGACATAGAGAAACACCATATTAACAATGCGTGACAGTGCACGTATCAAAGTTTAGACATAGAGAAACACCATATTAACAATGAGTGACAGTGCACGTATCAAAGTTGTGACATAGAGAAACACCATATTAACAATGAGTGACAGTGCACGTATCAAAGTTGTGACATAGAGAAACACCATATTAACAATGAGTGACAGTGCACGTATCAAAGTTGTGACATAGAGAAACACCATATTAACAATGAGTGACAGTGCACGTATCAAAGTTGTGACATAGAGAAACACCATATTAACAATGAGTGACAGTGCACGTATCAAAGTTGTGACATAGAGAAACACCATATTAACAATGAGTGACAGTGCACGTATCAAAGTTTAGACATAGAGAAACACCATATTAACAATGAGTGACAGTGCACGTATCAAAGTTGTGACATAGAGAAACACCATATTAACAATGCGTGACAGTGCACGTATCAAAGTTTAGACATAGAGAAACACCATATTAACAATGAGTGACAGTGCACGTATCAAAGTTGTGACATAGAGAAACACCATATTAACAATGAGTGACAGTGCACGTATCAAAGTTGTGACATAGAGAAACACCATATTAACAATGAGTGACAGTGCACGTATCAAAGTTGTGACATAGAGAAACACCATATTAACAATGAGTGACAGTGCACGAATCAAAGCCAGAGAGTAGGCTGTAGACATGCGTAGTAATAAACACAGCACATGGACTATATGGAGACACGAACACAGGAAAAGTCGAGTATATTGTAGCAAAATAAATACGTCAGAGCAAGATGGTCATTTCAAAACCAGAGTAAAGATTGAAAACCTAACATTGTGCATAAGAAAACAACGCAAGGCTGTAGTTGACGCATTGCAAGCAAAAGAAGAGGGTAGAAGGGATTTAAAAAACTTTTCATATCGTTTTTTATTATCGTTTTGATCTTTTTGAGGCAAGTATAATGTAGGGATGGTAGGTTGCCATCATTTCTATGTGGTTTTATAGTGTTAAATGTTTATGTTCTATTTTTATAGTGTTCTGTCATGTTCTATATTGTAGTTTTTAGTGTCATGTTCTATATTATAGTGTTAAGTGTCATGTTCTATTTTATATTGTTAAATGTGATGTATAATTCGGTAAAATAAATTTCATGTGGAGAACATTCCGACAATGGCGGCCAACGATCGAGATACCAGCTTCCAAAATACACCAACATCAATGAAGCACAAAGTAGAATCAATTCTACAATACATACAAAAAACAACAAATGCAATGGTTTGGTCATCTGGAAAGAATGCCGTGTGATTCGTTGGTTTATAAATTATATATGAAGAGAGGAGAAGCAGAAAAAAGAGCCAGGGGTAGACCTAGAGTACGCTGGATCGACAACATCAAAGAGACATTAAACGAACAACAAATAACATTATCTGAAGCTGCCAGAAAAGCCAGTACAAGAACATTGTATCTCCCTTGACACCCGGAAAAGGGTAAAAGATGAAAGAAAGAAGAAGTGTTCTATTTTATAGTGTTAAGAGTTATGTTCTATTTTATAGTGTTAAGTGTCATGTTCTATTGTGTAGTGTTACGTGTCATGTTCTGTTTTTGTGTTAAGTGTCATATTCTATTTTGTAGTGTTACGTATCATGTTTTGTTTTACAGTGTTATGTGTTATGCTCTATTTTCCTTGAAGGGTTCTTAAATCCCAGTACCCCCTACTCAATATCTATAGACTTGGAAGATTGGTATCGAAAAGTGATACAGCCGTATGTGAGATAACACCTATTGACATACATGGTAGCAACGCCACCTGGCATGGACTATAATAAATGATGGACAGTTCATAAGACATATCCCTATTGACAGATGTGATAGCCTCTGCCACATGTCATCAATCAATCAATAAACCCATAACCCTTCAGGGTCGTAGGGGTACCCCATTGGATGCTTCAGCACACAGAGTCCTCCAGCGAATTCTATCCTCAGCGATGCGGATGAGTGTGGAAATATCTTGCCCTGTCCATTCCTTGATGTTGTCTGTCCATGTCTTTATTTGTCCTCCTCTGCTTCTTCCACCCTCGACATCTCCCTGCAGTATTGTTTTTGACAAGGAATCGTGCTTGCATACATGTCCGAACCATGCTAGTTTTCGTCGTTTCACTATTGAAAGCAGTGGCTCCTGAACACCTGCACACATCTCTACTTTATTTCTTACATACACATTGGTCTTATGTTCCCTATAGGAAATTCGCAGAATTCTTCTGTAGCATTTGTACTCGAAAGCCTGTAATCTTCTCTCCATGTCCGCAGTGAGTGTCCAACTCTCACAACCATACAACACAACAGAAAGCAATAGCGACTTATACCCCCACATGTCATAGACTATAATAAATGATTAGTAGTAAGCGAGACGGAATGTTGTGTACAGACATGAAAACAAACACTTCACGACATGAATTATAAAAATTATTATCAGTACACGAAACAGAAAGTTGTAAACAGTGTTCGAATATATTTCGGGGAATGGAGATACGATGTATCGCCGGTTTACGAATATTTATCTCAATTGTCCGACTTCGAAGACGGACTATAATAATTATTAAACTTTTAATATTACTTGCTATTTGTTCTCTGTTTTCTCTCAAACTCCTGCAGATTAGCAGAGAATAAAGTACACCGTGTTATAGTCTATATCCGTGTTATGATATCCGCGTCTTTAAGTCTAGCACATCTGACTGCATGGCATGTCACAGTGTCGCTAATCATTGCTCTTGTTATGAGTCTGCATTGCACGGGCGGAGCCTTACTTATGCATATCAGTCGGTAGACACCTGATTATTATGAATCATTACTGCCAGTTCTAGAAGCTGCGATAGCTCGGCGGTTAGTTTACTGACTTCCTAGTCGAACGATCCAGGTTCAATTCTCCAGTTCGAAAATGGTTCAATTGAAAAATGTTCGAGGTCCCCCACTAAGTCGACACAGCTCAGTTATTTCAATGTCTTTATGAGCCTTCACTCTAAGCGCGTTTCACTAGCTTTGCACTCAAGCAAATGTAATTATCTGAGTAACCGCCCAATTTATAATGTCATTTTTTACATATTTTTGGTTACACCCAATAAATTTATACTTTATATTTGTGCATCATGCCAATTTTTTTTTATTATTTTTTTTGTACGAATAAAATCTTTTGATCTTTGTCGACATACTAATTATTGTGTCTCTAGAAAAAGAAGATTTACCGCTTCAGACATTACACCGGATACATTCTTAAACCCCGTCTGTCTTGTGTTCGATAGTACAAAATTGTCACATTTCACGCTTAAATAATGCCAAATGTATGATAAATAAATTAACTGACGTCATATAATTTATTATAAATACCCGACGTTTTGCATGTATGGTGACAAGTAGACTGAATCTATATCGCAAATAAGCGAAAATTGAAACTAATGAATGCAATTTAATGAAATAAATTAATTCATATGTTCTACACCATTTTCAATTCACACACAAAATTTTGTCTAAATACACTATATATTTACTAAGATACATTATTTTTAATTTGGGCAAAACTGTTGAAACGTGCTGTAGGACTAATCGTGGCTACTGACAATACTACAGGCCTTCCAGCTGAATTAATTTGGACTTCGATCTTTAGGTTTTTGATTATTGTTTGGATTTTGATTGGTCGCTATTTACGTACTTGAAGTCGCATGCCAAAAATAGCCAAGGCCAGCCAATAGAGTTCATGCAAATCGGAAACTAGTTAATGTTTACGTTTTAGTTGACAGGTCCACTATATAGTCACTTGGTCATGGACTAATCAAGCATTAGACTCAGACTAAAGAAATGGGTATCATATCTTCTAGAAAGAATACTGCAGGCGTAATACTGACAACATCATCCCTAGGTGTACAGTTCATCGCTAAAAATGCCTGCCTAAAACAGTATTCCCAGGTACTTCTGGGTGACAAGGAAAGGGATTGTATTATATCTAAATTCTCAAGGGACACAACTGTCTCAAAACTAGGTTTCATAACACAGAGCCTTGTAAAAGAGCGCGCACACATGCCGATTAGTGAAGATAACTCTGCTCTCTATGAACCGGCTCACAACAAATCTAGGCATGTTTGGCGTATTGATTTTCTGTATGAAACATACACGAATGGAAGGAACTAAGTTCTATATTTCACGTGCGGGTCTAGGGTTGTGTAAGCGATCGTGTGGTTCCCGCCTTATCTTCCCTCCGACTGATAGCCTGAACAATAATCAAGAGGGATAAGAATGACGATCGGTATCTGAGAGTAGTCGTCTGGGCAGAGGCGTGTTTCTGATACAAAATGTCTACGACCGTTGAACATAAACTGTGACGTTTTCTGCAACATTTATGATTTATTCAGGATATATGAAAATCGACATGTTGTGATTCTTGGTCAATTAGTAATATCTCAAGAGAAACATCTGAAGGTTGCGAAGATGTGGTTTTTCTTAAGAATATTACCTGCCACGTGGACAGATAAGAAAAGCGATAAGAAGGTGCTACGCGTGGCTTGTGCACATAGAATAATTACCAGAAACATTAGAAAGATACTTTCATAATTTCGTGCACATTATAAGGAAGAGATGGTATAAATGACATCTTTAAAACGTAAAAAAAATCAACAGCATCGACATCGACCGATTCCCATCTGCAAGCTCTGGACAAGCTATAAAATCAAGCACTTCGTCTTATCACATGTGTCATGAAAACCTCTCCCATTAATTGAAATTAAACGAATTACAGGCATCACCCTCATATCATAGATGCGGGACAATATGGCCATGTTCCATGCAGAAACGTAAGAAAAAAGCATGCCAGCACATCCAATGAAAACAAGATTCTGTGACCTAGTCAGTGGATGACTGAAGAGAAGCAGTTTTATTCACCGATCCAAAAAGCTAAACATAGGATACATTGATGAACTACTCATCATCAGGTGCCATGCCGGCCGGCGTAGGCGGTCATGGCTCTCCACAGCTCTCTGTTCACAGTATTATGTATCAAAGTCGTTGTTGTTTCCCTGCCGTGCCAGGTTGTCAAACTGTCTAATATTTTCTCACATTGTCGCCCTCTGTCTCTGCTGCCTTCAATTTTGCCTGTTGTGACTATGTTCTCTAAACCTGCCTGTCTCATGGAGTGGCCAAAAACAATGAAGATTGCCTTTATCTTATATTGTTGATTAAGGTCCGCTTCGCATTTGACTCCCTCAACACCTCTACATTAGTTGTTTTCTGGAAGTCCATGGTATTATCAGCATTCTTCTGTAGAACCACATCTCTGATGCCTCTAATCTCCCACTTTCCAGTCTGTTTATTAACTACTAGATATAACAAAAAATAACACCAACACTTTTCCCAGTTCCGGGGGAGGGGGGCAATATAAAAATTTCACTATCGGAACCACCATAAACAACATCTACACAAAAGAGAACTGAATACTCTCCAAAATAAAACAACAATATACAACATGATTGAAGATATGTACCCCAGAAAAGCATGGATACAAGTATGTACTGGTGGATCAGAAACAAGAGCAGTGAGGAATAGAGGTGATGGAGTGTACATAAAGTTTTCATTAAAAAATGAATCCACATGTCCACAAACTGGAATATTCTGCTCCAACTACTCTACGAACGTATAGGCCCTAAGCATTGCAGCAGAAACAACTAAAACACAGCAAGCCAATGTTAATATGTGGTAATTCTTATTGATACAATGTCACTCCTACAAGCCATTGACAGCGATAAACTGCCAGACCCGAAGGAAGACATACGAGAATTGAGTTTCCAAAGAAAAAAACACTACAGTAGAAACCATCCCACCGTCCAGTTGTCTTCTGACCGTACCTATCGTCTGTTCTTGCTTGATGTCTGTTCTTTGTACACTTCTATACCCCATGCAGATGGTCTCAGGGCTCTACAGTTCTTTCTTGACAAGAGTCCCCACCCCTCTGTATCCACTTCTACTCTTATCCGTCTTGCTGAACTGGTGCTTACGCTCAACTCTTTTGAATTTGATGGACACTTTTTCGATCAGATCAGTGGCGTTGCCATGGGAACCAAAATGGGACCTAGCTATGCGTGTCTCTTCATGGGACATTTGGAACATTTAGTTTGGTCTACCTATGATGGCCCGTTCCCATCTCTTTTCCATAGATACATTGACGATGGGATAGATATCACCGACATGTCCGAAGTGGAATTGTCTCGTTTCATCAACTTCATGGGCAGTTTCAACCCTGCTATTCAATTTACATCTAATATCTCCACTACTTCTGTCAACTTCCTTGACATCATTGTCACCATTCATCCACCTTACCTTAGCACATCCGTTTACTATAAACCTACTGATGCACATGGCTTTCTTCTCTACACTTCTTCTCACCCCCCCCCCCTGCTTGTCGCAGCTCTCTACCGTACTCCCAGCTTCTTCGTCTGCGTCGCTTATGTAGCAATTACGACGATTTTCTCGACAAGTCCTCTGAGATGATTGAGTTTTTCCGTAGACGATCGTTCCCTGACAGCATTCTTTCATCCGCTTGGTTCCGTGTGCGCCATTTGTCTCGCCTCGATACCTTGACTAACTCTCGTGGTTCTTCCTCCTCCTCTGATAGGGTTAAACTTGTTCTTACCTTTCATCCCCATAGCTCTTCTGTTCGACGTATTCTCTTCTCCAGTCTGATCCTGACACCAGTGACGTTTTCCATGACTTACCTCTGGTGGCTTATAGGCGTGATAGAAATCTGAGGGACATCTCGGTTCATAGCCACCTTAAGTCTTCTGTTCCTGACCATTTTGGCACTGTTCGTTGCTCACGTGTCCGTTGCTTTACATGTCCTTACGTGGTTCAGATGCGCTCCATTTCATTTCCCAAGGCCACTTTCTCCACCGATGAGGCCTTTACATGTGAATCCCGTAATGTCATTTACGTGATCATATGTAAACGCTGTGGAAAGCAGTCTATCGGGGAAACCGGCCTACGATTGAGCGATCGCTTTTGTAACCATCTTCATGCCATCAAGCACAGAACACCCACTCCTGTGGCCACACACTTCAACGGTGATGGTCATCATGGTGCGTTGGATATTCAGGTCACCGCCATCAGATCTTGCACCACCGATGATAGATCTAGGTATGCTCTAGAAAATCGTCTCATTTTCGAATGTGGTACACTCAAGCCTTTTGGACTCAATTCCGACCACTCTTATGTCTAGTACTGGGTTGGTGTGGTTTTTGTCTGTATTCGTTTTGTTCCGTCATTTACTCATCTTTTTGTTCGTTTCGTTTCCACATATATTTACGTTTTTATGTACTTTCTGACCTTCCGGCATATCATTTCCATATTTCCGTTGGACGTTGTGATAATTTTTCTATTCGTCGTCTTTTAATGTTTTGTTTGTGTCTTGATAAAGACCTTTTGGTTGAAACGTTGAATGTGATTTGTGTATTGTAATTTTTATGATTTCTTGTGTGCTCATCATTGCCCATCATTACCCACTAGTTATAGATATAGTCTATCGTGTCCCATTGAGACGAAATATAAACCTGTGTTTTACGTAAGTCTCACTGTGGCATACCAGGAAATGAAGAGGCAGATGTGCTAGCAAAAGAGGGAGCAACACAGGAACAAAAAGACCAAGAAATCATCTATCAGCAAAGTGGGCCCTCATCAAAGCTATTAGGAAAGTCGACACCCCAAAAGACCACTATCACTATCTTTACAAAACTGAGCAAGTTATCTTCCACATGAGGACAGGACACAACAGACTAAACAGCCACTTAAATAGACTGACTCCATCAACTCAGTGTCCGATGTAGGCAGGCAGCACAGTCCGCAGAACGTATCCTGCAAGACTGTATTACACTAAACCAGTAAAACGGATATCCACATGAAACTTATGGGAGCACTGGGGGAGCTTTCAAATAGAAAATCACTTGTCAAGAAAACTGGACTTGCTGTGTAGACATGTTCGACTGCAAACAAGAAGAAAAATAAGGACAAGAAGAAATATGTTGAAGAGTACAATAATACTCATCGAAATTTTGCCTACTTAAAAGTACAATGTAAGATAATGTATTCAGAACTAGCTCAGATTCATCCTTTTAAAATCATCTTTGGCAGTTGAATTACACTTCAGTTTTATGGCTTCTTGAAAAATGTCTGGCAGCAAATCAATGTTAATAACAAATGGATTTCTGGGAAATATCCAAGACCAATCATCACATGAAATATCAGGAACGTAGAAGATAATTTTTTCTGTCAGGGATTCCAAATGTGACTTAATTGTAATATTGAGTTCATTCTGACCATACGATTTTAACCCAAATGTTCATTTAAGGTGAGAAAACGATGAAAAGTTATTGGATTCAAATCGCTATTTCTACGATTGTATCTTCTAGAAAAGCTCTGATAACATCATAACACTCAATAATGCTGGAGTTTCTGCACTGAAGCTTCAGGTTCAAATTAATTATAACTTTTTTTTAAAAATAAGTCAAATTAGCATAAGAAAAAACAAAGTTGTCAGTGACAGCGTCTTACAGATAATTTCTTTCTTGGTTCACTAGAAACATTACCACATCCGATCCCAACTCATACCACCAAGACAGCGTGTTTCATTTTGATAGCCAAACAACCACGTTATGAAAAAATAAATGCCTTGTGTTCTGCTTAAATATCATGACAAAGAGTTTGGAATAGCCTGGTAGTATTTAAAGAGCTTGTTTCCACATAGTTCATACCTCTTTTTGGTTAAGTTAAATGCACCTCTTAGAGTTAGATATATTCTTTCCAACCTCAGGGGTTAGTCCAAGTTGGTTATATCAGAATGAATTTTACAACCATCAAAAAATAGTGGAGATCGCGGTTCTGGTAATTCAGTCGCCACGACCTCCGGATTATATAGTTTGCAACTCGTATTGCCACTTTCAGTGAGAGTCTAGATCGCATGGTAAGTCTATAGGGAAGTAGTACTTCCAGTGCTGTTATACGCTAGTGAAACATGGACTGTGTATAGACGTCATGTGAAAAAAACTCAATCACTGTCACACAACTTGTCTCAGAAATGTTATGAACATCGGATGACAAGACAAGATTCCAGATACCACTGTCCTTGATAGAGCTGGTATCCCAAGCATTGACACGATCCTGATGCAGACACAGATTCGTTGGGCAGGTAATTTGGTGCGTATGCCAGGCCATCGTCTGCCAAAGATACTTCTCTATGGTGAGCTAGAGAAGGGTATACGATCTCAAGGTGGCCAAAAGAAACTCTACAAGGACTCGTTAAAGATCTCACTGAAAACGTTTGAAACAGACCAAGACACATGAGAAGAAATTGCACAAAATAGATCTACATGGCGCTCTACAGTCAAAAAGAGCGCATTATCTTGTGAAAAGATGAAAAATTCTGCAGCCCAACAGCGGAGAGTAGCTAGAAAGTCACGGATAGACCAAAATCCGCCTATAGTGGTCATTCCATGTCCCAACTATCCAAGAACATTTACAGCTCCAATATGGTTTATTAGCCATCTACGAACTATTATGCATGGTCATAATTCTAACTGAATTTTCAAAAGTGCATGTAAAAAAATGGTCATCATTACTTGTGATAGACAAACATGCACAGATCGCCTAGAAATGTTTTGGCTGACAGAGCATGTCTATCAATTACACAATGTGGTCCAATAACAGACTTCTTTGCATTAACAGGTTTGAGAAATCCAGAACGTAAATAAATCATTGCAGGTGCAATTATTATCCATTTATACACTCACAAATATTACACAAACAAATCAATTTTCCTAGGAAGAATTATTTATAATAAAAAATACATCAGAGCTTTTTATGGTGTTGATATGTAGTAAAGAGCATTTCCTCTTTCACAGTATCATCATCAACAAATCTACACTATACGATTAATTGACAACACCGAGCCATGTTTGTTGTTTCATCATCAATAAATCTACACTATACTATTAACTGACAACACCGAGCCATGTTTGTTGTTTCATAATCAATAAATCTACACTATACGATTAACTGACAACACTGAGCTAGGTCTGTTGTTTCATCATCAATAAATCTACACTATACGATTAACTGACAACACCGAGCCATGTTTGTTGTTTCA
Organism: Meghimatium bilineatum; assembly: GCA_034231615.1. Classification (NCBI taxonomy): domain Eukaryota; kingdom Metazoa; phylum Mollusca; class Gastropoda; order Stylommatophora; family Philomycidae; genus Meghimatium; species Meghimatium bilineatum. The sequence continues at coordinate 67,498,886 of CM067299.1, read as the reverse complement.
TCATCAATAAATCTACACTATACTATTAACTGACAACACTGAGCTAGGTCTGTTGTTTCATCATCAATAAATCTACACTATACTATTAACTGACAACACTGAGCTAGGTCTGTTGTTTCATCATCAATAAATCTACACTATACGATTAACTGACAACACCGAGCCATGTTTGTTGTGTCATAATCAATAAATCTACACTATACGATTAACTGACAACACCGAGTCATGTTTGTTGTTTCATCATCAATTAATCTACACTATACTATTAACTGACAACACTAAGCTAGGTCTGTTGTTTCATCATCAATAAATCTACACTATACGATTAACTGACAACACCGAGCCATGTTTGTTGTTTCATCATCAATAAATCTACACTATACCATTATTTGACAACACCGAGCTAAGTCTGTTGTTTCATCATCAATAAATCTACACTATACCATTAAATGAAAACACTGAGCTAAGTTGTGTTGTTTTTTTTCACCACAATATTTAATTGAATAAAATAGTGAAGCTTTTATTTGCTCAACGGGCTGTATATCCATTTTATATCCTTTGTTGTAGTTGTTGTTGTTGTCAGTAACTGCAGGAATTGCGAGCCATATAGTCGTACTTCCTATGTGCAGTGATGTGGTTTCTCAAAGCTTTCTTTCATGCCCAGAAGACTTCAGCTTTCGTCTTAATGTAATGCACATTGAAGAAGCTTTCTATCCGGAACGTGGTCATGTCACGAGACGAGCTGATCGTTTTCCTGGGTCACCCATTGTGTGTCTCTCCTCCGGCGAGGCACTTCGCAGCCAGCGAGCTATTCCTTGTGTAGGAAGACCATTCTTTAACAATATTCGTGTCCCTAGGTCACAGGCCTAATTTTTTCAGTATAGCCGTATTGGGCAACGGCGACAGTAGAATTATACTCAGGGTTGATACACCTTTCTAGATAAGGTGCTGCTTTGCCAAATACATTGAGGGATTGGAATTTTACATGTGCATTTCTCACGCACACGCCACATCCGTCTATGATGGCCTTCTAATCCATCGCCAGACGCAGCCTCTTTTGTCTCTCCTCAATGGCTTTTATCACTTAGAGAAGTAGGTACATTGCGCCAATCTTGGACGAGGAGCTTCAGAGTCGGTGAACAAAACGTGTGTAAGAAAGACATTGCTCTCTGTACCCTTGGGTACTGAACCCAATTTCTCTGTATGCGCAGTGTTGGGCAACGGCGACAGTTAAGATAGACTAAGTTTGCGATGTCCTCGGAGACAAGGACTTGCTCCCTGTCTAAGTTGCCTAGAGCGTCCGGAATCCGAGTCTCAACACTGCGTCGGACAGAATTTGAACAACTTGCTCCTCGACATTGCTCAATGCTTTTCCTGTGTGCAATTGGGAGCTGTATGCAAATATTTTTTCCATACCCAGGAGTGCATGTTCAAGTTTGCGTTCCAATACCAAAGTCATGACTACTACTTTGAATGGGATCAATTGTGATGGGACATCTGGGCATTTGTATGTTCTCGAGCATGAACTGCACTTCCACCAATCAGTCTAGTGCTGGACAATTGTAGCTTCGTTGTCACTATATCGTTTCACATACACAACTCTGCCCTCTAGCGCGTGTTGCCTTTTCCAAATACAGTGTGTACTCTTCTTCTTCTTCTTCTTCTTCATCGTTCTTCAGTCAGATATCAGGTTACAGCACCAATAGCTTCAATGAATTATGTGATTCGCTTCAGGTCATCCATGGAACCCCTCAAGTCTGGAAGCAGTGCCGTCTCAGTAGGCCATATTTTCTCCCTCTCTTCTTGGTAGAGTTGACAGGCATGAAGAATGTGTTCTGCAGTCTCTGGGCTCAGTCCACAGTTGCACAGGTCTGTCTCACCAATCTTCAGCTTTCGGAACATGTGACTTCTCAGTCTGTTGTGACCAGTTCGTAGTCTGAAAATGATGGTTTGTTCCTTGCGTGACATTTGGTGGTAGGGGTCATTTGGTTCTGCAGTTGGGTGCATTTGCTTCCACTTTTTCTTATATTCTGCTTTTAACATGGTCTTGCTTTCATAGTACGTATTATCATTTTCTATTTGTTCCAGTGATCCCCCTTTCCTTGCCAGGAGATCAGCTTTTTCATTTCCAGGTATGCCACAGTGACCTGGGATCCACTGCAGTACTGTTTCTTTGGTGGTACTGCTGGGGTGTAGTAAGCAGGCCGTAAGCAGGCCGCATGCTCGTGTTCTTTGGATCTTTCAATGCCTGCAATACTGATTTTGCATCCGTTAGAAATACTACATGTCTGTTGTGACTCGGCAAGCAATTCATGAGCATCTTTGGCTGCCTCTATTATGGCTTCCATTTCTGCTTTGAAATTTGTGGAATGTTTGCCTGTGGGTATGGATTTCTCTATTTCTTTTCCATCTGGTGTTACTATTTATATTCCTGATCCTCCATCTAATACTGCCTCTTTCGCTGATCCATCTGTATATACATATGTCCATATATCCTTTGGATGGATACCTATGGGTATGCTTTCTGTATGTGATTCTTAGTTGTCTCCATTAGTACTTGTATAGTAGTTTCTTCGAAATAATGCTTGGTATATTGTCCATAATTCTTGGGAAGTTTTTCCTGTCCCATGTTGGGTATGTGTTAAATGTGTTTAGTGGTTTTAGGTTTTGTAGGTCTGTATCTGTGAGTGATTTCTGGAACTGTCTAGCGGAGTGTAGAAAGCTACCTCTTTTGAGTCGCTCTTTTGTAGGTCTGCTTAGTCTTTGGCTCATTTGATGACTCTCCAAACATTTGAACTTTGCATACTGTGTGAGGATTTTTTCATTTATTCTTTCTTCCATTGATGGCAAACCTGTGCATGTTTCCATTTCTGTGATTGGGGTAGTATTCATACCTCCTGTTATAATTCTGAGATTGCGGTTTTGTATCTTTGAGATCTTTTGAGTGTTACTCTTGGCTGCAGTCCCCCATGCTGACATTCCATATTCCAAAGCTGGTCTTACATAACCTGTATATGCTCTACTTAGAATTTTTCCATTTGCACCCCAATCTGTTCCAGCCAATTTTTTAAGGAGTGCTGTCCTCATTGTACCTTTTGTTTGGCACTTGTCTATGTGCTGTTTCCATGTAAGTCTTGGATCAAAAGTGACTCCAAGGTATGTAGGTGTCTCATCTTTTGGCAAATTTTGACCATTTATGGTTAGTAGGATTTTCTGTGGTTTGGTGGACATACTGAAGATGGTATAGGTAGTTTTTTGGGCATTGATAGACATGGCCCATTGGTCTGTCCACTTGGCCAAATTGTCCATAGTTTCTTGCAACCTTATTTTTGTTGTGCCTACGCTCTTTTCACTGCACCATATCGCCAGATCGTCTGCATACATTGCAGCATTTACTTTACGCGAGAGAATTTGGTCAATGTCATTCATGAATATAAGGAATAGAGTGGGGGATAGAACACCTCCCTGTGGTACTCCATGCTTAAAGAGTTTCTTTCTACTATGCTTCATTTCAAGCTTCACTGCTGCTTTTCGGTTGTGCGGGTAGTGTTTTATCCAGTAATACATGCGCCCTGTCACTTTGTTTTGTTGTAGTTTAAGGAGGAGTCCATCTTTCCATACATAATCAAAGGTTTTTTCCATATCTACCCACACCACTGATGTCTGCTTTTTTTCCTGGAAAGCATCCTCTACTTCATGGGCAATTAGTGTAATATGGTCTTCAGTTGATCTACACTTTCTGAAGCCAGCTTGCTGATTTAGCAGGATTTTATTTTTTTCTAGGAACCACATCATTCTTTTGTTTATCAGGCGCTCCATTAATTTGCAAACACAGCTGGTCAGACTTATTGGGCGATAGCTGTCCACCTTATTTTTTGGCTTGCCTTTCTTGTGGATGGGTATCATTATGGCGGTTTTCCACACCTGTGGCACTAGACCTCTATCCCAACAGTTGTTAAGAAATTTATTAATTTCTTTTTTGCTGATGGTACGATGTGAATTAGCAGTTCATTTGGTATGTCATAGGGCCATGTGATTTCCTAAGTTTTAATACTGCTAGTTCTTCATTTAGTTCATTGATCGTGAATGGAATATTCATGACATCTTGTTTATCTTTGCTGATTTCTTTTTCGATATTCCGTAGTTCTTTCTTACTTCTCTTCTCCTATTTTCATCGACTTTGTGGCAGGCAGTACTTTGGTAATGCTGTATAAAGTGATTTGCAGCCTTCTTTCCTGTGAGTACAACTCCACCATTCTCTATAGCTACTGGTGCTGTTTTGTTATCTTCGTTGTTGGGCATTTTTGTTATTTTCCATAGCTTTCTTATCTCTTTGTCGAAGTTTAAATTTTCCGGTTTTTCATGCCAGCTTTTCCTTGTGTTTGTAATTGTCGTTTTTCTTAGTTTGGCTACAGCAGCTTTTAGTGATATGTTGTTTTCTGTTGATGAGCTTTTTTCTGCTGTGTCTCTGGCCTTTGACACTTCTTTCTCCAACTCATCGAGTTCGTCAGACCAGTACGGTTTGTAATTTTTCCTAGCATTTCTTGGTATGGTTTGCTTGGCTGCTTGAAGAAGTGCAGAAGCCAGGAGTTGTGCAGTTTTGTTCACGTTTTTAATCCTTGGATTTAAGGTTTTTGTGAATTTGTCTGTCAGGTCAGCAAACTTACTCCAGTTTGCTTTCTTGAAGTTCTATCTGGGTGTGGTTGTAGGGCCAGCAGGGGTATGGTTAATGTCAATGGTGAGTTTGATGGGGCGATGGTCACTTCCGCCAAGCTGCTCCAGCACTTCCCTGTATGTTATTTTCGCTAAGGCGTCTGTTGCAAAGGCTAGGTCAGGGGTTGAGGTGGTGTGCCATCTTCTAGAGTAGAAAGTTGGGTGGTCTTCAGGTTCATTAAGCAGTTGAAGTTTCACCTCACACTGCCAGTCTTCCACTTCTTCTCCTCTAGTATCTTGTTCTGTATATCCCCAACTCTGTGAGTGGCTATTGAAGTCACCAATTACAAGACAGTTATCTTTTTCTGTGTTAATTGTGTGTAGAGATAGGCTCTTGTCTTGTGGACAGTAATAGTTATATACTGTGACCTCTTTAGTTGGAAGGGTTAGACAGGTTCCAATGATTTCAGTCTGTTCTTCTGTGTCTACTCGAATTTCAGAGGCAACTATATTGTTTTTCACAAGTATAAGAACTCATTTACTTCTTTTTTCTCTATCGTTCCGAAATGTTTGGTATCCTCGGATGTTGAATCTATTGTTGTTTGTGAGGTGTGTTTCCTGTATGCATGCTATGTCGATTTCCTCTGTGTGTAATCGGTTAGCAAGTTCAGTCTTTTTATTGTACACGCCCTCTGCATTCCACTGCAATATTTTTAAGTGCTTATTTTGGTCTTTGTCTGCATCATGATCTATATGTGATTTTTTTGAACCAGTAGTTTTTTTTTCCTCTGATCTCTTTTCCTGGCTCCACAAATTGAGACAATACCAGTATTGGAACACATCAAAAGACAGCAGATCAAGTGGTTTTCACACGCTTCCAGACTACCGACATATAGCATGCCACAAATGGCCATGACACATAGACATAACGGTTATAAAGCCAGAGGCAGACCATGTAAAAGATGGATCACAGAAATCAAAGAAGCCACAGGAACAAGCTTACAAACAGCGCACAAGAAGGCCATCTCCAGAGAACTCTTCCACCCCTGACGCTGCAAGGCAAACAAGGGACACAGCGTATAGATAGATAGATAGACAAATTGAGACAGAGGTACCACCAGTCGCTGAGGGTGGGCTCCTTCGAGGCTTAGAGCCCGGCACTTCATCCGCCTGACGGGATTCCACAGATGAAGCACCAAAACGAATCTGTAACCTTTTATTTGACATGTGAAGTCATTGCGTGACACTGTGGTTTTCAGCCTTGGCTGGACTATTTTGTACCTTTCGGTCCAGTGTCTCCGTCTTCCATCTTACTTTTGAGTCAGGATGTGTTTCCCTAGCCCTTATCCATCCAAGGATTGTCCACAGGGCAGTGGAGGTTTCATTTTGGAGTTTTCCTTCTCCTAGACAGCTTGCCTAACAGGGTTAACGAGCACCATCTGCCCAGGGTTTTGAGGTAGAGTTCCCCTGTCCTAGGATAATTTTTTTGGTTGCCAGGTATTCATTATCCTCCTCTGTGGTTTATTTCTTGTAATCTAAGACACCTCTCACTCAGTGAAGGTGATTTAAGAACATTGCTCTCTCTTGTTCTAATATCTATAATTTCCCATTTACCCTGCCCAACCCTCTAACCCTACCTAAACCCTATCCCTACCCCCTCCCCTCCCCCCTGGCACATTCCCGGAGTGGGGTCAGTGACTCCAGCAACCTGAGCTTATAGCGGCTCATACTCGCTTTGATGCTGCCAGTCAATGGACATATGGGGTATTTCAATGGGAATATCAGCGCCGACTGATATCCCACCCTGTCCTCGTGGTCAGCGACACCGTTTGGTCAGCGGCTGTTTATTTGCCCAGAGGGTTATTCACAGCTGGCCTCAAGAGGCTTTTCCACTATCCGCCACCTGTTGTACGCTCCTAGTAGGGGTCGGTATCCCCCGCAGGTGTGTACTCTTAGGATCACCATGTTCTAGAAAAACTACCCATATCGGGACATTAACATTGACCGCCCCTCCGATGTTTCTGCGTTTTGGCTGACCGAGACGAAATGCACAGATGCCTTTCGTTACTTTGTGTCGACCGTGCTGCTGAATATTTTGGTGTAGAGGTATCGGAGATATTTCTAGTCTCTTTACATGTAAATCTCATTTCATCTACAGCCTCCATGGACACGAGCCTAAAAGTGCTGGCCAGGAATACGGCAAGAGCAGCTGTATATTTGTATCCAGGGTTCACCACGAGGTACTTATAGGATCCTGGTTATCTGCTAACCCTTGTTTCATGTGAGAGCAACGCGAGACCCTTTGCAATCCATATCCTTTGCAAGATAGTCTATTCTACATTTCACAGTATTATGAAAAAGAGAGAGTTTATAATAATAATAGCTCCTTGTTTGGATTTTTTTGATCGCCAAAAATTGCGAGCTACTTGTTCTTACCTTTTGTATGCAGTGGGGTAGTTTTTGGAGCTTTCTTTCATACACTGGAGGTCTCCGCTTTCGGCTGAATGAAGTGTCTAGTGAAAACCTTCTAATCAGAAGAGGGTATATGTCACGAGAAGAACTGGTATTTTGCCTGTATCACCAGCTATGCATCTATCTTCGGACGAGGCTTCTCACAGCCGGCAGATCATTCCCTTTGTAGAAAAACGTCACCATTGTCCATTGTATCCCTTAGCCTTAGACCTAATTTCTTCTATATGAACAGTTTTAGACAATCGTGACAACAGAATAAGACTTGCTTCGCTTCGTCTTCATAGACGAGATCCTTTCTTATGCAGAGTCACTAAACATGTCTGTAGTCTGAAATTTGACATGTACACTTCCCACGCACGCGCCTAGAACGTCAGTGGTAACCTTCCAATCCATCGCCATAAATTGATAAGCACAGTCTGTGCTTCAACTCAGCCATGGCGTTTTCCAATTAAAGATGTGAGTCGCTTACGCCTATCTCTGGCGAGTAGCTTCGCAGTCGGCGAACAAAACTAGCGTAAGAAAAACATCATTATTTTCCTCTGTGCTCTTTGGCACTGAACCCACTTATTTTCTCTGCATAAGTGGTGTTGCACAACGACGACAAGCGAGTTTTATTTGGGTTTCCTCGTCCTCAAATAATGAAGACTTGCTCATCTGTGTTGCCTACAACGTCCTATTAGCTGCAAACAAAATGCATTATTTTACTAATTATTCCCAAACTATGTAGGCTTTCTTGGGTTTAGCAATAAACAGAGCCAGTTCATATGATGCTTCCAGTTTCTTTTTATTCTGTTGATTAAAAGAGCCCAAAGAGTATAATGTAATCAGCTTAAGAGAGCTGAGTTTACTGGCTGGCAAAAAAGTGTTGTAGTTTGTTTTTTAATGCTGAATGGTTTACGTTCAAATTTCGTTCCAGACGAACTGGCGGCATTGCATGATTACTTATAACAATGCCAAATTATGCACTGTGACTGTTGTCTTCAGTTATTTTAAATGCTTAAAAAGCCGTATTTGATGTAGTCATCCTTGTATGATGTAGCCAACCTCTTCTTTAATTGAGACATTGCAATCAATAAATTGGACATTGCACAAAATTATAAATAATACAAAAGTTTAACAAAATATCACTTTCAGAAACAGAATATAACTTTTCACATAATTCCAGGACACTACAGATCGAACTGGTATGCACATTGGTGTAGGAAAATAAAACTGTTTCGCTCTTTTCATCAGTACGAGATTTTCATTAAAACATAGTAAAATTAACCGTGGTTATCTTCTTATTTTTCTCGTTGGCAGTTTAACATGTCTACACAACAAATCCGGTTTTCTTGATAAATACTGTTGTATTTGAGAGCTCAAGGCGACCATACGGCTTTCTGTCTGTGGGTGTCTGCCTCTGTGTATCAGGGCTCTTCTTTGTTTATTGTGATGCAGTCTCGCAGGTTATGTCCCGCTGTCTGTGCTTCCATCCCACATGAACACAGTTGTGATGGAACCAAGTGTTATTATGCAAATAGTTTATATTTAGAACAATATGCGTTATTTCAATATGCGTTATTTCTAATATATATATATATATATATATATATATATATATATATATATATATATATATATATATATATATATATATATATATATATATATATATATATATATATATATATATATATATATATATATATATATATTGGAAACAGTCTTATATTCTTAACCGAAAAGAAATAATGCCTTTAATGCATTAAATCCCAAATCGCTTCGCAGTTTTAAGTCTACTCGCTTCCGTCCTCACATCCTCATTCTCGGGACTCCACCTTGAGATCTTTTAATGAAAGGGCAATTACTCTTCATTTGTCCCATGGTCCAAATAACCTCCAATCACTACCGGGCTTCAGTATAGACCTGTATACTTTTTACCTAGAATATTAATTTTGATTATTGCCGTGAGTTTCATTGGTCGACCTTTTCTATTTTTGTCGGGCCATTCCACATATATAAATAGTGACCAACGAATAGCAAGAAAATAATTGTAAACGCAACGAATGAAGGCTTGTTTAGTTTCCGCAGTTAGGTCTTCTATAACGCCGACGTCGCGCTTCAATACTCAAGACCACCATACGTGATAAAGAGTCAAAACAGAAATAAAAAAAAACACAAAAGTATTTGTATAACTATGGGTACGAATTTCGGGAGTTTCAATATAAAAGATCTTAGTGCAATAAGCTTCGATCCTCTCTTGCAAAGTTGCATCTTACATGTGTACTCATTACCACAAAAGGGCTGTCAAAATTGTATCAATATTAAGTGTCATTTCAGAAACGACAAAAAAATGTTGAGTGTCCACTAACTGATCTCGATTATGACGGGGTGTTCTGAAACCTCTTTTCTGGATTTTTGAGAAGGAATTATCATCATCAAGTACCGTCTCCACAACGAAAGTTGACTGCAACGGACCTCCAATACCCTTTGTCTCTCGCTTTGGTAGTGCATTTTGCTACACTGTAACCTGTCCATCTCGTGATGTTTCTCTCCCACTTGTATCTCGGTTTACCTCTTGCTCGCCTCCTCTCTACTCTGCCCTCAAATAAGGTCTTCAACAACGTGTCACGTCGTATAATTTGTCCAAACTACTGTACTTGGTTGATCTGTATTTCCTTTGATAAATCTTTTCCCATAATTAGTATAACATCTTTGTTTGTTGTCTTCTCGTTCCAAGAAATTCCAAATACTCTTCTATATATCTACCTCAAATGCGTCAATTCTGTCTTCTACTTATTTATTATTCATGTTTCTGAGCAACGCATTATTGTAGAATAGATGTAACATTGTGCAATTCTTATAGTAGTTTGTGATTTGTTTAGAAATCAATATTTTCCTCCTGTCACTGAAAGTACTTTTAGCCATTACTCTTCTCCTTTTAACTTCGAAGAAATCCACCATTTTTTCTGCAACATTCCACAAGATTACAAGAATGTTACAACTCTGGAGTGGACTATTAAGCCATATTGAATAAAATTTACACGGGTCTTATAAAAATCTATGTAAATATTGTCCATCAAAAATAACGTAAGAGAAAATCCCATCTGAAATTATAACCCCATTTTCAGGACGCCACCGCAATGGAGATAAATAAATGCATTTATTGCGCTCCCTCCCCATATAAGTGGAACTAGATTTGCTATGTCCTCAAAGACAGTGACTTGCTCCCTGTCTACGTTGCCCATAGCGTCAAGAGTCGAGTCTCAACACTGCTTCAGTCATAAAATGTGATCAATATCTGCTCACCAACATTGTTTCGACGCTCCTACTTTGTCCTATAAATAACTAATTTTTTTTTACGCATGAGAACGTTTTTTTTCCATACCCAGGAGTACGTGTTAAAGTTGGCGTACCCAACTACCTGAGTCATGATTCCTACTTTGAACTCACCACTTTAAATGGGGTCAGTTATCGCTGGACATTTGGATTTCTGTGTATTAGGTATGTTAACTAACCTCTTCGCAGACCAAGCATGTCCATGGGTGTTGAGATCTTTACTTCAGTAAATCTTTCAGGGTGTAACGGCTGATGGTTCCGGTTCTATGTTGCTTCGCTGCTCACTGCACTGTCTGGTTTCTGTGAGTTCTCGACCATGAACAACACTTCCACCGACCGGTCTCATGCTTGACAACTGTAACTGCATTGTCACTATATCGTTTCTCATACACATCGCTGCTCTCTAGGGCCTTCTCAAATTTCAATGTGTACGCCAAGCGCCGTCAAATCGTAACAGCTACCCATATATTTGTTTGTCAATAACCCCAGAAATTGCAAGCGATTAGCTCTTACTTCCTACATGCACTACAATAACTCTGCATTTCTATTTCTACTGATCGAACCGGAATGCTTTGCGTCACTGTATGGCAACAGTTTCGATGGATGCGTTGGTGCAAAGTTGTCGGAGATGCAAAAGAGTTCAATAGGGATAAAGGATTGACTTCATTTTAATCGTGTTACCCCATATGTATTCCGTCTCTCTTAACGAAGCATTCGATAGGGTTTCCCTAATTTTTGATCATTTCCCTCCCATTTTGATTATTTAAATTAGCTAGCCTCACCACCACAACAGACGGTCAGTCTATGGACCGAGCAGACATACTCAATGCTCTTCGTGAATCCTCGCGATCAGAGGATTTTGAGATGAGTGAGCATGAGTCAATATTGAGAATGCGCGAATTGGGAGTGAGGATGGGCGTGGCCCGTAGAGAGCCCCTGACCCAAAAAAGAGCAGTGAACCAACATAGAACCGGAACCATTAGCCATTATACCCTGAGATATTTACTGAAGCGGAGATCTGAGCACCTATGGACTTGTCCGGTGTGCGAAGAGGATAATTAACATACCTAATACCTAATACCCTTTGATTATTTAGGAACTGATATATGCCCTAAACAATGCGGGTGATTGCACAGTTGAGATCAAGAGAAGAACAGAAATGGCCCTGCCAAAATTAAAACAGCGAAATAAAATCTTTTCATCAGGTGCCTTGCCGATGATGGGAGTTGAGAAACTAAAGAAACTATGGCAGGGTACTAACATAAGAACCAAATTGTGTTTACTACAAACAAGTGTTTCTTGTAGCAACATATGGATGTGAAGCTTGGACACTAAATAAAACAGTGGTCAAGAGAATAACATCATCATCATCAGGTGCCATGCCGGCAGGCGTAGGCAGTCATAGCTCTCCACAGTCTCTGTGCACATTATTACGTATCAAGATCGTTGTTGTTTCCATGCCATGCCAGGTTGTCAAACTGTCTAATATTTTCTCACGTTGTCGCCCTCTGTCTTTGTTGCCTTCAATTTTGCCTGTTGGGACTGTTCTCCAAACCTGCCTGTCTCATAAAGTGGCCAAAAAATGAAGATTGTCTTTTTCTTGTATTATTGATTAAGGTCCGTTTCGCATTTGACTCTTTCAACACCTCTACATTAGTTTTTCTGTATAACATCATTTGAATTAAAGTGCTATAGATTAGTTCCGAGAAAACCATGGACGGCAAGGAAAGCAAACCAGGAGCCGTTAAGAACATTTAACGTCCAGGAAAGTTGACTTCTGAATACCATATTAAAGAAAACATTTTGATATATTTTTCCAATAGTTTATTTTAAAAAATTTTTAAATCTTAGTTCTATTTTTCCTGTTTTTAAATTCGAAAGATAAATACATAGGCATATCGTGGCATATGCGAAAATACTCTCATTGTTCCGCTAAAATTTCGTACTGTTTTACTGATAAATAAATATGGCGCTGTCGTACAATTGTTTTAGGTTTGTCTTCAGGCCACAGATCCTTCAGAGGTTAGTTCAGGCATTAATTTTTTTAAAGAATCTGTAGGTGTACATTTATCTTTTGTATAGTTTCTACTCAACTGGTTCGGTTAAAGTATGGTTTTTCCGAAGTTTCAAATAGCTGGTTAGTGATTTTTAGATGTGACAGAAAAAGAATTTCTCAATTTCATCTTTCAAAATTAGCTGTAGGCCCCTAAATAATATAATATAATTAAATATATAATATCCTAAGGTAACTACCATCCTTATATAAATACTTTCTTTATATAGATAAAGTATTTCGGACATATAAGACCTGACACCTTGTGTTGGTTGAGTTGAGGATACAAGTGGGAGGGAAATATCCTAGTTGGAAGTTGACACACAGTCCTACATTTTTGTGAGTACTAAACCAGAGTACACTTGAGTCTAGCAGAATGACCAGTCCTGCAAGAGACAGAAGATTTTGGGGCCGTTGCAGCCAGCCTTCTTTGCGGAGACGGCATTTGGTGATAATGGCTCCTTGGTAATTCTAGTGGAGGTTGTGTAGATGAAGTGCTAGTGTCCAGGTCACTTGTCCGCGACCTGGATTCACGTGGACTCATCTTGTGTATTTGAACAGTTTGATAGGGGATTAAAACCTCTTGCAGAGACATATTTTCAACTTAAGACCGGAGTCTGCTATATTAAATTGGTTATATAATGCAGCATTTACTTTTATCTTATTGTGACCTTGCGATGGGCTCACACTTACTTACTTTTTGGGATAGATTTTTATTTGACTTATCCTACATATAATTATTTCCATTGTGCCAGTTGTCTTCTTTGGAATCGTTCCTTTGATTTGACCCACCACTGGTTTACAACCTTTATCAAGACAAGACTGTAGTAAATAATTTCCTTGCAATACTAGAGAGCAGTGGTGCAGGATGGAAGATAGGCGTTCACTTTTTCATGTTCCTAATAAAATTTATAAAAGCTCCTTAGTTATTTTTGTGGGCTTATTTGGTTTTCATTGGTTTACTGTCTTACATTGGGAGGAGAGGATTTTCCTATCAACTCCTGTCATATGTTTTTCTTTTTATGTAAAACAAAAGGAAAGGTTGTGGGTGATTTGAAATCCTCAACTCCTGTCTTGTTTCTACAGCCTTTATTGGGATCTTTAAATAATGGGAGAGCAACTATTGTACATGAATCATAACTATAGTTTCTTTGCACTTTTATGATAACTACATCCCTTATAACTTCTTAGCACAGAATGCAGTGAGGAATTGAGGTGCAGGTGTATATATAGAATATCCACACAAGCCTAGACACAATCAGAACACCAACAGGGAAATTCTGCAATAATTATTATGCAGAAATCCAGACAATTAGGGTGGCAACTGAAAAACTGCTGAACTCCAACCCTGGTCTCCAGCCTGTAGTATTCCTGACAGATGCAAGTTCAGTGCTTCAAACTCTCCAGTTTGGAATACTAACAGACTTACAAAAACTACTTTATGAACTGTCTTACCAGTATAGGGTAACTATGCAGTGGAACTATAAAGAGACACAACTGTTTAGAAAGACAAATAATGCAGGGCAGAGTACCTGGGAAGAGGAGAAAGGGCAGACCAAGAAGACAGTGGACTGACAACATTAAAGATAACATGAGTACATCGTTGGAAAATTCAAGCCACATCGCCCAAGACAGAAAGTGGTTCAGAGTGTTTATTGGGAAGACAACGTTCTGGAAAGAATATGTCACAGGACATGCAGTAGATACCCTCTCACTTTGAACTGACTAAGAAAGGTGCTACCAGAGACCAACCAGATGTACCAATCACCTATCATCAGAAAAAAACAGATGATCAAGTCAATAAGAAAGCCACAAACACAAGATGATTATCACATTATGAACAGATCAGAACAAGTTGTAATTCTACGCCTAAGAATGGGACACAATCAACTCCGCAGTCACATGTACACAAAATTCAAGATTGGCAACATGGCTATGTGGACAGGCAGGACAGAGTGCCAAACATATACTTCAAGAGTGCTCTGAGTATAAAATGCAGAGGCAGACATATTGACCAGTGGAAACAACACTTTAATCGAAGCTCTGTGTGCCACTGTGTGAACTACAAAAGACAGTGAGTTTTATTCAGGAGGCAGAATTACAGATATAGACATGTTTCACATGAACAAAAGAATAAACTTAACTCTATAAAATTTAATCCATGCTTAGTTAGTCATCAGATTATCATAACACACAGGACATATATATCCATAGATGTTTTGATTTCCCCTTGAATCATCATCAGGTGCCATTCCGGCTGGCGTAGGCGGTCATGGCTCTCCACAGCTCTCTGTCCACAATATTATGTATCAAGATCGTTGTTGTTTCCCTGACATGCCAGGTTGTTAAACTAATATTTTCTCATGTTGTCGCCCTGTCTCTGTTGCCTTAAATTTTGCCTGTTGTGACTATTTTCTCCAAACCTGCCTCTCTCATGAAGTGGCCAAAAAATGAAGATTGTCTTTTTCTTATGTTATTGATTAAGGTCTGTTTCACATTTGACTCTTTCAACACCTCTACATTAGTTTTCCTGGCAGTTCATGGTATTCTCCGCATTCTTCTATAGAACCACATCTCTATTGCCTCTAATTTCCCACTTTCCAGTTTGTTTATTGTCCAAGATTCGTATCCATATGTTAGTATAGGAGTTATATAGCACTCTAGAACTCTCTTTCTCACCTCTAATGACAAGGTCATATTACAAAATATATTTTTCATTTTCTGAATGTTGTTTTTGTCTGTCCTATTCTGCTTCTTATTTCTGTTGAACTTCTTCCATCTGCTATAATCGTTGTACCTAAATATTTGAATTGGTGGACCTGTTTTAATACTATATCATTCACTTTGATCTTGCAATGTGTGGTATTTTGTTTCTTTGAAATAACTATTACTTCTGTTTTCTTGATTTTTATTCCTCTTGAATATATTCACAATTACATGACTTATTGCTACATTTCTCCATTGGTTGACAAATATTCTTCTAAGTCCACAAAAGTTGTATTAATGAATATACTCATGTGAATTTTAACTCAGATTGCACATACCCCATAAGCACTCAATGAGTGGGCTTTATGGCCTGCTTGCTACATCTCTGCAGTACCACCAAAGACACAGTACTACAGTGGATCTCTAGTCATTTGGAAGTAAAAAAGCTGATCTCCTGGCAAGGAAAGAGGGATCACTAGAACAAATAGAAAGTGATATTTCGTACTATGAATGTAAGACTGATAAAAACAGAATATATGAAAAAGTGGAAGTAGTCTTAGTATAGTCTTATACCCAGTATAGTCTTTTTATAGACGGTGAAACACCTCGTGCGAGAAAGACGTGCTCGACAAGCGTCTTGAGAAGAGGCACTACACACAAGCATGCCCGGTGACAGATAGACAGGCTGTCGTGGACTAGGGAAGCCTACCCGAATTAAAGGCATGATGAAAACGGATGTGCTGGACCTCGGAAGTCCAGACCACAAGTGGCCAACCGAGGTGCAAATAACACAGTTCTACTGTGGAACTTGCAGCACAACGTACTTCATGCTCCCCGGCGGAAATCACACGATATATTCGTTCTGGTTATATGAGAGCGAACGCAGAAGAAGAAGAAGGAATTATGTCAGTCTGGAGTTCATGATTCATTCCATTTGTTTTTAGACAAAGATGGTGAGACCTATTGAGTGGTAGCTATCATCTTTCATTTTGAAGTTTGTTTTAGTTAGTTAGTCGTCGGATCATCATCACTGCAAACTGGACACATCCATAGTTGCTCCGATCTCTCCTTGAGTGTATCCGCCATCACACTTCTGCTGACAGTACCGGTCCTATGCTGGTTGACCATCATTCTTCTGCGCCCTCCAAAATGTTCACCTCTAGCAACACCGCATCTCAATCCCTGATCTTTAATCCTAGCCATTGAAAAGGAATCATCATCCACATTCGTCTCACTCTTGCGTGTTATATCTCTTAAGGAGTTCAAAACGTCAGCGCGATCCATTGCCCCATCACCCTTTGCCACAATCGCACACGATGCCAGTTGATCCGCTCTTTCATTGCCTCGAACGCCCACATGTCCCGGCACGAAAATAAATGTAACCGCTTTCAAGCTCGTCTTTCTCAAGGCCTCAATCCACTGTTCGCGAACGAGACCCACTTGTACCTTCTTAATCATACTCATAGAGTCACTCAAGATGCAGATCTGCGTTACTTTCTGTGTGCGTAGCCACTCAAATGCCTTGGTCACCGCCATAGTCTCCATGGTCATACTACTCGTAGTGACCGCAAAGGTACCACTTTCCTCCTTGATCGTTTTACCTGCGCACTGAGCTGTAAAGGCCCAAGCACTGCGAACATGCCTAATTACAGATCCATCAGTGTATATAATCACATCCCCCTCTTTGGTATTCTCACTGATTAAAGCCTGCACTTCTTTCTCCACAGCTGTGGGACACCATTCTCTGCATTCCCTGCTAAGTGATATTACTACTCTCAAACAAGTTTCGAAATCTGTGGGTAGACCTATCCATTCCACACCAGCTGCCACATCCTGTAATCGGCACACGCTTTGTATTACATCCTCAGCACGTCCCATCCACGACCTTCCTCTCTTGAGTCTGCTGCCTTTAACTTTCCGTATTTCGGAATGCAACGGGTGTTCCTCATCTGCATGTATTTGAAGGTACGCCCGTGCACGGCAATACTGTAATCTATGCTCAGCTGTTGGGCAGTCAAGTAGGTATCGCATAGCTCTTGTCTATGTGTCTCTTGTGCATCCCAGAATGATACGCATTGCTGCATTCTGGACTCTATCCAGTCTTTCGATCTGAGTTTGGCTAAGAGTCAGAATTGCCAGTGCATATTCTACCACAGCCACAACCAAACCCTGGTACAAAAGAAATAACAATCTTTGCTCACACTGCGCAGCAGCCATAACCTTCATTGCTGCTAAGCCTTTGCCTGCCCTTATGATAATGTGGTCAACATGTTCCCTGAAACTCAGGCTTCTGTCAAAAAACACACCCAGATATCTCATTGTGCTAGTTCTTTCTAAACTTTTCCCGGACAACGAAACCTGTGGCATGGGTGTCTTTACCATGTGATTGTTCAAGGAAAACCACGTCACGAATGCCTTAGACGGATTAACCACTGCTCCCGTATCTCGACACCAATTTGTCAGTCTGTCCAGCTCCTTCTGTAGTTCCACGACGCACTCTTCTCGATCTCTGCCCTGTCTATACACCAGGATATCATCGGCATATGACATCGTTCTGCCAACACCGAAGTTTGTTTTGTTTTAATATAGCGAATAAGATTGACTACTTCAATATTCTTGGTATCTTTCTTGATTTCCAACTAGTACTGAAAAGTTGTAGAAGCTTCTTTGCAATGAGCTTGATGTGATCAGGACCGGGTGACTGTCTTTGTTTTAATCCTTTCATGGTGACTTCTAGCAGCTTTATATTGTTAGCTTGCAGACCATTCCGTCATTTAACGGTGGTTTTTAAGGTTTGTTCCTTTTCTTTTTCATCATGTCTCAATTTCTTTTGTCTTCTGTCACATGGTCCCCATGAATAATGAAGAGATGCAGACCAACAGACATTGCACCTATGTCCTTTTGTGGCAGTCTCATAAGTGACGGGAAGTGATAGATGTACCATTACACAGACTGATTAACAGATCTGACAGACGAATGATAAACTAGTAACCAAAAACTGTATGCTTCATTCCTGACAGTACGTGGTGTCCTGGTGTACAGTTGCACTAGAATGCCTCTATTCAGGGACTAAAAATACATCCATAAACCTTCCTAACATAACTATACCTTTGAGATAACAAACCGTATACACATTGAGGTCTCACCTAGATTACTCACCTGAGAAGGACCCATGCTTTTGTCAGACAAACTGGATTGCCAAGAACTACCTGCTCACAGCTGAAGGGATTATTTCATCATCATCAACATTGTTAAATTGTGTAGTGCCTGTAACTGTTGTTGCTATAAGACATTAAGTGTTCAGCTCCATGTGAATCACCCTGTATGTTAACAGGTGAATGACCAGGTCAAATTTGTGGCAGTTCTTCAAGAAACCCATTAATCTCATACTAACATTACAGAAATGTCAAAAGCTTTCTACACAGAGAAAAAAGCTCACCAAACAGCTGCTCTCTAGGTACCAGTGTTTACTGCTCATTGCGAGGGACAAGGGAGACGTACAGAAGATGTTACAGAGGTTTTCGGACAAAACGTCAGCTAGATGTGACGACGGAGGTAGGAGCATCAGAAGCGGAGGCAAAAGTACCAGGGTTGTTGAAACCATTTGTTTTCACTGTTGGGGTAAGTCAGAAGAGATGTGTGTTTTATGTGCTTTATTTAGTGTCTGCAAGTGTGTTTTGTATGTGTTTTTTCTAATGTCTGTAGATGTGTGTTGTATGTAGGGCTGTACCAGATTCAAATTTTTGAAATCCGGCCTAAGCCGGATTTATAAAGTACGATCTGGCCGGAGCCGGATTTACAAATTCAAAAAAATAAAAGTTGAATAATATACTACATCACTTGACTTAGGTGATTGGAGTCACTCGACTGTTCATTACTGCAGTTTATTACAATAGACATGACAATGATGACATATACTCATATTAAATCATTTAAATGTAAAATAATTATATTTACATTAGAATAAGTAATATTAGTTCCATAAGTTCAAGATGAAACATAATACATAATGCTAATATTTAGTAAGTTTAATTTTTAGTTTTCACATTGTTTTCAGTTGGCAATTTGACAGCTCAGTTACAACTCACAACAACAGTACATTGAACAGATTGAATTTATTGAAATACATTCATTCAGTACTTTCACTATTTTAGTCAGTCTTCATTATGACTGTGAAGTTTTGTGCTACTATGGTGGTTAGTGATAATGTCTCTCGCAGTACTGAAAAGCCTTTCCGATGGCACACTTGTAGGTGATGGTGCAAGAAATGCCTGCGCCAGTCTAGCCAGACTTGGAAATCTTTGCTTATTGGCATGCCACCATGAAACTGGATCTGGCTGTCGAGTGTGAAGTGGCTCTGGCAGGTACTGTGTCACCTCAGTGTTAATGCTGGTGCCTTTGGCACTTGCAGAACGATCTGTGGTGGGATTTTCCTCGACAATTGTGTCAAAACAGCTCCATAGGCTGGACTCATACTGTCTGGCAGTGCTCAGAGAAGTCAAAACACTAGTACTGCTACTAGTAGCTGATGGATCCTGTGCACTGACTGTGTTTTCTGAATGAATAATGGAGTTAGCTGCTAACATCAGATAGGCTCGTGCATCACTTCTGCCATGTTCGGAGAAGCAGCACAGCTTGAATCGAGGATCCAGTAGTGTGGCACAGGTGTAAATACTGTTAGATTCAATGTCCGCAAATCTGCTGCTAACAGCTTCAAAGAAGGCTGCATTCATAGTTTTGATCCCGGCATCAATACCTTCTTTCAGAAGGAAAGCCATGAGTGTTTTCACTAATGGGATCACAACTGATATTGATGCCTGAGCTGCACTTATTTCACGTGTGAGTTCTTAAAATAGTGCCAAAGTAGCTACCACATTCTCCGTGACTGCCCACTGCTGTGCCGTTAGCGCAGTTACCGAATCAATTTCAACACAGTACAGACTGATGCTGCGTCGTTGTTTTAACAGACATCGTAGCATATAAAATGTTGAGTTCCATCATGTTGTCACGTCCTGGATAAGCTGATGTTAAATTGATGGTAGGTTTAATTCATTTTGAAGTTCATGCAAATGACTGGTTGCTGAAGAAGAGTATTTGAAATGTCCTACCAATTTTCTTCCAGTACTGATGATGTCAGCAACATACTTTAGACTCAAAAGACTATCATGCACACACAGCTGCAGTGTGTGTGTGTGTGTAAAACATCCAACACTTGAATAGCTGCCATCACGAAAGCATTTGGCAATGTAAATGCATTGTTTCTCACAACAACATGGCACTTCTCACGTGAAATTGACCACTCATCCAGCATCATTTCAAAATGTGCAAGCAAGTTTGTGGCCGTATGATGTTCATCACATGCAGTACAATGAAAGACTACACTGCGATGAACAAAGGCATCTGTTAACCAATGGTTAGTGAGACCCATAAATGACTGGTGTGTTCAGCTATCTACGTATCTGTTGTGAATGATATGTAATCAGTGTCAGATATCATTGCTGCAATTTTTACCTTCAGATGTTTACACATGTCAGGAATAACATGTTCAGCAATGTACTTTCTTGAAGGCAATTCATACTTTTTTTCCAACTCTTTGAAACCTGGTCATTCATCAACTACTTGAAAAGGATCCATATCTATGGTTATCATTCGGGCTAGAGCAGCATGAATGCGTTTAGCATTGGGACTATGATGTCCCAAATTTTGACCCGGTCCCATGCCTGCATAATTGACTGCTGGGTACTGCTGCTTGCTTTGTGCAAACACGATCCCAGATTCATCATAGATGTGGTCGCCAATACACTGGCCTACAGTGATGCTTTCTTTTCCATCATTTCGTCATAACTTTTTCTGTGCATTGATCGCAAATGGGTCTGCATTGACCATGTTGAGAAGTCTTTGGGGCGATCTGATCGTCCACGCGAGAACTGTTTGAAACAAAACTTACATATGACTTTCACTGAATCATCGTCTTTAACCTTGAAGTAATCCCAAATGCTGTATGACTTAATTTTGATGCCATTTTATTTTATCGGCAAGACCAAAGAAATTTACGAAAATTCGAAATATTCAAGTCCCACAAACTCATGAAGTAATGCACCATTTAAATTGAAAATGAATGTTTTTTTTTCTTAAAATGCTTATTTACATCAGCGAGAAATAGTAAACTGGGAGTGCGACTGTGCTTGACCTCATGAAACGTACATAAAATTAACCTGACTAGGCAACACAAATCCGGCCTAAATCCGGCAAAATTGGACCGGAGCCGGATTTGTAAAAATGGCTAGATTCCAGATTTGCCGGAGCCAAAATCCGGTACAACCCTAATTGTATTTGTTTTATCTCGTGTCTACAGGTGTATGTGTGTTATATAGCGTCTGTAGGTTTGTAATTTGTATGTTTTATATAGTATATGCAGGCATGTGTGTTGTATGTGTTTTATCTCGTGTCGACAGATGTGTGTTATATATAGCGTCTGTAGGTTTGTAATTTGTGTTTTATATAGTATATGCAAGCATGTATGTTGTATGTGTTTTATCTAGTGTCTTAGACACTAATTCATGGGAGAATCTTGCACAAGGCATTGTGGCTGGCATTATCAAGAGTGGTGCAACTGCTGCAGAGAACCTTAGAGGAAAGGTAAGAGTTGTTCAATGTCTCACATGCAGACTCCTCGCACACATATTCAGAGTATGAAAGAAAATTTCACACATATAAAAGAAATGGTAATATGAGTTATGAACCAGCGTCATAGCACGCAGTTTCCCATAAGCGCTCAGCTGCCAAGTCAGTGGTTGACCATAAACTGCCTGACTAGCACCACCTACTGCAGTTGCGATGGCATTCCTTGATCTTCCCAAAGCATGAGGTCTGGTATTCTATTTCCTTATGGCTGAGTGAACCATGGGAGGACTCATTAGTCACAACTGTAAACACAACCCTCATCATAATCATCCCAGTTAATCAAAATGGTAATCGTCAACCTCATCGGATGAACAACAACATGTAGTATCTGCAGGTGTATCTGAAATGAGATGAAGGCTGGGGATGTCACCAGAGTTAACTAAAAAATGACTCATGTAGTTAGGATATATACAACATTTTGTATTTAATATATTAGAAGGTAACATGATAACTGTATAAGATAAATGATTGCATCTTATTCTTCTGTGTTCTCAAAATCCTGAAGATTAGCAGGATGTAGTCCAGAGAATAAAATGTATTATGAGAATGAATCACAGCTAGAGATAATTACAAAAATATATAATACAATCTTTGACAGTATATAGATTCAAGGGAGAGCCAAGAAAGCATTGATTAGACATCAAAGATACTTTGAACAGACACAAGCTCAGCAGTGTTGCCATGCTTGTTAAGGAAAAAGAATAGCAACAATGTTGACTAAGGAAGTATTGGGAATGTAGTTTTCAGTCCCATCTCATAAAAGGTTGAGAACTAATGATGGTTACTACTTCCACTGCCTATGAAATATTCATTGCTGAAGTCACTGACTTCGTGTGTTCTGTTGGGGGATACCTCAATGAGAATAATTTTGTGAGATGTCTCACTGATTTTTATGTCACAGCATCCAAAAGCAACCGCTTGATTAACTTATAAATATATTTGGTTTATGACATGGTTTGTATACAAAATTTTATCTTCTTTCACAATGTTGAAAAATGTATATCATTTTAAAGATGAGCATTCATTTCTGTCAACTTCCCTGGTGGGGAGGTTAAAGGTGACAGTCACAACTCATCCACCTCATATGAGTTTGGTTGTGGTTTGAGCACAGCAAAAGGCATCTCACTTCATGTAACTTAATTAATCAACATTACTGAAATGTTCAAGTTAAGATAATCATTTTCTTAGTGGACAATTAACCATTATATTGTTTATTGCAAAACACAATTTCTCTCCTCCCGTTTTTGTACCTTGTCCTTGTTCTCCATTTCTGATCCCGAGTCTAGTCTTTCTCTGTTGCTGACTCATCTGTTTTCTTTGTCTATCTCTTGATTTTCTTACAAAATACGCTTCAATTATTATATTTATTATTAGTTTATAAATGAACCATATCATAGTATTGTGAGGCATCTAACATCTCGCCACTAGGATATTATGACAAGATAGAAGACACGAGATATTGAGGATGACAGCATGAGTAAATATGTGATAGTCCGACATCGTGCATATAAAGAGTCAACAACAATCCTCATAAAAGTTTCTGGAAATAAAAGGTTGTAAAGATCCATGGTCGTCTATGCCAGTCTGCACGGCATCTGATGATGCGATGGTATTATATGCAAACGTTTGCTGCTTACTGGGTTAGTGAGACACTCACAATCCCAACTTATGCGAACTAGTTCAGGATACACATGAAGTAGAAGTCTAGATGTTTTACATATCACTGACAAATTTACTGAGTGTATCAAGCTTGAGATTCACTGTGTTAGACTGAAAGGCACAGATATCATAGCACAGCTGTAAACTATGACTCGATACATTTCATTTTCTGGACTATATCCTGCTATTCTGTCAGGGTTAGAGACTTAGAGAATGAAGAAGACAAGACTGAACATGTCAAAAAATGTTGACACACTATGGACTAGCCCACATGTGCTCACATGTGCCCGCTCTCTCAAGCACCTTATATATTAAGTTAATGTATTATATCTTATAGGAATTGTTGTATTTATTCCTTTTTTCTACATTTATTTGGGCAAACATTTTTATGGAACCTCTGCAATGTCATTATTAGGTATGTGGCTGCAGCTTTGTAGGAGCCATGATTTGGAATTATGAAAAAATGAGAAACGTTTTTACAAAATTGAAAACCAGAACAGATGACACTGAGAAACATCCTCCACAAAAGAGATTTGAGTTAAGGAATCACGTAAGTGAGAGATTCAGTTTTTCCATCGTGCAAATTTCAAAATACTGATGTTTATAAATAATTGTAGTTAAATACTTACGGACTGTTATTAAATACTAGTGTTAAATAATTGTTCTTAAATACCCAGTACTAGTTTGTGTTAAAGGTTAAAAATTGTAAGAAATGATAAAAATGTTAGGAAAACTCAATGCTGATGAGAAAGATTTAAAGATAGTAAGAAATATGTATTGAAAACAAACAGCTGCGATGAGGATTGACAGTAATGTAGGAGAATTCAAAAAGATAGAAATGGGTATCAGACAAGGATGTGTAATGTCATCAGATATTTTCTCCCTGTATACAGAGGATGTTATACAAAACATAGAAAGCATGCCAGGAATAGTAGTTGCAATCTGAATAATCTAAGATATGTTGACAATACAATTTAAATTGAAGAGAGCGAACAAGAACTTCAAGCTCTGTTAGACATAGTACAAAAAAATAACAAAGGCCTATGTCTAAACAAGAGGAAAACAGAAGCAATGCTTGCTTCAAAGAAATAAACACCGCCAAAATGCAGTATTACCATCTATCGATCTATACGCTGTTTGCCTTGTGGCGTCAGGGGTAGAAGAGTTATCTGGAGATGGCCTTCCTGTGTGCTGTTTGTAAGCTTGTTCCTGTGGCTTCTTTGATTTCTGTGATCCATCTTTTACATGGTCTGTTTCTGGCTTTATAGCCGTTATATGTATGTGTCATGGTCATCTGTGGCATGCTGCCTGTTGGTGGTCTGGAAGAGTGTGAAAACCACTTGATCTGTTGTCTTTTGATGTGTTTAATACTGGTATTGTTTTTGTTATCTGTCTGATGTTATCATTTCTAATTCTATCTCGTAATGACACTCCGAGTATTCTTCGTAGACATGCCATTTCTGCTGTCGCTATTTTTCTATTGTCTTGTGCTCTCATTGTCCAAGTTTGGCACTGGTAGCACAGTGATGGGATAATAATAATCTTGTATAATGCAACTTGAGTGTCTGTTTACATTTGTGTTCTTAAAAAGATGTGTCATCTGTCTTAGGATCTGGTATGGTTTGTTGCATCTATTTTGTATCTCTTTACTGTTTTTCCCCTTCACTCATTATAATGCTTCCTAAGTAAGTGAATTCCCTAACTTGTTTAAGGTGCTCATTATCGATGGAGATAGTTATATTTCTTTCTTTGGTATTGCCATTATTTCTGTCAATATTAATCTTCATGTTGAATTTTTGGCATGTTATGTGGAGTCTGTTCATAGGTTCTCGCAATTGTTCTAGTATTGTTCTAAATAAGAGTGACAAGCTCATACTTCCTCTTGATTCTACCAAATTCTGTTAAATTAATCTGGTTGTATTAAAAAAAATTTCTTTTGTTTAATAAATTCTATTTTTATTGACATAAATCTTAATTTTAATTATTGCAGTGTAATCAATATGCATCAATTTAATTTTAGCTCAGCTCTTTGTGGGACAAGCTATCGTCAGGAGAAAAAATGATTGTTGGAATCATTGCAGCCAATGTGGGTGTGTATTTATTGTGGAGGATACCACGTCTTCAGCCAACAATGATCCGATATTTTACCACATCTGCAAGTATGAGAATATGTACTCTGTATTTACTTAATCTAACCTGTGTTTTAATTAAAAATTGTTTGAGTGTTGCCAGGGCCTGAATTAGAATAAAAGAATAATGACAATATGACCTGCCATGAATGTCAGAAAATGCAATTACTGGGTTTTGGGGGAAGAGATATGTAGTGGGATGGACTGAAAGATGCAGATATTGCAAAATTGTAAATCATGATGTAACACATTCCAAACTGCGCTCTGCTAATATGAAGGAGTTTGACAATGAGTGCAGGAGAAGAAGAATTAAATATACAATAATTTCGTGCTCAAAGATAAGGTGGAAGCTACATCGGTTTAGTAGCCTCTTTGTTAGATAAGGTGGAAGCTACAGAGGTTTAATAGCCTCCAGCTTAAGTAAGGTGGAAGCTACAGAGGTTTAATAGCCTCCAGCTTAGGTAAGGTGGAAGCTACAGAGGTTTAATAGCCTCCAGCTTAAGTAAGGTGGAAGCTACAGAGGTTTAATAGCCTCCAGCTTAGGTACGGTGGAAGCTACAGAGGTTTAATAGCCTCCAGCTTAGGTACGGTGGAAGCTACAGAGGTTTAATAGCCTCCAGCTTAGGTACGGTGGAAGCTACAGAGGTTTAATAGCCCCCTAGTTAAGGAGTTGTGGTTCTTCTGTATTCATTCTCAAAACTCTTTCAGTTGGCAAGTTGCAGTCCAGAGAAAAGAATGTTTTACATTGTGGAATCTCTGCCATATCTGCCTTTTAGTCTTGACACATCTTACTTCAGTATAGTCTTATTTTGGTAAATATGCAATTGTTACTAAATTGTCCTGCACAAGAATAGTTGTGGTCCACTTGATTGGTTGGTACAAACATCGAAATTGTCATTACAGTTCAGGGAAATAATAATAAATATATAATGTAAAAGACATTTTGAAAATTTTTGTGCTTGTGTGACTTAGACCTTTAAAAAAAATACCATGAATTTGATGCCCTTAAAAGAACTTTTATAGTTATGA
>CM067299.1:67334683-67467183 GCA_034231615.1 Meghimatium bilineatum | reverse complement strand
TTGCACATAGAGATCAAAGGGAAGCTCCGGGGGGGGTGGGGGGTTGGTCCTAGATGGGCTGCAGTGAACCACTTATTTCCTAGACCAGACATCACTGTGTGCATGGTCAGAACCTTTCAGACCAACATGCACCTGGCTAGTTGGTGATATCATACTGCCCATCGCTGTGTTAACACAAGTTTACATGAAGTGATGATCCCGCAAGCTCTAGGAGGTAATAGGGTCCACAAAACAACTGTCATACACACCGTCCACAGCTACTGAGCAGGTGATGGGGATTGCCTACCAGTGGACCACAGTGTGGATACAGAGGTGAAAGTTGCAGACTGGGCATTCATGGATAGTACATGATTTAGGTGGTGGAGGTCAAGTGTAGATAGAACACCCTAGCCCAGTAAGGCAATCTATGGGTAGAGCACCCAAGCAGAAAGCAGTCCAAGTCCACCAAAATTGAATCAGCACTGTATGTCTTCTGTCTACCTGTGTCTTTGTCTGCCTTTACCCCTGTTACCTTCTATCATCCCCTCCAATATCACTCTCTCCATACTGTCATGTCTCTTAATGTGACAGAAAAAACCTAGCTTTTTCTTTAATATTGTGTTTAGAAGCCAGTCCTCTTGGACGCTGGTTGTGTTTAGCACAACCTGGTTTATTTTCCTTGCTGTCAATGGTATTTTCATAACTCTTCTGTATCACTTTACTTCAAATGATGTTATTCTTTTGGACAATGTTTTATTTAGTGTCCATGCTTCGCATCCATATGTTGCCGCTTGAAAAATACATGTTCGTAATAAGCACAATTTGGTTCTTATGTTAGTACTCTGCTACAATTTCTTAAGCTGTTTTAATTTTATCAGCGGCATTGCTATTCTTTTAATCTTAACTATGCAGTCACCTGCATTGTTTATATTAGTTCCTAAACAATCAAAATGTGCCACTTCTGCTAAATTAGAATTGTTAATAACACTGTATGATCTGCATATCTAATTTCTGGATTCTGCAGTCCCCCTATATTTATGGGTCTGAATTCAGGCTTCATTATTTCTTCACATTTCTCATTATGTTTTTTCGCATAGATGTTGAACAAGTATGGAGATATGGTACAGCTTTGTCTTACCCCTTTTTATACATTAATCTTCCACTCTGATCTTGCACCATCTACTTTTAGCATGCTTCTTGGTCTTTGTACAGCTCTGCTATTAGTCTGGTAATGTGTTTTTGGAAACCCATGTTGTTCATTATTTCCCATAGTTGTTTGTGGTTCATGCAGTCAAATCATTTGGTATAGTCTATAAAACATGCATGTAATTCAATGTTATACTCTCTACATGTCTCAGAACCGGATATATCCATAGAAGCTAAGATCCCCACTTTATTCAATCTCTCACGGTGTAGTGGTTAATTGTTCTATGTTGGTTGAGTGTTCTTTATGAAGTTTTTGTGAGGTGCTTTGTCCATATTGCGCCTATCCTTACTCCCAATTCATACATTCTTGATACTGACTAGTGCTCATTGACCTCAAAACCTTTGGTCATGCAGACTCTCAGTCCATATGTTGACCATCTGTTATGGAAGCACAATGAGCTAACATTGCCTCGCTCATTTCCCTCCAGACCTGCATGTCTGAGAACAAAGACCTTCTTGTTCAAAGTTGAACGTAACTACACAGCGTCCAGTTTTCTTGATAAATGATGCTATATTTGAAAGCTCCTCAAGACTTCCATGCAGCTTTCTGTGGATGTCTGTCACTGGATGGGCCAGTGCTCCTCCCTCAACTGATTTGGTGTAATGCAATTATGCAGGGTATGTTCTGTGAGTACCATTGACAGCTAGAAAAATGGGCGAGGATGTGCTAAAAGAGTTGAATACAAAATGAGTGTTACTTAATGAACTAATATCAAAAATAGACAGGCCTTATTTTTTACCACACCATGAGATGGGGTTTTTTAAGAATATAGTTAAAATGATAAAAAATAAATGAGAGACCGGATGACGGTTGAGAAAATATTAGATAGTTTAACATAGCTTGGCCAACACCCAAAAAAATCGATCTTGATATTAGAGGTAGAAAGTTGTGGAGATCCATGATTGTCTACATCACTCTATGATGATGACCTATCACTATCTCATGAAAGAGACTTAGAACCCATGGATCCATCTTGAAAAAATGATCTCAGATTGTCTAATTAAGAAAGTTTATAATAATTGATAAAACTTTATCAAGGAAATCTTAGATAGATTGATTACTATACTTTCTTTTCAGTCTGGTGCCATTATGGGTTTAATAGGTGCTGTATGCCTTACATATCCAGATGCCCAGCTGAGTATAGCTTTTATCAGTGCCATTTTCCCTCACTCGTTCTCAGCAGATACAGTAAGTTTTTTTTAACTCATGGGTCTCCTTATGGATTTTACTTATTTAGAAGTGACTATAAAAATGGTGATGTTGCCTGCTTATACATGCATATAGGGTGAGTCTGAGTGGCAATTTTAGCAGCTTACTGAGACTATGACAGCACAAGACAAAAGAAAAATAGTGACAGCAGAAATGACATGTCTACGAAGAATACTTGGAGTGTCATTAAGAGATATAGAATTATAAACGATAACATCAGACAGATAACCAAAACAATACCAGAATTGGAACACATCAAGAGACAACAGATCAAGTAGTTTTCACGCCCGTGTATTGCCGGGGCCCGAAAGGGGGGCAAAGAATAGCAACACTGTTTACCTTCCACGCATGTCGTAAAAGGCGACTAAGGAGGTTATGGGATGGAGTTGGCTGTCCAATCCCATATAGGGTCAGTGACCCAAAGCCATGCTGAAGTCGGATGTGTCAGGCTGAAAGGCGCAGATATCGCAGCAATGCTGTAAACCATGACAACGCATTCCGTTCTCCGGACTACATCTGCTAATCTGCAGGAGTTTGAGAACGAACGCAGAAGAAGAAATAGTTTTCACACGCTTCCAGACTACCAACAGATTGCATGCCACAAATGGCCATGACACATAGACATAACTGCTAAAAAGCCAGAGGCAGACCATGTAAAAGATAGATTACAGAAATCAAAGAAGCCACACAAGAAGGCCATCTCCGGAGAACTCTTCTACCCCTGACGCCGCAAGGCAAACAATGGTATAGATAGATAGATAGACTTAGACTATAGATTAGCATTTTTACAGCCATGCCTTTTTAATCCAATTGTTTTCCACTGCTACACAATTATTTTTAGGTATGAGTTTTGCTATGGAATATTTTAAGAAATGAAAAAATAAATAATAAATCTGTTTTATCACTATTACCTGATAAAAATTCAGAATCAGAGCTACTTTCGGCTGTGTATCATCAGATACATTGTTAATTTTGAAGTGTTCGTTTAAAAACTGCAATAAAATAATTCAATTTTCTAATATCTGTGCTGAATCGATCTAATAACTGATAATCCAGTGTGTAGTCAACAAAATTCCCCATGAAAAAAAGTCATATTCAAGGATGCCAAAAGTCGTCCATGGCAGTAAAAGTAGTAATAGTATTACATCCAACATCGAAGCTAAATTACATCTGATTAGAGTAAACATATTCCCAGTAGCAATTTTATGGCTGTGAAGCTTAATTAAACACAGGCAAAGAGAATTTCTTAAATCACAATGAAATGTTGCACAAGGATATTGAGAATACCATGGACAGTGAGGAAGACCAATCAAGTGTTACAAACATTGAAGGTGGAAGAGGGTTGACTAAATATAACTGAGGTTTTTGAACCATTTAATGGAACATAACAGCATAGAAAAATTAATAATGAAAGTCATGGTGGTTGGTGTCAGGGGAAATACCTTCCAAGATGGCAAGAAACATCACAGAATGGTGAATGAGCAGTTCAGAGCATCCATTAAGAAGATTATGTTTGAAAAGAATACGTCACATGAAGAAAAAAAAAATTACAGTAGTATCTTTATAATAATTTGGATAATAAATAAAGCTCAGAGGACTCATGTACAGCAGAAGCAGAACATGTGAATTGGCAGAAGTAGAAAAGTACAGTGAATTATTAGTGGATGTTAACAAAGAGTATGTGAACAATGCAGTAAAACAACTGGGGTAAGTTTGTCAGAAATTGACGATGATTCAGTCAACAGGGAAGTGAATAAGTGTGGATGTGGTTTTGTTGTCTGCAAGAATGGAAGGAAGATGTGCTTGATAAATTGTCTGCATTCTCCACTACAAACACCAAGCATAAAAATAGAAATGGATGGCAGCACTCGGTTGTGACTAAGATATCAGACTCCCAAAGCATGCCGCATAAGATAGAAAGATGCATGTTAAGAAAAGAATGGTAAACTCAGTTGTCCAAAGTATTACATGGATTTACTGCCATGGTCATGCAGGGAACATAGACAACGAAAGAGCAGACTCATTGGTGGGCAGTAGTTTTCTACAGAGGAAAGAAGACAATGCTAGAGTCATTTCATGCATGTGCAAGAAGTGACAAAATGGGATGACCAGAGGTGAGGGGATAATGTGTGTCCTCTGGAAAGATCCTTCTTCATCAGCGATCATCACTCAGTAAGGTTGGGACTCCGAATTCTATGGTATAGTCTGCTGTCTGTTTCAGAGTTTCTGCCCTGCCATACAATTTCCCTTCAACGCTTATTGGGGCTTGCCAGGTCTTTCTCCTCAGATCTTCATACTGGGGACAGTCTTGTAAGATATGTTCTACTGTCATATTTGCCAGGCTCAGTGGCGAAGGCCAGTTGTATTTATTTTGAGTTTGATGTACAGGTAATGTCTCATTTTGTTGTGACCATTTCTGAGGTGCTGCAAGATAACCTGGTCTCTTCTGGATAGTTGGTAATACCCGTCATCTGCATTATATTTGAGGTGGTCTTCTTTCCACTTTTTGCTGTGGTTGTCTTTGATGATGGTCTTCACTTGGAAAGATCTGAATATAATATAATCAACATCCGAATGGGACATTGAGCCAACATACTCCTGGATGGCTTCTCGAACACAGTAGAGCACTTATGAGAATGTTCCATGATGTTAGATTCTAATCAAGAATCAAGACCTGATACACCCATTAAGAAATAACCTTGCTATTTATTAATTATGCAAGTGTTTGATTAGTCTTGATTTCAGGTTGGATATCTGATATAGACTGTAGATAGCTGAATAATAGTATATAGCTGTAGATCTACTTCCACCACCTAATTTCATCATGTTCAAATGTAACCCTCCCTTGCTGCATGACCTATGCCAGCACATGAAGAGCATGAAAACATCATCACTGATGTAATAAGTCTCCATCGAGGTCAACTCCGTGAGGTAACTCCAATATGTCTGCCTCAGCGTTTCATGCTCAGTACACTCTTGAAGTATATGTTTGGCACTCTGTGCTGCCTGTCCACATGGCCGTGTTGCCAATCTTGAACTTTGTATATATGTGACTGCAGAGTCGGTTGTGTACTGTTTTGAGACTTAGAATTATAACTTGTTCTGATCTGTTCATAATGTGATAGTCATTGCTTTGGTGTTTGTGGCTTTCTTGTTGACTTGATCATCTGTTTTTTCTGATGATAGGTGATTGGTATATCTGGTTGGTCTTCGGCAGCACCTTCCTTAGCCAGTTGGTCTGCTTTTTCATTTCCTGGTATTCCACAGTGAGAGGGTATCCACTGCATGGTTACCCAATACTGGTAAGACAATTCACTACGTAGTTTTTTCAAGTCTGTTAGTTTTCCAGACTGGAAGGTCAGAGTTGGATTTCAGCAGTTTTTTAGCTGCCATGCTAATTGCCTGGATTTCTGCATCATAATTATTGCAGAATTTCCCTGTCTGTGTTCTGATTGTATCTCTAGGCTTGTGTGGATATTCTATATAAACACCTGCACCTCCATTCCTCACAGCATTCTGTGCTGACCCATCTGTGTATACTCTGACCCATATATCTTGTGGATATTCCTCATCCAGGAAACTGATGGTGACTGTCCTTCGCTGCACACTGTTCTGTTCGTCCTTAGGATGGACGAATTTCTTGCTAATTTCATCTACATTCAATTTTCTACAGCTCACATTTAATCTCTATTATAATTACCTACAACTCCATAATCTAGATTCCATTCATGCACATTTCATCTACCAGTTTCATTTTGTCACTACCTCACTTTCCACAGGGTATGAAAGCCATTATAGTCTTTGACATCGTGGGTCTTGCATTAGGATGGAGATTCCTGGATCATGCAGGACACTTAGGGGGCATGCTTATTGGTCTGTAAGTGAAAACTGTATGCACCATTTTATATATGTTATGAGTGTGAAGTAGTGATATTATTACAAATGTAGGTTTATGTAATGCTAGAGAAAAATATAACTGTTAATGAATTGATTCGTTGAGAACCACTTCCAAGAAAGAATGAGTTTTTTCAGTGAATGAGTTTTGTTTCTTATTACCAGCAGTGGAGTTTTACTTTCAGTTCCAGATTAGAGTATCTCCTAGCATTCTTTCTGCAAGGAAAATTTCCAGTTGAATGAATGGGAGATGTGTACAGCTTTCACTCTCTGATAACCACCACGAATGGTATGGATAAGTGCTTTTTCTAAAGAACTACCAGACCTAAATAAAACTGTGTAACCAGAATTTGACCAGGAATATGAGGCATTTTCTCAATTCATTACTACCTGAACCTGTGATGTTCCCTGTCACTGGAGACATGGGGTATTTCAGTGGAGATATCAGTCCTGTGTTTGATATACCCCTTCCACCATCCCCAAGTGGGCCTCATCTGCTTAATCGTCCTGATAAATTCAGGCTTATATCGCAACTGACCTCTATATTTAATAGACTATACGATTATCCGCCACCGGGGGACACACCTGGTAGGGGCCAGACCTCCAATTCCCCCTCCTTGGCGTTTTTGCTCAATTTGTTAATGTTATCTTGCTCAGGGACTATAGTTTCCATTAATTTCTTCCACTGAAGTTGCATAGGTTGTTTTAGCAGAGACTTTACTTCTCCTTTAGGGAGCTGCGTAGCACAGTGGTTAGCGCACTGGCTTCACATATGAGTGGTGCTGGGTTCATTTGCCAGTTGAGGCGGAAATGCTTTTCAGATTGCAACGACTTCCGGGTCGACCCAGCCTTAAATGGGTACTGGCTTAATCCAGGAAGTAAAGACTGCGAGGAAGAGGAGATGGCTACCGCCTTCATTTACAGAGCCACTGAAATGTGAGATCGCTAATGTCTCACACCCCTACGGCATTAATAAATGCAATAGGTTACTTTACTTACTTCCCTGAAGCATTGAGTTTAGCAGGTCTGAGGGAGGTTGCCTTCTATTTTTGTAAATTCATCCACTTTTTTGTTACCAAAGATGCCACAGTGAGATAGAATTATATAGTTTAAAAAAACAGTAAGATATTATTTGAAGCAACATTGTTCTGTCTCTATGTTATTTATGTTTACAAGAACGCCTTTACGTCCTTGTGTACAAATATGAATGTTCTATGTTTGTGTTCCTGAGGATACTTAAATACTTGTACGGGATGTTCGTTGATGTTGTAATAGTCCTTGTTTCGATTGGTCCATTCTCAGTGACTTAAGTACACAGGTTGAATGTCTTGATGAGATCATATCTTTTTTGGGGGGATGTGGTTGGTCAAGTACGGAAAACATTTTTACTTGAGCTGCAAAGCGATTCAGTGCTGCTAGAGTGGACCTGGTACAATTCCCATCAGCTGTAAGAAGATTACTTAGCATTCAAGACAGCAAAGATTAACACCAAGAAAATTATCAAATCTGCAAAAACTAAGCCATAGCATGAATTAGAGAAATACTTAACAAGGATAGACAAAACACACCAAAGATGCTCTACAAGAAAGTACAAAACATGAGAAGTAAAAAAAGACACGAACTAACAGAAATAATCAATGATGAACACTGCAACACACAACATAGGTCCCAAGAAATAATGGAAAAATTACTTCAATCAATTATTAAACCTAAAGGAAGGAGAAGTTATTACAACAATAAATACAATAGAAGATCTAGAACCATACATCCTGAAATCCAAAATTGAAGACACAGTTAAACATGCACCAAATAACAAAGCACCAGGAATAGACTGCATACCTATAGAACTAATAAAAATGCGAATAGGGACAAGTATAAAGTGGCCACACACTGTTCAATGTGATTTGGAAGACACAAAAGATACCACAGAAGTGGAATACAGCGGTGATTGTTCCCATCTGGAAGAAAAAAGGCAGTAAGAGGGACTAAGTATAGAGGCATATCACTCTTAAGTCACATAGGAAAAATCTTTAGCAAGATACTAGAGAGAAGGATTAACACAAATATAGAACCACAGCTCAGCAACACACAATTAGGCTTTTGGAAAAATAAAACAACATCTCCAACATCTGTTAAGCCTATGTCAGCATATACGCCAATAGTTAATGCACAGTAAGAACGAGCACAGGTACATCAGATAATTTACAAATTCACTCGGGAGTGAGACAGGGATGTGTACTATCCCCCCTATTGTTCATAACATACATAGATCACATTTGCAAAGTAGCAAAGACAACAGAAGAAAACAATTTGAAGGATAGCTTAAACGAATTGCTATTTACAGACAACCAAGTACTAGTAGAATCACCAGAAGAGCAACTACAAAGACAGATTACATCAAACATGCCAAATCTTTAACATGAATATAAATATAGAGAAGACCGAAGTAATGTAGATAGGATGAACAGAAAGAAACACCAACATATATATTGGAAACAACATACTTAAACAAGTGACAGAATTCACATACCTAGGAAGCAATATAACAACAGACGGCAGGTGCAGCCTAGAAATACACAATAGATGTAGTAAAGCATACCAAGCCCTAGGACAAATGACAATCTTCAGAAACAAAAATGTAGATTAAACACCAAAATAACACAATTCAAAACAATTATACCACTGCTGTGTTACAATACCAAACATGGACAACAACAGCACAAGATAAACATAAACTTGTGACAGCTCAAATACCATGCTTGCGCAGAATCCTAGGAATATCGCTAAGAGACAGAGTGAGAAATGAAGACATTAGACAAAGAACCGGTACCACTCCAATCTTTGAATATATTAAGCGACAATAGATAAAATGGTTTGCACACATCAGTAGACTACCACCAGACAGCATACCACAGCAAGCTATGCTACACAGATACAGTGAAGGCTGACCATGAAAGCGATGGACCACCGAAATAAAAGAAGCGACAAACTCCACAATATACTCAGCATACACGAGGGCCATCTCCAGAAAACTTTTCTACTCCTGACGCTGAAAGGCAACAAAGGGTTTAGCGAATAAATAACTTATTAAATTATTACCAATCATGATCATCAAGTGTCGTCTCCGCAACGAAGGTTGGCTGCAACAGACCTCCAACATCCCGTCTCTTGTTTTGGTGGTGCACTCTGTTTAGACTGTAACCTATCCTTGTGATGTTACTCTCCCACTTGTATCTCTGCCTATCTCTTGCTCGCTTCCCTTTGACTTTACCCTCAAGTAAGGTCTTCAACAAGGTATCATGTCTTTTAATGTGTCAAAAATATTTTATTTGCCTGATCTTTATTTAATTCTTTCTTCATATTAAGTGTTTGTTTGTTTTCTTCTCTTTCCATGATGTTCTCCCTATTCTTCTATATACCCACATCTCAAAGGCATCAATTGTCTTCTAATTGTTTGTTTAGTGTCCATGTTTCTGAGCCCATTATTCAATATTACACATTAATATAGAATAGATGTAGCATTTTATAATTCTCATTTTTAACTGTTTTGTCAATAACGAATAAAAAATTTGATTTTGAAAAGTGTTCTTAAATAGGGAAATTTTTTATAAATGAATGCACCATAAGGAGATTTCACTGTATTTTATTTCTCTTCTCACTTTACACTCAACCTGTCATTTTTATTTTCTCTTCTTACATTACATGCAAACTTATTTTATTTCATTTGCAGGTTGTATATGAAATATGGTAGCAAACATATCTGGGGCAACAGAGAAACTATCATGAGATGGTGGCACAACATTCGAGGAAAGCCATGACTTCATTCTTGATCTGTGAGCCTTGAGACAGACCCGTGCGACAGAGTCCTATTTACTAAATGTTTTTATCTTTTAGTCACTTTCTGATATACGACATCATATTATTTTTTTTATTTCTCTCTGTCCCTATCTATTCCATTGACCATGCAAACTTTTTCCATTGAAAAGAACCAGAACCACATTTTTACTAATTGAATCTGAGAGACAACTATTAGAACCACTTCAAGTGACACTAGTATTTTATGAGTTATCTGCTAAATAAAAAGGCAGCTGGAGTGAATCAGACTCAATAGAAATACCCTCATCTTGCTATATTTTATTAATCATGTGATGTGATGACAGTGTGTCCTCTATTACCACAGCCTATAAAACCATTTCTGCACTCTCCTTAACAGGATAGCTTGCAGTGATGAAAGTTTGAATGACATTTTTCATGATCATGAAATCATAAGGCAACGTCTGGATCTGGGCCACAGGATGGTTATTGGCACGCCTATTACAGCAGTGTTTCTCAAAACTTTTAAAATATATATCAGTTAGTTAGTCGTTGGATTATCATCACTGCTTCTGGACAAGTCCATGGGTGCTCAGATCTCTCCTTGAGTTTATCTCTCATTACACTTCGACTGACGGTCCCAGACCGCCGTTGATTGACCATCATTCTTTCTCGTCCACAAAACCGCTCTTTTCTAGTGACACCACATTTCAACCCAAAACAGTTCCTTATTCTAGTCATGGAATAAGAGTCATCGTCACTTATAGTCTTTTTTCTTGCATTTTCCTGTAGGGCGTTAAAAATGTCTGCCGATCCATCAAGCCATAACAGCCGTAGTAGCAGCATGTGCGGCCAAACCTATCTGCTCTCTCAGTACCCAAGACTCCTGCATGTCCTGGCACAAAAACAAAAATCACTTTACGCACACAAGAATCCTTCACTACATCCAGCCACTGTTCTCGAATGTACCCCGCTGAAAATTCTCAATCATGCTTGAGTCACTGAGTATACAGA
The DNA here is from genome assembly GCA_034231615.1 of Meghimatium bilineatum. Classification (NCBI taxonomy): domain Eukaryota; kingdom Metazoa; phylum Mollusca; class Gastropoda; order Stylommatophora; family Philomycidae; genus Meghimatium; species Meghimatium bilineatum. The sequence goes on along the minus strand of CM067299.1, from coordinate 67,456,067 downwards.
CATGCTCGCAGACAGTCTGCAAGCACACCCATTTCAAAGCTTTGGTTACTGCCAAAATCTCCATTGTCGTGCTGCTTGTCGTCTGAGCGAATGCACCACATTCCTCTCTGATGGTCTCCCCCCACCTTTGAGCCATGAAGGCCAGGCAATCCTGATGTGTCTCTCAACCAACCTATCTCTATATATAAACGTATCACCTTCCCTGGAATTCTCACCGATCAGAGCCAGCACCTTCGGCTCCACACCTGTTGGACACCATTCCCTGCATTGTCTATTGAGTGTTATTATTACTATGAAGGCTGTCAGGCAATTTAAGGGTGCCCGACTCCATTCTGCACCAGGTAGCATACCCTCAAATCTGCAAACACACACACACTGTATAATATCCTCTGTGTACCCTATCCATGACTTTCCTCTTATAAGTCAACTGCCGTTTACTTTGAGAATTTCAGGGTGTAGAGGGTGCTCAGATCAGCGGTGATTTGCAGGTAGTCCAACACCCTGCACATGTGTATTCTTTGCTCTGATGTTGGGAAATCAAGCAAGTATCACATAGTCCATGCCGATGTATCTCACGTACACCCCAAAATGATTTGCATTGCCTCATTCTGGATAATATCTAATCTTTCTGAGTCTAACTCAGTGTCAGAATCGCCAATGAGTACTCTTTCACTACCAATCCCTGATACAGCAGAAATAGCAGCCTCTGTTCACACACATATATATTATATGTAGTGCAATTATAATAAAATATGCTCTGTAAAGGAATTCCACTGCACATATTTTGTCATTATTTTTATAATTTAGATCAGTGGTTCTCAGTGCGAGACATTTCACCCCCATATACTTCTATATATTTATCTATAACTAGTCTGATACTCAGTATAGCTTCTCTGGCTCCTTTTGTTTTTCCTAAAACCAAATTTTTCTTCACCAACCTCCGTGTCTATCTTGTTCTTAATTCTTTTATGTATTATCCTGAGGAGTGTTTTAGTTAAATGACGCATTAGGCTTATTGTTCTATATTCTGTACAGTCCACAGCCCTGGGCTTCTTAGGTAGTGGTATGAATATTGATGATGTTAAGTCTTTAGGTATGTCAGTCGGTCAGTTCCTCTTTTGCCAAGTTTGGCACATAGGGCAGATGTCATAGTTCTCCATGCCTGTCGATCAGTTGCCAAGGATTGCAGGTCTTGTGTATTTATGCCTGTTGATTTTAGTTCATTCATAAATGTTCTGAGCATTGCTTTTGGTCTTCCGTTTTATTTTCCCGTCTGGTGTCCATATGAAGGCTTGTCGTGAAATTTATCTTCCTTCATTCTAAGTATGCAGCCGATGTATGTCCAGCGACATTTTCTTATGATGTTCATCACATATTCTTGTTTTGTCTCCTCTCTTAGTATGTTGTTTGATTTGAAGTCTTTTCAGTTAGTATTTGTGATTTTTCTGATGCATCTATTCTCGAAGGCAACTAACTTCTTATCCGTAGTCGTAACCTTCGATAACAGTTACCATGTTGTTCCGACAGGCCGACGTTGTGCTTGAACTAGTTATGGGCATGGTATGGGTGGGCGGAACAACAAAGAAACCTGTCGCAAGGGCCAGAGTTGTACCCTGATGTCGACGGTTTTTTTTGGCGGCATAGACTCGAAACACCATCAAGTCTGATGGCTGCTGGAACAGAGTGCAGAGCACTTATGGGAATGCCCCACGTGCTGTGAGGCCAGTTTCTGATAAAAAATCAAGAATTAAATTAACTTCTTATCCATTATTGCGGTAGATTTCCAACTTTTGCATCTATATGTCAAATGAAGGGATCACACTTGCATTGAATAGTCGCAGTTTGATGTGTTTACTTGCGATCCTCGTTCTCCATAAGTTTGAGAGCGTGTTAAAGGTGATGGAGGCGAGAGCGATTCAAGTTGATTTCTGAGTTGGTATCCCTATCTGCTGTTATCTTGCTTCCCAAATATATGAAATTTGAAACGTCTAGTATATTATCATCTAGTTTAATTGATTCTGTCAGTCCGGTAAAGTTCATGATTTTCATTTTATGTGTGTTTATTTGAAGGCCTATCTGTTGTGCAAAAAATTTTGAGTCTTTCTGTTTTTTCTTGGTGTGTTGAACTCAGGAGAGCAATATCATCTGTGAAGGTTAGATCTTCCAGGGTCTTGTTGTTTACCCATTTGATTCCTAGCTGTTTTTGATCTGTGCATTTTCTCATCACCTAGTCAATCGCGATGCAAAACAGTACTGGAGACAAAACACATCCTTGTTTTACTCCTGTTGTTACTGGGAACGAGCTGGAAAAGCCACTTTCTGTTCTTACACAGCAAGCTGTATCGGAGTAAAAACCTTTTATAATGTTAATGCATTTCGTCAGGATGCTGTAAGCGTAAGAATTTTCCAGAGAGATGGTCTGTGAAAACTATCGAAAGCCTGCTGGAAATCTACAAAATTGATCATGAGTTTTGATTGTCTTTCTGTGGATTCTTCTATTATTGTTCTTAAGATGTAGATGTGATCTATTGTTTAGCGGTTATGTCTGAAGCCCGCTTGCTCTTCTCTGAGAGCCTCGATGGAATCTCTTAGTCTTTGTATTAATATACTGAGAAAGACTTTACCAGGGATGGATAAGTGTGATACCTCGCCAATTGTTGCAGTCCGACAGATCTCCATTCTTTGGTAATTTAACAATTATTCCATTTTTCCATTGTTGTGGTGGTGATTCATTCTGCCATATTTGGTTGAATAGATATAATAGATGATTTAGGGAAGTGTCGTCAGCGGCTTTTAACTTTTCTCCTGAAATGTCGTCATCTCCAGTGGCTTTATGGTTTTTCAAATTTTTTATAGTTGAATTAATCTCAAGTGTTATATTTTCACATTCGGCCATTCCATGTTATGTTATGTTCCTCCAGGGCCATAGGCGGCGCATAGGGCAGAAACCATAGCCTTCCATTTCTGTCTTTGTGTTGCCAGGTCTTTCAATTGTTGCGTGTTGTTTAGGTTCATTGACATGCCTTCTCTATTAATGGTTCTTCGTAGAGTTTCTCTAGGTCTCCCTCTTCTTCTTACTCCAGGTGGCACCCAATATAGTGATTGCTGGGAAATTCTTAGGCTGTTCATTCTGAGAACATGGCCGATGTAAGTCCAACGCCTTTGTCTAATGAAGGAAGATATATAGGTTTGTTTGCTTTCCTCTCTTATAGTAGTGTTAGATTTAAAGTCACTCCACTTAACGTTCAGAATGGTACGTAGGCATTTGTTTTCAAATGTGGAAGCAGCCTAATTCCACAGGAAATGTGGAATTCCCTGTGGAAGCAGCCTAAAAGTGTCTACCGTGTTGCGGAAATCTCCTTAAGGTGTGCTTATGTGTATATTTTTTCCCTGAAAACACCTTGCTGTTATAAAATACTCTGATTGGCTAGTCCAATCTATCTACAGGTCAATTCCAAATCGAGGCTTTGAAATTGGGCATGCGTGTTAGTTTCATTTCAAATTTTGTCAGTGGACAGAGCAGTACATTTTGTCTCTAACCACAATATCTAGGCATACAAATATGTCGAAGCAAGAACTCAATGAATCAGAGATTGCGCTTTTGGGAGAAAGTTTTTCTGATAGTTCTAGCATTAGTTTATCTAATGTAGAAAGTGATTTAGAAAGTGTTAATTTGATTTGTGATAGTATTAGTGATTCGGAGGATTAGAATTAGATTCACTTATCTGTAGACCATGTGTTTCAAATTCGTGATACAGGATATGGTAAACATTTTAGTCTTCTGTCAATAGTTTAAGATTCAAAACATTGATCATGCAAAAATTTTCAGAATTTTTGAATGTGTATGACATGATACTATTATACAAGATATTTGTGATGTGACAAATAAATATACTGAGAAGCATATTACTGGTAGGAAAAACTTTGCGTCCGAAATAAAATGTGTTATTATGATTAGGTCTATTTGTTTTACATAATGTTTTGCGAGACGAATGTATATTAAGGTTTTCACATCTCCTCCATCATATAAAGAAACATTTTAAAATGTCATAAATTAGAGTATAGGCCTAATTTATATGCCTACAACAATAATAGGCCTACATTCCAATTCTTTAACGTGAGAATGTAGTGGGCAAATTGGTTAGAGGAAAATATTTAACAGCCCTTGAAATTTCCCCGCACTGTAATTATGACTTATTTATGCTTTTTACTCAGCGCAGCAAAGGGGTTATTAGTGGCAATTGGTTATCCTCCATTATGGTGGGGATGTTTGTGATTATAGGTCTGTTCAAAAGTTCGTTAAAGTGTTCAGCCCACCTTAATTATTGTTATTCTTCTGATGAGTGTTTTGCCGTGTTTGTCTTTTACAGGAATGTTTATTCTTGGTGGGTTGTTACCTAATTGTTTTATGATATTAAAGTGTTCTGTCACCTATTTTTGATGCGTTTTCCGCTTCAGTTGTTCGATTTTCGGTGTAGTGGTGTTTGTTCTTTTTAATACTTGACTTTTATTTTTCTAGGTTGTATTGTTGTTTGCTGAGTTCTTGAGTGGTGGTTGATCTTGCTGCTAGTAGGTTCATTTTAGCTTGTTTCAGTACTTGAATTTTGGACCATCTGCCATTGCTAATCCACAGCTTAGGTATGTGGCCTTTTTCATATGTCATTGCCAAAGCAAGCAGGATCGCCAAAGCAAGCAGTACTTTCAGCAGATTGTACGCAAATGTTTGGCGTAGAAATGGCATTAACCTACAGACTAAGCTGAAAGTTTATAGAGCAGTGGTACTTCCAGTGCTGCTATACGCTAGTGAAACATGGACTGTGTATAGACGTCATGTGAACAAACTCAATCATTTTCATACAAATTGTCTCAGAAAAAGTTATGAACATCAGATGGCAAGACAAGATTCCAGCTACCACTGTCCTTGATAGAGCTGGTATCCCAAGCATTGACACGATCCTGATGCAGACACAGATTCGTTGGGCAGGTCATTTGGTGCGTATGCCAGACCATCGTCTGCCAAAGATACTTCTCTATGGTGAGCTAGAGAAGGGTATACGATCTCAAGGTGGCCAAAGGAAGCGCTACAAGGACTCACTGAAAGCCTTTGAAATAGACCACGATACATGGGAAGAACTTGCACAAAATAGATCTACATGGAATTCTAAAATAAAAAGAGCGCATCATCTTGTGAAAAGAAGAGAAATGCAGCAGCTCAACAGCGGAGAGCAGCTAGAAAGTCATGGATAGACCAAGATCCGTCTACAGTCGTTATTCCATGTCTAAACTGTCCAAGGACATTTACAGCTCGAATAGGGCTCATTAGCCATCTACGAACTCATAATCAAGGACATTACTAAAATTGAATTTTCAAAAGTGGATGTAACAAATGGTCATCATCACTTGTGATGGACGAACATGTCATTGCAAAGTTCTGTGATAGTATCCACACCAAAATCATTTAGTTTTTATTATGTCTGCTTTGTTGTGGGAGCCGCATTTTATTGCATGTTCTACTTCTACTTTCAGTATTGCTGATCCATCGTTGTGTATTGTTAGTTTTTTGTTCCATTGGTTATCAAATAGTTCTGTCACATAATCTGCCCATCTTGTAAGTACTTCTGTTTTATCAAATATTTTTCCATTTTTATCTAAGCCTTTCCTCTTTTTTATTGCAGCCACCCCCATTTATAGGATTTTTCTTATTTGTGATCAACCTAACTCCTTATGCATTAATTATGTCTTTGTATGGACATCTCTATTTCACTGCATATTGTTTCAAGCCATTTTTGTTGTTGATGATCTGCACATTACGTATTCTTGTCTATAAATGAGTATTTTGGGGTATTTTTAGCTTGCTTTCTTTCTGAGATTTTCTCTAATATTTCATGTCATTGATGTTTGTTCTTGGCATTTCTTATTGGTAAATTTTCATTTGATGTTTGAATGTTTTTTGTGTGTTTGTTTGTTATGGGGGATTAAAGCCTCTTAGCCGAGGCACGACTCTTTCAACCTAAGACAGAAGTCTATTTTGGTTATATCAGGCCATTTGAATACTTTTCCTTAGGCTGTTCCATTTATTGTCTATTTTCTCTCTGGACTACATTCTGCTAATCTGCAAGAGTTTGAGAATGAATGCAGATCATACCTAAAAATGGTGTGGCAAACACCTAGATTATAAAGGTGTTAAAAACCTTGGTGTCTTGTAAAGACTTTCCTTAGGTGCTAAATCTTCTGAAGAAAGAAGACTAAAAAGATGGACAGAATACATAGAAGAGCTTTATGGAGAAGGAAGACCAGATTTACTAATAGAAAATGCAATAAATAGTGAGGCACAACCAATACTAGAAGAGGAAATTATAGATGTCATAAAACACATGAGATAAGGGATCTTGAGATCAATTAAGAATATGCCAGGCATTCAAATAGGACAGAATATCAATAATCTACGATATGCAGATGATACTGTATTGATAGCAGAAAACCAAGAACATCTTCAAAATCTATTAAACAGGACGGTGATAGTAAATAAACAAAAAGGTCTTAGTTTAAACATAAAAAGACAATATCAGGAAATAGTATCCCACTAAATGGCAAAATAGTATTAAATGAGGAAAAAAAAGCAGGTGAATAGTTTCAAATATTTAGGAGCATTAATGTCAGATGGTAAACACAAGACCGAAATTATAAGCAGAATAGGACAAACAAAAGCAGCATTCCATAAAATGAAAAATATCCATGCAACAAGTCCATATTGATGGATACTAGAAAACATGTCCTCAAATGCTACATTGAACCAGAACTACTCTATGGAAGTGAAGCATAGACAATAAATAAGAAATAAACAATAAATAAATCACTGGAGGCACCGGAAATGTTTATTTGAAGAATGTTACGCATCCCGTGGACGGCAAAGATTACTAATGAAGAATGCTGTAGAAGTATGGATGTGTAAAGATGCATTATTGCTAATATAAGAAAAGTCAACATTGGGCACAAAATGAGAAGAGACATTGAGAATATAGTGACAACAAGAAAGAAGGGAAAAGATATTGGATAGTTTGACTAAATTACTTCGATTGACGACATATGGATCGTCAATGTACATGGAGAGATGATTGCCAATGCCACTTGATGATGACCAGAAGGGGCCACGGAAGGTTTGCCCTAACGGGGGAGGGATTGGATCATTGACAAATAGGTTGAGAACCATTAATTTGAGTTAATTCAGTTAGAGGTAGATGGCTACTAATAAGCCCTATTTTAGACGCAAATAACCTTGACATTCTGGGCATGAAAATACCATTGTACACAGTTGTGGGTCTATCCGTGATGTTCTAGCTGTTCACCGTTGTGCTGCTGCATTTCTCCTCTTTTCACAATATGGTGCACCTTTTTTGACTAGAGCACAATATAGATCTATTTTGTGCAAGTTCTTCCCGTGTATCTTGGCCTATTTCAAAGGCTTTCAGTAAGGTCTTTAACGAGTCCTCATAATGCTTCTTTTGGCCACCTTGTACTCTTCTGCAGCTCACCATAGAACCTTTGGCAGGCAATGATCTGGCATACGTACCAGATTACTTGCCCAATGAATCTGTCTGTATCAGAATAGTGTCAATGCAAGGGATAACAGATATATCAAAGATAGTGGTATATGGATGTTTTGCCATCTAATGTTCATTAACTTTCTTAGACAATTTGTGTGGAAGTGAGTTTCCTGTCTATACCACACTCCATGTTTCACTGGTGTATAACTACTGGAAGCACCACTGCTTTGTAAACTGTCAGCTTTGTAGCTTAATGCCATTTCTAAGTCATATATTTGAGTACAACTGCCAAAAGTGTTGCTTTAGGATAGGGATAATTGGTGGGTAAATATAACGATTTATATTACAGTGGAATCCCTCTAAAAGCCAAGTTCCTCGACAATATATCCTGTGAATTTTCATTATTTGTTGACACAAATTGACCAATGAAAATGTGGAAAGTCAATCTGCATAACTTTAGAAGACTTAATCCCCTTCACTCAGATATATGTTATCACAGAAATTCACTATATACAGTACAAACAACATAGAAAACATATAATTGGGGATTTTAAAAGTTGTTACATGAGAGAAATTAACGAATTTGTTGTTATATAAAAAAATTTTGAGTTATAATGGGATTTAACTACGGCTTTGTTCAAACATGGGTATCAGGTTAATATAATTTGTGCAGGTTAAAAGTTCAGAGCTTATGTGTTTTTGCCAGAAATATAGAATCAGTGTATTTTTTTTTACATATAAATTTCCGTATTTAATTAATATTTTTCAAAATCCTCAATTATATTTATCCTTTATATTGTTTATAGCAAATTTCTATTATTACATACATTTTTCGTTGATCCGAACCAAGTGCACTGGTTGTAATGGGTTATAAGTGCATGTTATCATCAGCACACACCGAACAAGTCCATCAGAGTGTAGCGAGTGAGTTTCAGTTCAATGATAATTTATCAGTCTGTATATCTGATGTTACTCTTTAGTCTGTTCTGATCTTTACACCTATCTTATGCATCCTCGAGAGCAACCATGAACGATCGATCACACTTTTGAGCGCCCCTAACACGTGTCAGATCAATACTGTAGCCATGCTCACTCAACACCTGCATCTATTCTTGTCCTTGCACACGAGTATAAAGGTAATCGTTCTGGTCATAGATTATGCCTCCCTGATATAACCAATATGGACAATAGTCCTAGGTGGAAAGTGCGGGCCTCGACCAAATGAGGTGAAACCATCACTAAATAAATAGATTGTGTCAATAATTCCACCCATTGATGGTGGATGACTCCAGCTTCAACTGTATGGAACATGTTCATTGAGTCACTAAGCAGGCATGCATAAGGATAGTCCATCGTTATTGCCATCGTAAAGATGGGGGTTGTTCCAAGCACGTCCACATGTGGCGGATAGTGGGAATGGAGTATTTGCGATATATCCATAACTCCTCTGGACGAATAAGTTGTTACGTGCCAAACCAGGATGGGCCATCTGATATCTCCACTGAAATGCCCCATATATCCAAAGATGGGCAGCATCAATGATCAAGCGAATGTGAACTCGCTATAAGCGCATGATGTTAAGGGGCATGGGATTTTTTATTGTATTTTTTCTGCTGTTGCCTTGCAGTCACCATTGGAAGACAGAATATGTCCGCCTGAAAAGTCATGGGGTACACTGCAATGGAAACGGGCATATACGCACCACACAGTTAATGACTATGCCTCTGGTGTAGTCATCGTCAGACTGGAGGAGCCGGATCTTCAGCCTGAAATGGGTGCAACGGGTACCACACTGCTCTCGGCTGACCCAGGGTTAGCAGATAACCAAGATCCCCAAAAGTACCTTCCCACTGTGAACCCTGGAAATGGAAATATAGCTGCTCTTGCTGATTCTGGCTAATTCTTTTTAGGGCATCATGTCCGCGAATGTGGAAGCAGCAGATCGAAAGCGAATTATCAATATCTCAACTGCGCAAGCACTGTCGACAGTGACGCTAGACCATCCAGTTCGAGCATTGGAAAGGCGGTCAATGAAAACGACACAAAAAGGTAGATGCATGGCGAGATATGAAAATATAACACTGAGTACAATGAGAGGGCAGTGCTTAGTGCAAATAGAAAGCGAAAATATTCCAAGGAAATCAGGAACTACAAGCTCTGTTTACTTGAGACAAGCTTCTAGTTTCTTACAGAAACCAAATCGTTTTCTACCTGCTACAGAAATTTCACAGAACCCAGAAGATACATAAATCAAATTGCACAGAACCTCTGATAGCGACAATTGTCTACTGCCAAAAAACTAAACCTCATAAGAATGCTCCTCTCAACATTAGACCATATATTTAGTGAGAGATTTCAAGACACTCCCTCAGCTGGGGATACCTAACTATGGACTGCGAGAGAAGAAACAGAAAACTTGATAAGACTAATTCTTATAAATTAACATCTATCAGAGACAACCTTTTACTCTAAACTATGGTAATCTCAGAGCGCCCTTGGGTCAAAGGGCATGTGAGCCCATAGTCTGCTGGATCAGCAACCAACCAGAGTACTCCAGATATTGCCACTGCACCAGAAGAATAGTAGCACAACTTGACATGAGTGACCACAAGCTTATTATACTAACAATAACGGAACAACACAAAATCGTTAGATTGAATTACACAAGGACAAACTGAGGATACTTGCTGACGCCTTACAGAAGAGAAACTACAAACACATTTTACAACAATAAAATTACAGAAGAGAAACTACAAACACATTTTACAACAATAAAATTACAGAAGAGAAACTACAAACACATTTTACAACAATAAAATAAAAATATTCAAAATTACTAACAGGCATAATCCTGGAAGTTGCCAACAAGGGTATACCTGTAGGCAGAAAACAAAACTACAAACCCTCCTGGAACAAAAACTTCAACCACAATGCATGAGAACTCTGATGCAAGATCCAAGTTGGAAACTAACATTATCGAGCACAATAAAAAAGTAATTTTCATGAGAGAAAAGCAAAACAGCATTAGATCCATATGCTAAAGAAAGCACAATTAAGATAAGAACTTCCGGAAGTAATACAAGATGACCCCTACGATCAATCATGCAAGGAACAAACCATCATTCAGACTACGAACTGACCATAACAGACTGAGAAGTCACATGTTGAGAGACTAGCCCAGATAATGCAGTACAGATTCTTCATGCATGTCACTCTAGAATAGACAGCACTACTTCCAGACCTGAGGGATTCCATGGATGACATGAAGCAAATCACACAATTCATTCAAGCTATTGGCGCTGCAACTTAGTATCTGACTGAAGAACATTGAAGACCTTTCAGAGACAAGTGGAGTAAGGTAGTATCAAAATGACCTGGGATGGTTCGTGTCAGAAATATATAACTGGAGTTACTACAGTCATAGAGGTAGGTATTCACATCTTTCTTTGATGCCACAGTGCTAGAGTGAAAAGTACACATTTCTTTGACATGAGTAACCTGCTACCATCTATCAAACGTCAGTGATAGTTAAGATTGTCTCGCATACCAATATTATTGAATTAGCTTGTGCTTTGAAATTCAACATTGTACTACTGATGTATTAGTGACATCTGAATTAAATTCAACAGTAGTTTATAAGATCATTGGTGAATTAATATTTTATGTAATATTAAAAGAATATATTATTTTTTAAAATCATAATGCAACAAATGAGATGTGAATCAGGTTCCTCAGATGGCACACACTTGCCTCGCAACTTGAGTTGACATTTTCAATCTTTGACCACACTGCATCTCTTTAAAAAAGATATGCCAGATGTGACATGGGTAAATGTATAATATACAAGCATTGAGGAGTTATTATTTTTAAAATTAAGTATAATATATGATGCATATAATTACATTATTATCCATTTACCCATATCACATCTGCAGCAACTTTTTATGTTTGTGTTTTATATATCTTATAAGTAGGCCTAAATGGATCCTTGTAATACTACTAAGGCACATACCTGTGCTGTGTGCGTTAGATTTAAATTCATAGTCTTAATATACGGGTTGGAGGTCTTGTCTAAAATCATCTTTTTTTTTAAGAGACGCTGTATGGTCAAATATGGAAAATGTGTGCCATCTGAGTAAACCTATTTAAATCCTGTTGCCCAGCATTATGATTTTAGTTTAATAGCAATGTCCTGCACCAGATGAGCTTCAATTATTTTTATCATCTACCAAACACTAAACCACAAACATGTTCATTCCACTGCCATACAACATATAAATAATGTATCAAGAAATATTACAAATAAGTATATGAGAATGATATAATTTACTGAGTTATCTTGTTAAAGCAATCCATTCACTTTGTGTATTCATATAAACATACACAATAGTTTCATAATGAAGTGTAAAACCTTTAAGAATTATTCCGTAAATAAATAATACGTCTCCATGGATCTTTTGTGGTGACAACAGATTTCCCCCACAAATTTATAACTACTAAGAACACAATGTAATTTTTTGTATGTGTTAACTTTTATGTGTGATATTCAGGGAAAGGGTATTTCAAGGATAAAATGATAAGGTGGGGTATATGTAGGGAAAGATGAGAGCACCTTGTTCAGATACAATTAAATGACTTAGTTTAAATTTCTTTGGTAAATGTAGTCAAGTCAAGCCAGTCCAGACAAGGTGTGTATGTGATGACGAATCAAGCAGTTGACACTTCGTGTTACTGAAAAAGATAAAAATAAATATATTGATATAAATTTAGGTGGCTGGTGAGTGGAAATGTTCAAAATGTAAGTAATTTTGAAAGAATAAAAATATGTTATAAATATTCTATAACACTTTGCTGACCAATTTCGGCGCTAGTCGAATGCGCAATGATAGATCAGAAAAATGGGAACACCCATTGCAATAATGTACTAAAAATAGTGTTTGCGGGAGATTATGTTCTGTAAAAATGGTGGGAGTTGGGGGAATAACAATATAGACATAGTATGTGAGTTTTTATCAAGAAATATCGGAGATTTCGAAAGAAATATAGTATGATATATAGAAATTAATGTAAATCTAGGCCTAGCATCACAATAAGTATAATTTTGTACTTAATAACTGGAGCTTTCAAATTCATTCAGAAAGTGCAAACAGTCGTTACAACACAAAGAAGGTTTCTCTCGCGCTAGATCGATTTTAAACGAAATTTTAGCCCTTTCGCCCCTGAGATTTCCCAACTGTTGATCCCTGAGGCAAGGGGCACAACTCCTCCAAATTATATGATAAAATTGCATCATAAATTTCAAAATATTCATCATATCACTCAGACTTGGCACATAAACAGAAAAATGAAGTCTTGCATAAACCTATATCAAAGATATAATTTAATACATATATGTTTTAAATAATAAACTGTCAAACTCCACATAGTGTGGGGGGAAATTATTTTTTTTACCTTTGAGGTGCTGAGACGCAAATATTGAGATATATTCTCAGATCTTTTTCCTAAACAGGGTGATATGCCCAAAACGTTGAACCTGTCATCTGTGCTCCAGTACATGCCATACTCAAACAGAATACACAGGTCCATCGTAATATAAAATTTTTTTTAATGTTTTATTTCAATGGCAATTGCAGATGTTCAGCGTGTGTCTTCTTTCCTTGTTTGTTCTTTGCGTTATATTACGCACAAATTTGTCAGATCGGCTGCAAATTGATAAACTCATAGTTGACAATGATGCTAAAGTAGTCATAATGTGTGGCAATCTCATCAAGATTATGTACAGGCCCAACGTTTTGTGCAAAATTCTCAACTTCTACTCGAAAAACTACATCACTATGGCAAAATTTGCAATGTTACAATTAGTACCACTCGTGTCCATCTCTTTGTCGGAAACATTAGGCCTATCTAACGAGGATTATCATCAGTGTACATATGAATAATATATTTCCAAAACTAGGTCTAATACTTCACTAATTAAAAAAAAATCTTAATAAATCAGTCTTACGCCTGACTGCTGCTTTTCGGTTGTGCGGGTAGTGTTTTATCCAGTAATACATGCGCCCTGTCACTTTGTTTTGTTGTAGTTTAAGGAGGAGTCCATCTTTCCACACACAATCAAAGGCTTTTTTCCACATCTACTCACACCACTGATTGCTTTTTTTCCTGTAAAGCATCCTCTGCTTCCTGGGCATCTGTAATCTGGTGTAATCTGTAACCAGTGTAATCTGGTCTTCAGTTGATCACTTTCTGAAGCCAGCTCGCTGATTTATCAGGATTTTTTATCTCTAGGAACCACATCATTCATTTGTTTACCAGGCGCTCCATTAGATGCAAACACAGCTGGTCAGACTTATTGGGCGATAGCTGTCCACCTTGTTTTTTTTGGTTTGCCTTTCTTGTGGATGGGTATCATTATGGCGGCTTTCCACACCTGTGGCACTAGACATCTATCCCAACAGTTGTTAAAATTTTTTATTAATTTCTTTTTTGCTGATGGTCCGATGTGAATTAGCAGTTCATTTGGTATGTCATCAGGGCCAGGTGATTTCCTAAGTTTTAATACTGCTAGTTCTTCATTTAGTTCATTGATTGTGAATGGAATATTCATGACATCTTGTTTATCTTTGCTGATCTCTTTTTTTGATATTCCGTAGTTCTTTTCTTACTTTTCCCCTATTTTCATCGACTTTGTGGCAGGCAGTACTTTGGTAATGCTGTATAAAGTGATTTTCAGCCTTATGTGATAAGTGATATGTCATCTGGGCCATGTGATTTCCTATATCTAGACCTATAGTATTTTTGATCGATCGAAAACTGAAATCTGTTGAATATTATATATTTTACATAATGGAAACATTTTATTTAATCTATTTGAAGAACTTACCTCTCCAGTTTTCCACTTGACAATCAGAATAAATAATGATAAAAGAAATATATATATAACTCAATTCACTGTCATGTCGCTTCGCCACAATGCGGATCACTATAGATTGCTCAGATTTCAATTGCATAATCACACGCTGGCTCATAACGCTATTTCATGAACAGAAACAGGAGGTTAAAGTAAGTACCAGCCTGGGTCACCACTAAACAAAATTAGAAATCTGGCATTTTGTATTTGATTCGGGTTTAGCGCACTGGGCGGAGTTCCACCGATGGAAATCCAGAAATGACATTTTCGGCTTTAAAAATTAATTTTACAATTAATTAAACTGTCCAAATTGTAAACACAGCGACCTAAAGGTTAATACAAAAATACAAACTACAAATAATTGACAATCAACCAGCAAAAGTGACCATAAAAGACATCTAATAAGTAAAAGCATATTGCACTTACACATTTTTCTTCCTTGATACCCTCAACAAAGAAGTAGATATATGGGACATCATCCGGGACATCAGGGCCAGATTCCCATCTCACCATGGCAATGCAGCCATCTGGATTACATGACTCTCCTGCAGACAGATGACAGAAATGAGACTTACTTTTCAATTCTAATTGTCAAACAAAGAATTACACCGGTGAATGGAAGAAATTTACAGATAGTGCTATTAAATGGCATTATATTGCTGGAAGTCTGGATTTGCGGCCCACCCCGGGACAGAGCCAGAGAACTATCACACCTCCAGGAAGGTAGGTTTCAACCTATACACTGCTCCTAGCCACTGAAGCCAAGATAGGGTTCACTGTGCTCATTCCCGGGACCAATTGACTACTGGTTATGCCAAACTTCTCTATTGCTCGAGGCATGCAACCAAATGTTCACGTCCTGAGTCACTGCGCCTCTATGATGGGTTTCAGCCATAGGAAACAACAGTGCTGTCAGTTTCCTCCTTCCCAGTGCTGCACAGTACATCTCTGGCTCTCTCCCAATCACAGAGGGTGCATACATATATATTCAAGTAAACATAAAACATTTCAACAATAAAATAAAAGCATAATTGTATAGATGATGTGCAATGAAGCTTCTCTAAGAAGATAACCTCATAAAGGCATGTCATCCACTAAGGTTTTCTGTTGCATTGGTGGTATGTCTAGTGGGCTATTAGTGAGACCCACCCACATACGTTAAAAAAACTAGTAAAAATGTTCATTGTATAGCAAGAAAATATCCGGCGAAAAATATTTTTCCTCTGCTGCAATGCTTGCAGTATGATTCTTTCTTAATAAAAGACCTTTTTAATCAAAGCGCCACTCCTGTGTTTACTGTTCAAAGTCAAACGACTAACTATTCTTTTCGACATTTACTTATAGCACACTGGTATTGAACAGAAAGCTTCCTAATGTCATCTTTTGCCATCGATTTGTTGGGAGAAGCAAACCCCCCACCCCCACGAGAAAATCAGAAGATGACATTTACTACTAGAAACTGAGCCAAAACCATAAAGATTTCTCACAAAACTCAAAATTTTCATCAAAAAGGAAGAATTGCCACTCGGGTAACACCATTTATATTTCTTCATTGATAATATTTTCGTATACGTGCAGTATTATTCTATACATTTTCCGAGTGCACAAATTCTGCTGTGAGTACAAGCACTTACACGTGTCCATGTTTAACAATTATGGAAATAAGAATCACTACTACTGTACATTATATCTGAAATATTTTTAGAGAGATTTTGCAAATGCTATCATTTTCTTAATTATCTCTAGGAAATTATACGTATGTATTTTTCTCATTCATTCTCAAACTCCCACCAGATCTTTGCACAATGGCCCTACTAGATTTCCAGTAGGATGATGAAATCCAGAGAACAGAAATGCTGTCTCATTTTATTTGCACCAGTGGCGAGATACACTATGACTTATTTAAGTTATGATAAATATATTTACCAGTGAAGAATTCATAACTATCAAAGTTGGCCAATGCCTTCTTGAAAGTAGTTTGCACCTGTGCTCGCCAAGTGACAGCATCAAACTGTGGGTTCTGGCACTTTTTTAGTTCTTCAAGTCTGCAGAACATAAATGTCTGGATTAAATTTAAAATAACAGTGCCAACAACTATACTACCTACAAATGCTGTAATATCTTTCATTTGAATCTTAGTTTCCTTGTAAGCATTGTGTTACTCAAAATACGACTCAAAGTGCACACATACAGTACTTACTAAACTGCATATATTAGATCAGGGTTGTGCTGATTTACCAAAATCACTAGATTATAGACAGGTTGCCGGAACTAAATATCTTTCAATATAAACTATGTATACTTTACTTTTCATATAATAGACACAGCAAGAAATAAAATTCAACTTCATTTTGAACATAGAATAATATACGTTTCACTGCTTTGCTTTACTAAAATGAGGTTGCAGAATATATTTGTACATTTCATAAAGATCCCATATGCAGTGGTGCGATTGTATTTCAGTGTTTCACCAATTCTATGGGACATCTTGTTTGCAGTTTAAGAAACGTGTACACAGCAATTGTGATTTTCTTGATACAAGATGCTGTATTTGAAAGCTCCTTTAAGTTCCCATACAGCTTTCTGTGGGGAAGTGCGTGCTTTGTCCAGCTTCAGCAGAAATAATTCTGCGTTGATGTAGTCCCGAGAATGAAATGTGTTGTTTACGACTTTGCTGTGGTATCTGCGCCTTTGAGATTGATACACCAGACTCCGACTTCAGAATTGTTTCTGGGTCACTTCAACCTTACATGGGATAGCCAACTCACACCATAAGTTCATTTGTGGCCTCTTGCAACACTCATGTAATGTAAATGGTGTTGCTTTCTTTGGTCCTCTTTCACGTCCTGTCAACGCGGGCATAGCATAAATTCTACTGCTTGGTATTGGAAATGAAAAGGTCATAACAACCAACTCAGATCTCATGTCAGTTAAAAAATAACTATAACATGTTTTATTTGAATGTATCAATCAAGTGCCACGCCAAGTGGCGTTCATGCTTCTCCACAACTGTCTCTTGTGTTAATAAATTCAGTTGGTGACCTCTTATTTGTGCCAGTAACAATCCACCCAGAAATTTACTTTTGTCTCCCTCTACCCTCAATCTTTCCGGCGGTTGCTAAATGTACAAATTTTTACATTTCTCATCACATGCCCTAAAAATCTTTTCTGAAAGTCTGAGAACTTCTACATTAGTTTACTTTGTTGTCCATGAAACTTTCAACATTATTTTTAAAAACCACATCTCAGTCTGCCTCCAGCTTATCTTGGACGTTTTTGTTCACTGTTCATGTTACATTTCCATAAAAAAAGGATTGGCTCAATATAACATCCTAGCACTCAAACTCTGTGTATGCATTAATATTACTCCATTGCACAGAATTGTCTCATTTTTTGAAATGTTGATTTAGCCTGTTCTTGATCTCATTGGCACACCACCTGCCATATGTTAAATTGGTGCCAAGATACTTGACTTTATCCACCTGAATTAATTTTTCATTTTTTGATACTAGTTATTGACCACTATTCTAACTGATGATCAACAACTTTAATAGATGAAAGAATTATCTTGAAATTTATTTATCTTGAAAGCTATTGTCATATTTTCAAAGACAAATATGTGAGCATGAACACCAAAACAGCACTATATAAAATGACCATCATACTATCGCTATGCTACCAATATTAAACATGGACACTAACA
Organism: Meghimatium bilineatum; assembly: GCA_034231615.1. Lineage (NCBI taxonomy): Eukaryota > Metazoa > Mollusca > Gastropoda > Stylommatophora > Philomycidae > Meghimatium > Meghimatium bilineatum. The sequence continues at coordinate 67,437,910 of CM067299.1, read as the reverse complement.
GAATCCAAAAGGAAACTGTTACATCAGAAATAATGTCTACATAGAATCCTTGAGTAACAATAAGAAAAAGAACCCAAAACAAAATCATCAGAAACACAATGCCAATCCTGGATTACATAAGAAGAAAACAGATTAAGTGGTTTTTCTCATGTTTCCTGACTATCATCTGGCATTGCCTCTCAAAAACTATTACTACACAGACACGATGGATTACAGAAATACCATCTTCAGAGACGCTATACATCATAAAGGGGTATAAAGCAAAAATATTACTTGTTTTCTTCTTGTTTAGACTGAAGCCTTTGTATTCCCTTATTTTAAAACTAATGTCTAACAGGGCTTGAAGTTCTTTTTCGCTCCCTTCAATCAGAACTGTATTGTCAGCATATCTTAGATTATTTAGATTGCAACCTCCAACTGCTATTCCTGGCATGCTTTCTATGTTTCGCATAATATTCTCTGTATACATGGAGAAAAGATCTGGTGACATTACAAATCTTTGTCTAATGCACATATCTATCTTTTGGAATTCAACATTACTATCAACCCTCATCACAGCTGTTTGTTTTCAATACGTATTTCTTACTATATTTTACTATATTTAGATGCTTTCCCATCAACATTTAGTTTTTTTTAACATTTTTATCATGCTTCATTTCAATGTATTTGAATACATTAAATTATATTTTATGAAGCTTCTACCATATCCATCTATTCAAAACATTTACATGGTAGTCTACCAACCTATGCAAAACTTTACAAACTGGCATTGGCCTGTCTAAACACTGGATAAATGTAAAATTATTTTGTCAATATGCTAAACGTACCGTTTCGCATATTCCTTGAAATAATTAATAAATTCCTTCTTGGAACCAAAGTTAGTCTTCTGAAGTCTGTTGTCCATAATAACATTAATACCCGAAATTGTTGCATCTTCTGCACCCTCTGATTCCTCTTCTGCGCTTGGGTTAGCTCCAAGTTTAGAGTCATCAAATTTTTCTGATCGTGTCACATACTAGAAGGATAAGAAATTACACATTCAAAAATTTAGGAGCTAGACAAAATGTAAGAAAATTACAAATGTTTATTTACTTCTGTGTTTATTCTCGAATAATCAGCTTGAGTGTGCGCAGGAAAGCATAAAGTACATTGCGATGCTACTTTTACAGTAAAGCTGGATAATTTGCGTATTTTGGCCCAGCACATCAGATTTCATCAAGAGTTCCGGAGTTACTTTGCTTCTATAAAATGTGATCATGGCTTAAAAAAGGTTGAAACCTCTGGATTAGACAGTCTTCTGTGTTCATTCTCAAACTCCTGCAGATTAGCTAGATGTAGTCCAGATACATTCAACTTCAGCATGGCTTCAAGATCACTATGGCTCTCTATGAGCAGCAAACTCCACCACAAAACCGTAGTCGAAAACCTATGACGTGTTACAGTTAGCAGTGTTGCTATTCATTCTGCCCCCCCCCCCACCAAGACAGTTGATTGTTATTAATTAATTACTATAGGCCCTGGAAACATCCTGCCAGTTTTCTTGGTCTACCTTTGCCTATATATCTAGATATCCTTGTATGTCATCTTATTGGCATTTCAATTTAGGTTCATTCTCACAAGGATTTTCTTTGCTATCATGATACAGGTTGGAAAGAGAATTCTGAGCAAAGACAGCTGTACATTTGCTACTACATGGTTAGTCTCAAACCTGCACTCATGTATGCTTTCTCAGAGACCAAATGAGTATACTAAGGAAGATTGAGAAACAATGGACACACTGGCAGAGGTTGAAGTCTGAAGCTGTCTACCGGACAAGAATCAATTTGATGTCTGGACATGCAGGTGTACAAAGAAATGAATGTGCACACAGGCTTGCAGGTAAGGCAATTATGGGGACTGGATAAGCAGTAGACTGAGCAGATGTTCTGAATACTCTTAGGGAGGTAGGATGAATGACTGAGGTAAGACATTGCTTGTGAATCTACAATCCTGAGCAGATTAGAGGAATACGTCAAGAGATGTGGCTAAACAAGAACATTTTGCTGGTTACTAGGAGACTATATGAGCACGTATGGAACAATGCACTGTCATGATCTTTTGACAACAGATTCCTAATAATTCATTTAATGTAACACGCCAAGTTACCTGCCCCAAGAGGGGAGGGGGGCAGAGAATAGCAACACTGTTTACCTTCCTTGCATGTTGTAAGGAGTTGGCTGTCCCATCCCATTATGGTCAGCATGACCCAAAGCCATGCTAAGATCGAATGTGTCAGGCCGAAAGACGCAGATATCACTGTAATCCATGACACGCTTTCTGTTCTCTGGACTAAATCCTGCTAATCTGCAGCAGTTTGAGAATGAATGCAGAAGAAGATTTCATGTAACATAACTGCTGATGTACCTTTCTAATAGGGATGTACTGGATTCACATTTTTTTAATCCGGCTGGATCCGGATTTACAAATTTAAAAAATTAAACTTAAATAACGTACTACATCACTTGACTTAGGTGAGTGGAGTCACTCGACTGTTCATCACTAAAGTTCATTACTATAGACATGACAATGATGACATATACTCATATTAAATCATTTAAATGTAAAATAATTACATTTACATTAGAATAAGCAATATTAAGTTCCATAAGTTCAAGATGAAACATAATACATAAGCACACAATGCTAATTTAGTAATTTTTATTTTTAGTTTTCAGTTGGCAAATTGGCAGCTCAGTTACAACAGTACATTGAACAGATTGAATTTATTGAAATAAATTCATTCAGTACTTTCACTATTTCAGTCATTATGACTGAAGTTGAACTCTCAGATTCAAGAAGGGACGAGTTGTATTTTAGGAAAATAAACATCGCATTTTCTGGTAAAAGGCTACTACGGTGGTCAGTGATAATGTCTCCTGCAGTACTGAACAGCCTTTCCGATTGCACACTTGTAGGTGGTGGTGTAAGAAATGCCTGCGCCAGTCTAGGAAATCTTTGCTTATTGGAATTCCACTATGAAACTGGATCTGACTGTCGAGTTTGAAGTGGCTCTGATGGGTACTGTGTCACCTCAGTGTTAAAGCTGTTGTCTTCGGCACTTGCAGAACGATCTGCTGTGGGATTTTCCTCGACAATTGTGTCAAAGGAGCTCCATAGGCTGGACTCGTACTGTGTGGCAGTGCTCACAGAAGTCAAAACACTAGTACTACTGCTAGTACCTGTGTTTGCTGAATGAATAATAGAGTTAGCTGCCAACATCAGATAGGCTCGTGCATCACTTCTGCCACGTTCGGAGAAGAAGCACAGCTTGAATCGAGGATCCAGTAGTGTGGACAGGTCTAAATACGGTTAGATTCGATGTCCGCAAATCTGCTGCTAACAGCTTCAAGCAGGGCTGCTTTCATAGTTTTGATCCAGGCATCACTACCTTCTTTCTGGAGGAAAGCCATGAGTGTTTTCACTAATCCGTTAAACTGATATTGATGCCTGAGCTGCACTTATTTCACGTGTGAGTTCTTCAAATGGTGCCAAAGTAGCTACCACATTCTCTGTGACTGCCCACTGCTGTGCCGTTAGACCAGTTACTGAATCAATTTCAACACAGTACAGGCTGATGCTGCGCCGTTGTTCTAACAGACGTCAGAGCATATAGAACGTTGAGTTACATCGTGTTGTCACGTCCTGGATAAGCTGATGTTGTGGTAGGTTTAATTCATTTTGAAGTTCATGCAAACGATTAGTTGCTGACAAAGAATGTTTGAAATGTCCTACCAATTTTCTTCCAGTACTGATGATGTCAGACATACTTTAGACTCAAAAGACCATCACGCACGCACAGCTGCAGTTGATGTTCCAAATTTTGGCCCAGTTCCATGCCTGCACAATTGACTGCTGGCTACTGCTGCTTGCTTTGTACAAACACGGATCCATCATAGATGTGGTCACTACGCCAATACACTGGCCTCCGGTGATGCTTTCTTTTCCATCATTTTGTCATAGCTTTTCCTGTGCATCGATCACAAATGGGTCTGCATTGATGATGTTGAGAAGTATTTGGGGTGATCTGATCATGCACACGAAAACTGTTTGTCAGACAACTTACATATTACCTTCGCTGAATCATCGTCTTTAACCTTGAAGTAATACCAAACGGCACTGTATGGCTTAGATTTTTATGTCATTTTATTTTATCGGCAAGACCACAGAAATTTATGAAAATACGAAATATTCAAGTCCCAAACTCTTAAGTAACGCACCATTAAAATTCAAAATGAGTTTTTATTAAAACTATTTACATCAACGAGAAATAGTAAACCTTAAAGTGCTACTGTGCTATTGCCTAAAATTCGGCTTGGCCTCATGAAACGTATAGAAAATTCATGTGACTAGGCAACACAAAACCGGCAAAATTGGACCTGAGCGGAGCTGTAAAAATGGCAGGATTCCTGATTTACCGGAGTCGAAATCAGGTACACCCCTACTTTCTAATCTTGTAATAATCACCTAGGCAGGTTTAATTTGAACAACTCGTATTATTCACAGACTACAGTTCATATTGTTACTCCTTTTCTTATGGTTGCTGATCAATCTTCCATGGGTGTGTACTCTGTGCCTCGAGATATGTGCATGTGTTTGTGAGCTATTTTGTTTTCCATATAGAGTGTACTATCTATCTGGCCTTGGCAGAAGCATTATTCTGTTGTTATGAGGTCAACTACTATGTATCGAGTCCAATACTGGTCATGTATAGAGTAATTTCTTTTAGAAGTTGTAAATTCCCCATAATTGAGTTGCCCTTATCGTTCTATCCATTATTTTGTGGCAATGTTCTGCACTAATTGTCATTGCGACTACCAACATACTAATTAGGTTTAATTTAATATGCCACAAGAACTAACCAATCTACAACAAATGTTGCCTAAGTTAGCTAAAATACTATGAAGTTAACCTTACGGGACTCAACAGACAGCAGTTGTTATTGCCCGAGTACAGAACTTCACGCAATAAAGCTCATATGACATAGAATTACCAACATGCGAAGCTAAGAATACGCCACAGCCTAAAGATCAAATTCCTTTACATGTTACGATTATAAGAAGGGAGAAAGTAGGCTGATTTGTCAACGAATTTTTGAAACAACTTTGCCCATTTTCAATGCCATATTTTACTATCAAATGGTCATACTGCATGGCAAGTAATCGAGACTACGATTTAATTGTTTTTTTAATTTATTTGTTTTATTATTAGAATGTTTATTCATTGAAAAACACAAAAAATAATATGAAAATCAGGTGTGCCACGTGTCCGCATGGAAATTATTGTTGTATGTAGTTCAGGACCTAGTGTTGGGCTAACAGACGTATGCGATTTCTTTATGTTTAATACTTTGTTCAATCCATATTATATTAGTTTGGATATAAAACAACATATTTACAACATGTATAAGTATTTTATCAATGTTGCCATGCATTGTTCAAGTACTAGGGTTGCCAAGAAATTATATTTGTGATTTCTTTGAGTTTTGGGATTATTACGCCAATTTTCAACTTGCTCACACCTGTCATATCACACAACAAATACACGATTATATTCATTATTTGCTACTTTATTTATGTGCAAAATTATTTTTATATCTTTACACACATAAAGTTATCGCGTTTGCCAAACGCTCATCAAAATAATGCACATTGTCAAAAAAGAATCCAGGCCCCCAAAGGATATTGTGTAATTTTAATATAGGGCCATAAAAGTAAATGAGAAATTAGAATAAGTTACATAGCAGCTTAAAAATGACTCACTTTGCCTTTAATCCTGAATAAACCATCCTCATTTTCCATTGGGTATGTGTCAGTGAACATTTCATCTCCTATAGAAAAAAGAAAAAACACCAGTGGTTTATTCCAAACAATTGTTCTGGGATCAAAAATACAAATATCACAGCTCTGATGTGAGTAGTCAGCACAAGTACTCTCACTATCCGGCTACAATCATGATGGTTGATCATGATCAGGTGAGTTGTTCCATCCATCACAGGTATTTTTTACATCTACTTTAGGAAATTTTGTTTAGAGCTGTCACTGTCTATTGAGTTTGTAGATGGCTAATAGTCCTATGCTTGTCTCCAGGTACTTGGACAAGCTGGACATAGTATTATCATGCATATGGTATTTTAACTGAACGTGTCTGTTGAAATTATATTGTGCAAAGCACGCTTACTACTTCAAAGTATTTTTACTTCAGCAAAAAAGGAAAATTAGTCCTTGTAGCACTGCATTTGATCACCCTGAGAACAGAAATCCATCTGCATCTAACCATAGAGGAGGATCTTTGGTAGCCTAATCTGGCAAACATACCACATGACCAATGATTCTGTGACCATCAGAATAGCTGTGGACTACCTTTATAGTGCACCATTTTATAACAAATTTCCCTTTAACAACACATTTTCCGGCCAACACTTTTCTCCAATTATATTTATACTGTATTATTTTTTTACTGTATCAATGCTATGGATACCATCTCAGTCATGACAGGCATTGGCGAACCTGAAAAAAGAAGCAAAGAATAAGGAGATATTTGCCATGCACGGCGTAAGAAAGGGAATAAGAGGTTTTGAGTGTGGAGTTGACTATACTGACCTAAAAGCCATGTTGATGTCAGGAAAAAATGTGCAAATATAGCAGAAACGCTATAAATAGCACACTGTTTTCATTTTAAATCAAGCGACGTCATGGCGCTAGAAAATCCGGCAACAAATCAAATCCCGCGTGCGATGACGTCACACACCCAACGAACGGCAAGCGATTTTGTGCGTGGCAAACAATTTTATTTTTTTTAAGATTTGATCAATTTCAGCAGAGATTTCACTAGCGGAAATCTGCAGTTGCCTAATTAAAAATGTAAACAGTGTGAAATGGGTAAAATGAAGCACTTACCTTATTCACCGTTCCGTCTGGGATAAATTCGCAAACCATGCATTAATTATAATATAAATCTCAAATCATAAGAATAACACAAACCATGAGCACCGATCCACTTTGTTGAAATGTGCAGGCTTTTGCTGGTTTCCGATCACGCCTCAGCCAGTGTTGCCAACTCATTTCATCATAAAGCACCAGATTTGAGTGCGTGCTTTCTTTAAATATTTTTTTCCAATGTTATAATTTAAAATTAAAACTGGACATTCAAATGTCATGAGGGGGAGACCCCCTCAACCCCCCTTTTTCTTGGCACCCCCTTCCCCTGGGGGGAGACCACCAGGCCACCCTTTTTAAACATTCATATGCCATGTATTCCCATTTTTTTATTATTCTCTTATTTTGTATCTCTTTTTTCTTCCTTAAAACCACACAACCTTAACTAACTAACCTTGGATCTCCAAAACGATTCCCGCGTGAAACGTGATATCATAACCTCTCGCAAGCCGTGGCACATTTCCGCATGAACAGTGGATCAGCGCAACTTCAGCTTTGGGGAATACCACAAAACTAGGTCAAATTTCACAGTGGCCATGGATACGACGAAATATCAAATCTGATAGCAGAATGAATTGACGGATTCAATGGTTACAACGGATTTGGCAGAAGTCGGCAGATATTTTCTTGGGAGTTCTTGTATGAAAGCTCGGTTTATCCGCCTCGCCAAGCTGAATGAGGAACGTATTTAATGTAATATTTTGAACGAGACGACTATGGATTTCGCTGTATTCTGCGCAAATCTGCCTTTCCCAAAGCCACGTCGTGCGCAAAAACTCTTTTTGCTTCCGCGCTGTGACGTCACGGCATCCATTAACTTCATTGGCAGTACAAGGAAATCCATGACGTTAAGTAGTCCGGAATATAAACATTGGGTAAATTTCTCGTTCAAGTAACCACTGTGCTATAAATAGCACAATGTTTATATAACGGACTACCAGACGTCATGGATTTCCGCGCACTGCCAATGAAATTAATGGATGCCGTGACGCCACACAGCGGAAGCAAAAAATGGAGTTTTTGCGCGCGACATGGCTTTTTGAATGGTAGAGCCAACCATTTCATTCGTTTTGCGCAGAATATGGCAACATCCAGAGTCTTTTAGTCCAAAATATATAAACATTGTTAATTAGATTAAATACGTACCTCATTCATCTTGGCTGATAAATCCATGCTTTATTTCACACAAGAACTCCAAGAAAATATCTGCCGACTTCTGTCACATCCGTTGTTAACTATTGAATCCGTCAAATCTGCTATCAGTCTCTATCAATGTGTATTGATAATGATAGCATAAACGGGAACCAAATATGCACTTATTTCACCAGTACGTAAATTTATGGAATATGTCGGATCGTTTGTCGTGCACTACAGTATTCTTCTAATGAACGCACTGGCTATTTTTAAAATGTCTCCCTTTTCCCACTTTTCCGGAAGTGTTTTTAGTGATGTAGCTCCTCCTCTTCCAGAAGGAAAGTTTTTCTTTCTTTTTTTTGGGTTATTTTTTTCTAATTGTGAAGGAAATGAATTATTTTGCTGAATGTAATATAAGGGGGGGTGGCGGTGGCCCACCCCCCCCCCCCTTTTTTTTTCACCTAACCACCATCTTACCCAACTACCCGAACACTTCACCTCGAGATCACATTCCACAACCGACTTCTGTCAAAGGTTAGGAAACCCTGTGAATCCAGGCCAAAGGTCACAACAGTTACCTGAATGTGAAATGCGCCAAACATTGTGCTATTTATAGCACACCAGCTACTCGAACAGCATTTTTACCAATATTTCTAATGTGTGCGCGCACCCCTCTCCGTGTATAGTGCGCAGAAATTAAAAAAATATTTAAATGGGAAAAGAAACAGATTATGCATAAATAAGTTCACCTATGTCTAGATTTGAACTCAGAGTCAATTCGTTTGAACTCAATTTAGATGTGATTATCCTGATGTGATGTCACGGCAGCCATTAATTTCATAATATAGCACAGTGAAGACATGTCCGTAGTTAAACCGATATTAAATTTCCTTTACAGCAATAAAAAATATTCTCAAAAAAGAATCCAGCTACAAGGGGGAACTCTGGTTTTGTGTTTACAGGGTGACTCAGTGATGAGGATATCTTTTGCGTTATTACCGCGTTATCAACTCGTCAATGGGCTATTTGGCGTATCGTATAGTAGTGAGTGAGTGTTATTACTATTATGTATTTGGGTAAGACTAGTCTTTTTTCAAGCATGTCTTCTAATGCACGTGACTTGATTTTACTAAAATATATGATTTGACTACATTGACGTTGCATCTTGTAGAACAATGTTTTCGTGTAAGTTTGAACGTTTCCTTTTGAGTATAAATAAAATTGTGAGAGTTTCAAGAAAAATAAAATCAATTCTTAAAACAAATAACATTACTTCAAATTACTATATCTTCACACAGAGAAAAAAACCTAACTTTTACCTGTGAAAAGACATTTGAATACTCTCATTTTTGGCAGATTTTGTGTGATAGCTTTTTCCAAAGACTATCCCGTGAACCCTCTAGCCTTTTCGCTTGATGTGAAAGAAGGAAGCGGAAGTTGGCTATTTACTCCGAACAAAATTTATTTACGTACTGTTTTCTCAGCAGTAAATATATTTTCTGACAATTAATATAGTGCATCATGTGTGATACAATTTATTCTATATTTGTACATTTCAAAACACGAAATGTAAATTATGTAATAAATAGATGTAATTTTATTTATGTCGCAGTGCACAATTAACAGTGGACTGCCCTATTCTCATTCCACAGGTGATTGGTGGTTGATAGCATCCACACTTGCCGTTAAGAGTGGGAGTGGGAGCTTCAGCTGTCATTTCAAGGTTGTGTGTCACCGAGGTTGCATTAAGACCATGTTCAAGGTTAACGTGACATTGTCTACCCACCGTTTTCTTCGTCTATCGTTGGCTCTATGACCGGATTGTCCAACATGAAAGTAAAATGAAGACTGCAGTTAGTCATTCGTCACCCGTAAAAATTAGTAGCATATTTTATTCAGGACATAGTCATCAACCCAGTATTGTTAGGCTGTAGTAATTTCATTGGCAATATAAGTACGTTCAGTAGTTTGTCATTGCTTTATGAACTGCCCTGTGCACAACTGTGTGTAGCGGGATTTTAATCAAGTTATTGTTGTTCGTCCATCATAAGTGATGATGACCATTTGTTACATCCACTTTTGAAAATTCAATTTTAGTTATGTCCTTGATTATGAGTTCGTAGATGGCTAATAAGCCCTATTCGAGCTGTAAATGTCCTTGGACAGTTTGGACATGGAATAACGACTGTAGACGGATCTTGGTCTATCCGTGACTTTCTAGCTGCTCTCCGCTGTTGAGCTGCTGCATTTCTCTTCTTTTCACAAGATGATGCGCTCTTTTTTATTTTAGAACGCCATGTAGATCTATTTTGTGCAAGTTCTTCCCATGTATCGTGGTCTATTTCAAAGGCTTTCAGTGAGTCCTTGTAGCGCTTCCTTTGGCCACCTTGAGATCGTATACCCTTCTCTAGCTCACCATAGAGAAGTATCTTTGGCAGACGATGGTCTGGCATACGCACCAAATGACCGGCCCAACGAATCTGTATCTGCATCAGGATCGTGTCAATGCTTGGGATACCAGCTCTATCAAGGACAGTGGTATCTGGAATCTTGTCTTGCCATCTGATGTTCATAACTTTTCTGAGACAATTTGCATGAAAATGATTGAGTTTTTTCACATGACGTCTATACACAGTCCATGTTTCACTAGCGTAAAGCAGCACTGGAAGTACCACTCTTCTGTAAACTTTCAGCTTAGTAAATTAATCAAGTACATTGTCTATCACAGACCTGCTCTGTACCTAGCTGCCACATAGCTGAACGCACTTATACGTCCATAATATGTGCATCGATCTTCCCCTGAGTGTATCATCAATTACTTGATGACTGGCAGTTCCTTATTTGTAGTAAATATTTCGGTTATAAAGTCTTTTGATGGTAAAATTACATATTCTTCTGCGATTAATTATTATACAATAGTTCGATATCGGTCATGTAGTGAGCGGTTTGTTTTATGTCGTTGTGCTTCTCCAAAAATTGTTTTGCAGAGATTACTGTAATGTTGTTCTTGATTATTTATTAGAAACCGCCCGTGTGTTGCCGGGCCCAAAAGGGGAGCAAAGAATAGTAACACTGTTTACCTTCCACGCATGTCGTAAAAGGCGACTAAGGAGGTTATGGGATGGAGTTTACTGTCCAATCCCATATAGGGGCAATGACCCAAAGCCATGCTGAAGTCGGATGTGTCAGACCGAAAGGCGCAGATATCGCAGCAATGCTGTAAACCATGACAACGCATTCCGTTCTCCGGACTACATCCTGCTAATCTGCAGGAGTTTGAGAACGAACGCAGAAGAAGAAGATTTATTAGAAACTAGCATCACAGCATGTGGAGGCACTCCCATAAGGGCTCCGTTCCAGCAGACATCCCAGTGTATGTAGACTCACTAAGACTCCTGGTCAGGTATTGATTGCGTGATCTTCGGGACTTTCCACACAAAAAATTACTTTTCCTTCCCTCCCCTCTAGATACTCCCATTTCTGGCATCCTATTATGTGTACTTTCTCAGCCTCATTGACATCATTTTTATCTTGAAATGAATGTATTACTGCCTTGATTACGCCTTGTCGTTATTAAGCCACACTTGGAAAATATATGCAAAAATAATAGAACAACCTGCACGATACATCGTTGAACCACAATTGAACTCCAAATTTGGCTTCAGTGGAGGGGTTAGCTGCACATACACACCGGGAACAGAGATCATTGTGGCATACTAGGTGCTATTGTTCTGATCTCAGACGTCCAGGACCCACACATCAGAGCAACTTTTCTACAAATTAGCACATTTCCTTTCCAGCGTATAATCCAGAAATGAGTATCGTGTTCCCTTAACTTGCCGACAAATTGGATGAAACTAACTCTCAATTAGTCAAAAAAAATATGTCAATTGTGTCGCTATATGTGGTGATGCTGGTGGTGTCGGAGATATTGTCTGTCTCTTGTGCAGTCAAATCTCTTTCCATCTGCTACCTCCACATTATCGGACACTATCCCCAAATGATTTGGCCAGAATCAGCTTGAGCTGCTGTATTTCTGTTTCCAGGGTGCACCGCGTGGAGGTACATTTGGGATCTTGGTTATCTGCTAACCCTGGGTCCGCCTAGAGCAATGCGTTCCCTTTGCACCCCAAAAACTGCAACTAAAACAAAGAATAAAAAAAAGAATAAAATAAAATCCTCAGCCATGTTAATAGATTAAAAGACAGATATCACAATCCAGACAAGTGACACGAATTACAAAGAATAACAGTTACCACTACGCATAATTATTGATTAAGTAAAGTGTACCTCTTATGGTGATGAATTATTAAAAATGGAAAATTAAACCATAGGGGTTCGAGATGTTAGATACTAGCGGTCTCTCATTTTAGTGGCTCTGCTATATGTGGGCGGTAGCCATCTCCTTCTGATAGAAGATGGCGAAGAGAACATATGTATTCTCATGTGGTCATATATAACCGGATGTTCCTCCTGAAAAGTACGCTGCAAAGTACAGAAGTTTTGTGGCCAGAGTTTTCTTACGGATGTACATGTGTGTTCCCAGTGGCGACCTACATCTGCGAAATATTGATAATAAATAATACTAAAATGCAAAGAGAATAGAGGCTTTCGAAATGAAGTGCTATAGAAGAATTTCAGCCATGTCAAGAAACACCACGGAAAAAGTGTTTTTAGAGTCGGCAATAGAAGGCAGTAGAGGCAGAGGTCAACGTTGTTGGAAAGAGATATTCAGAAATGCAAGCACATGTCGCTAGAGGAAGCAGGACAATTTGCCAGAGACCGCGGGATTTCAGGAGAATCACATGGAAGAGTACGTTCTGGAAAGATTACGTCACATGACAACAGTCATGTCCTCTTCCTAACAGTCTTTAATTACAAGATTAATCCGGTACCCAATTAAGGCTGGGTCAACTCGGAAGCAGTTGCTATCTGGAAAAAAAAACACAAATTTCCGCCTCAACTAGGGAATGAACCTAGGACCAATCATATGCGAAGCCAGTGAGTTAACCACTTCTCTACGCCGCCACTACTATATGATGATGTACACTCCTTTCAACTGTGGGCGCTAGACCTTCTGCGTTTGTTATCAAACTCTGGCAGATTAGCAGGATGTAGTACGGAGAATAGAAGTCATTGCGTCACGGTTTGCAGCTTTCCTACGATATCTGCCCCTTTCTGTCTAATACATCGGATTTCAATATCAATTTTATTTTCGTGACTTTCATCATATATGGGATAGAACAGCCTACTTCACCCCAAAACCCATTAGTCGCCTCTTACGACATGCATGGAAGGTAGACCGTTCTGCAAACTCCCCCCCCCCCCCATTTCTTTCTCAAATTCCGGCAACATACGTTTATCCAATTTGGTTATATGAGAACTTTACAACATAAAAACAGTGGTGGTTCCAGTTCAGGTAGTCTAGCTACCACAACCTCCGTGAAAATGTTAACATCACACATATGTTTTAAATTGCCAGAAATCAAGAAACCATGAAGAGATAATTCAATGAAAAGTTCTGACCCAGAAAGTTTTATGAAAGCAACACATAAAACAATAGACACACAGAACAATGAAAATATACCTATGCTGATAAGTTTGCTTTCAAAGCCACCATCAAAGCAAGATACGGTGTCTATATAGAATATCCAAACAAATTATCTGATGAATTATTTGATGCCTGTGTGAAGGGTGTGTAGATATGCTATAAATATGAAATTGAAATAACAGAACTAGTTGCCTTGCAACAGCTGAAGACCATACTTGATCTCTTTGTATTCTATTCTATGTTAATGTATGACTCAGAAACATGGACACTAAACAAACAATTAGAAGACAGAATTGATGCCTTTGAGATGTGGATATATAGAAGAATAGGGGAGAACATCATGGAAAGAGGAGAAAACAATGATGTTCTCATCATCAAGTGACATATTCTTTCCAGAACGTAGTCTTTCCTATAGATCTCTATGAATGCTTCACGGCCTCGAGCAGCCGTCCTGGACGTCAATCGTTCTTAACACCTCTTGGTTTGTTTTCCCTGCTGTCCATGGTATTCTCAGAACTCTTCTATAGCACTTTAATTCAAATAATGTTATTTAGTGTCCGTACTTCACATCCATATGTCGTCACAGGAAACACACATGTTTGTAGTAAACACAACTTGGTTCTTATGTTAGTGCCCTGCCATAGCTTCTTTTGCGGTTTTAATTTTGACAGCACAATTTCTGTTCTCCTCTTAATCTCAACTGCGCAGTCACCCGCATTGTTTATATTAGTTCCTAAATAATCAAAATGTGTCACTTCTTCTAAATTGCAGTTCTCAATATTAATTTTGGGTCTTGATTTAGTTTCGTCAGTTGCAATTAATTTTGTCCTTTTCATATTTAAGAATAAAATTTTCTGTTCGCTGAACTTTTGGATTGACTTAAGTATGTTCAGTAGGTCGTGTTCGTTTGTTGATAATAACATTGTGTCGTCTGCATATCTAATTTCTGGTATCTGCAGCCCTCCTATATTTACGGGCCTGAAATCAGGCTTCATTGTTTCTTTTCTCACGTTTCTCAATATATTTTCCGCATAGATGTTGAACAAGTATGGAGACAAGGTGCAGCCTTGTCTTACTTCTTTCTGTACATTGAACTACTCCGAGCTTGTACCCTCCACTTTTACCGCTGCTTCTTGGTCTTTATACTGCTATTAGTCGTGTAATGTGTGAAACCCATATCGCTCATTATTTCCCATAATTGATAGTGATTGACACAATTGAATGCTTTGGTGTAGTCTTTGATGCATGCATGCAATTCTCTATGATCATCCTCGTGTTAAATATATGATCTCTCGTGCCTCTACCAGTTCTGAACCCTGCTTGCACTTCGTAGATCTCATCTTTCATCTTGTTAAGTATTTTTACATTATAATGTGCAGTAGTATTTTATTGGCTTGGCTGATCAAGGCGATTGTTCTATAATTTGAACATATTTTCATATCACCGCTTTTGAGTATTGGTATTAATATACTGAACGTTTCCAGTCCCTTGGCCAAGTTTCTGTTCTCTAGATCCGATGTTGATAAAATGTATTAACGCTGCTTCCTCGCCCCCTTTCGGCTTGAATCATTTCATCTGCTATCTTGTCACAACCTGCTGCTTTTCCTCTGTACAAACTGTGAATTGCTGATTTAATTTCTTCTATTGTAAGCTCTGGTTTTTGTGTATTTCTGTGTTTATGTGGTTCCCTGGGTAATTTTGTATCCGGCTCTGTGGCGAAGTGGTACAGAGTGCGTCTGTGACGGCCATGGTACCGAGTTTGATCCCCGCTACAGGCAATTGTGCATCCGGACAGTTCAGAAAGCAATGGCAAACTACTGAACGTATTTATATTGCCTAGAATATTACCACAGCCAACAAATGCTGAGTTGATAGCTACGTCTTGAATAGGATATGCTAAAAAAAGGGGGGGGAGTCATTTTGGGCTGGCTATGAGTACATTTCTTTACAGTATTCTTTCCACATTCCACAAAGAGATCATAAGAACACTTACTATGAAGACAATTTTTTAAGGGAAATAAAGATCAGGGAAATAAAATATTTTGGACACATTAAAGGACATGACACCTTGTTGAAGACCTTACTTGAGGGTAAAGTCGACATGAAGCGATCAAGAGATCGGCAGAGATAAATGTAGGAGAGTAACATCACAAGATGGACAGGTTACAGAAAAACCGGATTTACGTTAAAGCTAAACAAGCTTAACCCCCCCCCCCCTGTCTTGGCCCCCCCCCATAAAATTATATTTTGCACTGACATATAATATATGTACTTAAAACGCGCAGGCCCCATATCTCAAATAGCTTAGGGCCTTATCAAGTCTAAATACGGCGCTGGGTTACAGTCTAGCATAGTGCACCACCAAAACAAGAGACAGGGAGGTCTGTTGTTTTGTGTTGGAGGTCTGTTGCAGCCAATCTTTTTTGTGGAGAGGCACTTGATGATGACGTATCAAATGTCTAAAACATTGTGAATTTTACAGACTATATGCCCGATCTTCAAGTTTTAGAAGATGGCAGACATCATAAGCCTGAACTAGTCCAAATATATGACCATGCCATCCAGCTGCCTACATCTCACCAAGTTAATATTGTTATGAGGTGGATTCCTGACTATTCAAACACACATGACAGCGGACAGACTAGCAAAAATGGAACAAGACAAGGACAACTGTACACACAAACTATCATGTACACAATTGAAATAACGTTGAAATATGTGAACAAAGAGACTTAGCTGAACATATAGCCAATGGGAGACACTGATAGAGAAATCTACAAATATATGACCATCCCCAAGATAGCATCAACGTCTTCTAAGACCAGAGTGTTTTCTTCCGACTCGCTCACAGCAGGGCCAGCCCTAACAATTGCGGGGCCCAATGCGAAACGGATTGCGCGGGGCCCAGTCTGGGTAGGGAAGAGGATAATAAAATAAATTCTAATATGAATTTATGGGCCTATGAAGTGCGGGACCCACTGCGGCCGCATAGGTTGCAATGGTCTAAGACCGGCCCTGGCTCACAGCAATGTACAGCTTAAGAATCCCTTTTAAACGAAATAAACGCAAAACACACTTCATGGTGCTGGCTGTGCACTCATCCCCATGAACATGTCAGCCACCACATTTTTGAACATCCAGCGCTGGGTGACGTCAAACAATGCTTCTCCTGAGAGGCCAGATAAATAGAACACAATATATGGAACAAAACAACAGCTTTTATGCATATATCCAGCAATGGCATTGTGTCGTGAGGCATAAACACGAGGACCGTTGGATCAGCAAGCAAAGAACCAATAGAAAATTTGAGTTAAATTCTTCTTCTTCTGCGTTTGTTCTCAAACTCCTGCAGATTAGCAGGATGTAGTCCAGAGAACGGAATGCGTTGTGTCATAGTTTACATCAATGCTGCGATAGCAGCGCCTTTCGGCCTGATACATCCGACTTCAGCATGACTGTGGGTCATGTTGACCATATATGGGATTGGACAACCAACTTCATCCCATAACCTCCTTAGTCGCCTCTTACGACATGTCGAAAGGCCCCAGCAACACATGGGCGAGGTGGAGTCAAATGAATTTAAGGATGTAAGAGAAAAATATATAGAGTATTTGAAAATTGCAGAAAATAATCCAAATGATGGAACCCCACGAACATAATGTAGACAACATGACTCCTGACGGGGAGTGGACGACAAACACTTACAGGGTACGTCCACGGGCTTCTTATAGTGAAACCGTCTATATATATATGGAGGGTATCTGCATCTGTAATATATGCCAGATATTTCCTGAAAGAATTAGCAGTCGTGGATAAAATGATGACCACAATGATGACCATCAGGACGTGGTGGGATATCAGGTGGCGCTGATATTCCCACTGATGTATCCCATGTCTCGTAATATGTAGCATCAAGAGAGCACGAGTCTCTGCAAGCTCAAACAACCAACTGGGATCACTGACCCCAGCCATGCGGGTTCACATGATTGAGATGGGGCGGTAGATAATGGATTATTGGAAACGCTCTACTCCACAAGTGTTATAGGGAGTAACTGCCTCTATCCAGTGTTATGTGACGTATTCCTCCCAGAACGTTGTCTTCCCAATGAACGCTCTGAACCTCTCTTTGTCTTGGACGATGTGGCTTGAATTTTCTTCTTGGTCTGCCCTTTCTCCTCTTTCCAGGTACTCTTCCCTCCATTATTTGTCTTCCTAAACAGTTGTGTCTCTTTATATGACCAAACAGGCGTAGTTTTCTTTTTGTTATTGTGTTTAGTAACCAACACTCTGGAATCTTCAATGTGTTTGTAATATCTGAGTTTCTGATTTTTTCCTTCCATGATATTCTAAGTATCTTTCTGTAGCATTTCAGCTCGAAGCGTTGATCTTCTTTGCCGCTGTTTTACTTAGGGTCCAGTAATGAACGTATATCCAGATGGCGGAACAACAGAGTTGGCTACATTGTAAAATACCAAGTGATTGAGGGAACCAGTGAAACATTCCCCCTTGGTATGTGTAAAATATTGGGTATGCGCGACAAAGAGGCCATTACGTAGATTCTAGGATCAAAGTGATCCAGAAGCCATACTGAAGTCGGATGTCACACACTTTCAGGATGCGTATCGTTTCATGGTGTGAATCTATACTAAGATATCTGCTAGGTAAAATACAGCTGCTCTCGCTGTATTCCTAGCTAACACTTTTAGGCTCATGTCTGTGGATGCTAGATGGAATGAGAATTGCCTGCAGAGAGACAGGAAATATCTCCGAAACCTCTACACCATTACATCCAACATCACTGACGGTACATAGCGATGCAAGGCATCTGTGCATTCTGTCTCGACCGGCTTAAAATGCAAAAACATAGAAGGGGCGACAAATGTCAATGTACCAACATACGGTTTTCTTATGCGTACACACCGAATCTGGAAAAGGAAACACGCTAGAGGGCAGCGTACTGTGAGTGTGTGAATCAATTCAGCAACAACGAAGCTACAATAGTTCAGCACCAGACCAACTGGCGGAAGTACTGTTCATGCTCGAAAACACACAGAAGTCAATATGTCCCATCACAATTTACGCCATTCAAAGTAGGAGCCATGACTCAAGTATTGGATACATCTACTTGAACATGCAATCCTGGGTATGGAAAAAAAGCTTTGAATACAGCTCCCCATTGCACAAAGGGCAAGCATGGAACAAATGTCGGGGAGTGCATTGTTCAATTGTCTCGTCAAAGCAGTGTTGAAACTCGAATTCTGGACACTGGGGGCAACGTAGAGGGGGCGCAAGTCTTTAACGACACTGCAAACCAAGACCAACTCCAGTGTCGGCCGTTGCCCAACACGGCTCATACAGAGAGAATATGATTCAGTACCCAAGGGCCCACTGCAAAGCTCCTATTCCGAGATTCGTATTTAACCTACGTCTTTGGGTGCTGTGACGCAATGTCGAAGAGTAGTCAAAATACACATACCGTGTCTGGCGATGGATTGGAATGCCATCTCAAGCAGACGAGGCGAGTGCGTGAGAAATGCACAAATCAAAACCTAGATCCACGACGTGTTTGGCAAAGCAGTACCTTGCCAAGTTGGTGTATCAATCCTGAGTCTAATTTGACCGTCGACGTTATCCAACACGGCTCATATGAAAAAAATTTGGCTTGGGACCTAAGGGCACAAAGGTTGGTATTGGAATAGTCTTCATACATGAGGAGCAGCTCGCTGGCTGTGAAGCACCTCGTAGAAGGAAAGACCAGCAATGGGTGATCTAGGCAAACTATCAGTTCGTCTCGTAACATATATACCCCCCTCTGAGTAGAAGACTCCTTCACTAGGCATTGCACTAAGATTAAAGTTCAAGTCTCCTGTGCATGCGCATGCGGTTGCGTCTGTGAGTCTCACCAATGGCTTACTAGACGGCCATGCAAAAGAACATTTTAGTAGATGACATGGCTTTATTTTGAGATTATCTTCTTATAGAAGCTTCATGGTACGTCATCTATACAATCCTGTAGTCGTAACCTTCGATAACAGTGACCATGTTGTTCCGACAGGCCGATGTTGTGCTTGAACTAGGACGGACACGGCGTGGGTGGGTGGAACAACAAAGAAACCTGTCTCAAGGGCCAGAGTTATGCCCTGATGTCGACATCTGTTTCGGCGGCATTAGACTCAAAACACCATCGAGTCGGATGGCTGCTGGAACAGAGGGTGGAGCACTTATGGGAATGCACCACGTGCTGTGAGACCAGTTTCTAATCAAGAATAAAGCCTCCTGAGTATGAAAGATAGCTTGGAGAAACCTCCCCAATGCACATAGGATGTAAGAGCTAATCTCTCGCAATTACTGGTGTTCGAGAAGAAGTATAATCTGTTGGACGAAGAGATTGCATGTACACCATGACACCATGAAACAATGCATTTCGTTCTTCGAACTGCGTGCTTATAATCTGAAGGAGCACGCGAATGAACGCAGAAGAAGAAGGTCAAGAAACAGAAAAAATACACACATTGCACAGTATAGCAATGTAATCTCATTGAGGTCCACAAACATTTTAAAATAAATAAGATCAATCAGACCTGTGTGCTGCACGTGTTGTGAGGTGACAAACACAACGCCAGGAACATGGCTACTTCTTTACATACATACTATGCCCATTCTTCTATCGATATCTAACATTTATATCATCATCATCATCATCTAGTGCCGTCTCCGCAACGAAGGTTTGCTGCAACGTATCTCCAATATCTCCTGTCTCTTGTCTTGGTGGTGCACTCTGCTAGACTGTAACCTGTCCATCGTGTGATGTTACTCTCCCACTTGTATCTCTGCCTACTTCTTGCTCGCTTCCCCTCAAGTAAAGGGACTTTACCCTCAAGTAAGGTCTTCAATAAGGTGTCATGTTTTTAATGTGTTCAAAGTATTTTATTTTCCTGATCTTTATTTCTCTTAGTAGTTCCTTCTTCATATTAAGTGTTTTTAGTATCTCATTATTTGTTTTCTTCTCTTTCATGATGTTCTCCCTATTCTTCTATATACCCACATCTCAAAGGCATCAATTTTGTCCTAATTGTTTATTTAGAGTCCATGTTTCTGAGCCTTAGAGAATAGATGTAGGATTTTATAATTCTCATTTTTAACTTGTTTGTAATTTGTTTAGATATTAATAATTTCCTCATGTCATTGAAGGTACTTTTAGCCATTCCTATTCTTCTTTTAACTTCAACATTTATAACAAGTTAATTACAAAATAAACAAAGCACTTGTTCACCACTGCATTTCAATTTTTTTTTGTATTCCCCACTTCCACATAAAAAATATCTCAGAACTGTAAAAAGCAAAAAATGATATCTGAAGGGGAAAAAATATATATATGTATTTCGAACTAAAAAAAATGGAGTACACATGAATACATGTGCATCAATATTCTTCAGCGTTTTTTTCACCCCCCCCCCTCACTTTTCCCCTCGTTTACATCCAGAATCCGACTACACAGAAGTGTCGCAAGCTGGCTTATTTCCAGAAAAAAATACATTTCTATAGGACTGATATGTTTTGAACTGACGTACATCACACACCAGTTCCAGATCTCTCTAGAGTTGTATTTCACCTTTCAAAAACTTATAGTTGTCTTATAAGTATCTGCCAACTGTTTCTGTACAACTGTGGTCTGGAATGGCAAGTTTTACTTGAGTAGGCCTATTAACCCACTACACATTTCCCCCATAATTTTTTGTTGAGAAAACTATTGTTATTATTGATTTGAATTTGGTTTATATCATTGAATACAACACTTGCGCATGCGGTTGTGTCTGTGGGTCTCACCAATGACTCACTAGACAATCCAACCATGCAACAGAAAACCTTACTAGATGACATGTCTTTATATTGAGGTTATCTTCTTTACAGAAGCTTCATGGCACGTCATCTATACAATCCCGTAGTCGTAACCTTCGATAACAGTGACCATGTTGTTCCGACAGGCCGATGTTGTGCTTGAACTAGACGTGCACGGCGTGGGTGGGTGGAACAACAAAGAAACCTGTCTCAAGGACCAGAGTTGTGCCCTGATGTCGACGTCTGTTTAGGCGGCATTGGACTCGAAACACCATCGAGTTGAATGGCTGCTGGAACAGATGGCGGAGCACTTATGGGAATGCTCCACGTGCTGTGAGGTCAGTTTTCTAATCAAGAATACAACACTTGATATTTCCCTGAGTATTGGTAAAGATTGGTCTATGTATCTATCTACCTACCTTGCTACATCTACCTACCTTGCTACATCTACCTACCTTGCTACATGTACCTACCTATCCACTTGTCTATTTATTCTGTTTATTGCCCGTGCAGCAACAGAGACCTAGAGTTCTAGTTTCGGGTGCAAAGAATAGGGTCAGTGGCCTCTTTCCAGACATAATCTTTCCCTTTTCTCTATAATGTTATCTTTGAAGGGGAGGGAGTATGTGTTTGTTTAACAATTAAATGCAGATATAAACTAAACTGGTATCGATACTATTTCATTTTATAAAACTAACTAGTGTGAAGCTAAATAAGAATAATATGTTTTGTAAAAATGCACAAAAATTTTATTTATTTATACAAGTTTTGGAAAACAATGCTTTTAAAAAACTTGAATGCATGCAGAATATCGTAATAAATCATGTATCACCTTGAACGTCTTGTCTTCCTAGGTATCTCTACTCTTGCACTTGTTTTAGATTTTTATCTTCCAATTTTATGTTTAACGTTTCTGTTGTCCTATAATACTCATTGCTTCAGTTTTTGTGTTGTTTATTTTCATATTATAGTTTCCGCAGGATTTTTTTTTTGCTCAATCGAAAGACAAATGGCTTTCAAGGGAAATAACCGTTAAAATTGTGAATAAAAAATGACGAAGATTTTCCAGTCAAATTGGTTTGCTGTTTAAAAAAAACCCCAGCTATTAGGTGTAATGTAGGGTTACAATTTTTCAACATGGCAGAACATTAACGACGATTTAAAAAAAACACAACCTCATGGTCACATGATTCCTTTTGAGAAGCCCTGATATACACCGAATAAGAGAGACGACAAATCAGAAAGAAGAAACCTTGACAGGAACACTAACCTTTCCTAACGGACTTGTCACGAAAAAAAGACATTAATACCATACAACACGAGAGATCACACACGCTAAACAGTCGTCAATTTATAGATTATCATTAATCCAGTGAGTCCCAATAAGTCTCTAGTTGGGAAGATATGATTAGAGCCTTAATTCTAAAGGTGTAACACGCATTCTCTGTGTAATTCTTCCTCTTTAACTGTGTTCTTTCTCGAATACTTTCCAACTGGCAGGATTTAACACAGAGAACGGAATGCACTGTATCACGATTTACAATATGTAACAATTATCTTCTTTCTTTCTTTCTTTCTTTCTTGTGTTTTCTACTTGATGTCTACACCGTCAGACACGTCTTATAGCTGAACTCCACTGTTGTCTGGAGCTCTTCTGTGATCCAACATAGCTTTGCTTGAGTCGGTGGGTCAGTATGTCTCTCAATTGTTCATACTGGGGACAGTTCTGCAGAACATATTCAGAAGTCTGTTCGTCTTTTCCACAAGTACATTCTGTGCATGTATTTGTTCAGTCTATTGTGTCCTGTCCTCGTGAAAAGTGTGGTGGCATGTCCCTGCCGATTTAGGAAATGGTAGGAGTCTTTTATTATGTTTTGATCACTTCTTATGGTTTGTGTTATTCTCTTCTTTTCTTGAAAAGATTTTTTATTCTCGTTCTGCATACAGTTGTCCCTCTTTGGCCAACTTATTGGCCTGTTCATTTCTAGGGACACTACAGTGTGATGGTACCCACTGAAGTACAGATCTGTTCTTTTTACTTGCTTTGTAGCTTTATTTGTCTTTTAGATGTTATTGTGTACGATCATTGAGAGATTGTAAAACTGATAGTGCATCGTGAAGATGACTACTTGTTGACATTGAGAGACTATGTCAAGTATTACGAGGGCAGCTTTTTTTATTGCTTGAACAGCACCAATTTAGCTAGAAAAAAAAACCTTTCCTGTGAGGATGGGCTTTGTTTCAGGGCACTGATTAGGACACTTTACAAAGATACCAGTCCCTCCATCTCTGATTGCGTGTCTAGCTGATCCATCTTCAAATGCGTTCTTTCGTTGTTTTTCATTTAACACTTTTAGATTTGTAAGATGGCACACGGAATGGAATACACTGTATCACTATTAACAATCCGTTATAATTGTCTGGAATATTTACACTTTTCAGGGCGACACAACCGACTTCAACGTAACATATTTTGATCACATTGACCTTTTATACGGTGAATCAATCAAGTGTCATGCCAAATGGCGTAGCCAATCATGTTTCTCCGTGACTCTCTGTCTCTTGTGTTGTCAATAAGCTCGATTAGTGAACTTCTACCGTGCTACAGTACTATCTATCTGACAACTTCTCTCTTTGTCGTCTTCTGTCTCTTCTCCCCATGATCTTTCCAGTGGTTATTAAGAGTTCAAGCTGTGTTCTTCTCAGAACATGCTCTAGACACCTTGACTGTCTGCCCCTAATGTTTGATATAATTAATCGTATTACGCCAGCATCAAATTGAACAAACATTTGCATTAGTTTTCTTAGCTGTCAATGGTATTTTCATCATTCCTCTCAGAAATTACATCTCTGTAGCCACCAGTTCGTTTTGATTTTTTTGTTTACAGTCAATGCTTCACATCCATAAAAAAGAATTGGTTTGATATAATATCTCATCATTTGAATTCGGGTCTGCATTGATTGTGTTCCTTTGCACAAAATGGTTCTCATTTTTTTGAATGCTGATTTGGTTTGTGCTGTTGGCTCTTTATCACACTTGAGCATCTACCTTCTGATGTTAATAAGGTGTCAAGATATTTTATTTTTTCACCTTGTGTTAATATTTTATACAGTGGGTAAAACTAATACCATGCCCATACCTAACTAGTCTTCTTCTTTCTTCTATAGTTCACGCATCGTAAGTCTGGTAATCATGTCTGTCCACGGCATTCAGTCTCTTGTAATCCTTTCGGTACCGATATATCGCCCCCTTCCCCCAAGCCACAATGTCCAGCCTTCCAACATTTTATCTCTTGGTCTTGCATGATGTATAGTGCTCTTCAACTTATCTAATATGTTGAATATACATAATGTCAAATATACATAATATTATATGCGGCCCTCCAATAGCTTTACAATTTTCAATGCGGCCCTCTGCACAAAAAGTTTGCCCACCCCTGGTCTACAGTATTAGACCTCTTGGCAAATACGAAATTAAACCTTCTAAAATGACTCACTTGACTATTCCCTTGATTTTCATTTCCGGTCACACAGTGTAATCATAGAAAACTACTCTATACAAGTCCGATATCGAAATGGATACATAGTGTATCATCGCAGAGGAAGAACACGGCGATACCATTTTTTGATCATATTGTTTTACCTGATAATATATACGATTGCTTCTTGTAACCATTCCTTCTGGTCACCTTCTGACCACTTACTGGTCATCTTCTTTACCGCTCTGACATCTCTGGCATCTTAGTTAAAGATTGAACTATTCTCGGGGAAGAAATAAGTGTTATGTCCTTTAGTTATGTCCTCAATCTGGTCTTTATGGACCCCCAAAGTACATATTTCGACTTGTAGGGGATCAATGTCAGAGAGAGAGCGAGAGAGAGAGAGAGACAGTAAATTGGGGGTGCACGAAATGCACTCTTTTTTCACAATAAAGGTATCAATAACAATTGTTTACTGTCTATAAGTTAATATGTTTAGGACAATTCAATATTAGACAGGCTATGCAAAACAAACCAAAATCGGCAATGGGTATACGCGATAAAAATTTATGGGATTCACTGGTTTAGATGATTATGCTGCTAGTGACTGTCGAACTCCAAGAGAGTACGAGTCTCTCTCCCGCCCCCTCCTCTTTAAAAAATAAAACAACTTATTTTAAGAGCTGTATATTTACCATAAGTCAACTGTTGCTCTGGTAGGGAAGTTTTCTAAATCTGTAAAAACTCCAGACTATTTTCAATTGGAATATGGCTTTTTATAGTCAATGTGACCAAATGGTCCATCAACGCCGTCTTAATTATAAGACCCACTTGCTAATATAAATGATAGTCCGTTAACATGACTCATTTAATTATTTCATTCTTCTTCTTCTTCTTCTTCTTCCTCTGCGTTCGTTCTAAAACTCCTGTAGATTAGTAAGATGTAGTCCAGAGAAGGGAAGGAGTTTGTCATGGTTTACATCATTGCTGCGATATTTACGCCTTTCGGCCTGACACATCCGACTTCAGCATGGCTTTGGGTCACTGACCCTATATGGGATGGGACAGCCAACTCCATCCCATAACCTCCTTAGTCGCCTTTTACGACATGCGTAGAAGGTAAACAGTGTTGATATTCTTTGTTTCCCTTTTGGGCCCCGGCAACACACGGGTGACTATTCCATTGATTGTCATTTGTTACCACACAAAGATGCACTAAATGAACTGATTTTCGCAGCGCCTCATATACGAAAACGAAAAACAACTACAAAATCATGTTAGCTCACTATCTGAAACATAAAGAAAATACAACATTAAGATTAATATACAAAATACGGAAACTATGAAAATATGCAAAACACCGAGCCCACTAAATATACAGACAGACAACATAGGAGTATAACAAGTATCGGAGTTAAAATATCTAGGTAGTATTTTCACAGAGAATGGAAGCCTTGATAGAGGCGAGATGTCAAAAGGCAAATGCAATAACATACCAACTGTCACCACTACTTCTTATCCCAAGATCGAGATGGAAGGTAAAAGACAAATGATTTACAGTGCATTCCTACCAACACTGTGCTACCAGTAATAAACCTGGTCTCTCTCATTTTCACATTATAGAAAGATAGTGACATGTGAGATGAAATGCTTGAGGAAAGCTACAGGGGTCACCATGCTTGATAGATTACGAAATGAAGACATCAGGGAAAGAATAGATAAGGTGGTTGTGGGTAGAGTTGACTGTCATCCCAAATATGGACAAAACTTGTACAGAATACAAAGAGATGCAACAGATCAAGTGGTTTGGCTACATTACGAGAATGCATCACAAGTTGCTCGTACAGGCATATAACCAAATGAGATCAGGGTACAAAGCCAGAGGAAGACCACGAAACAGATGGATAGAAAACGTCAGGGACATCTTGAACAAACACCATCATAGAACAGCCGAGATGACACATCTGGCCTTGGAACACAAGCTCGAGCTCCACTCACCCCTAAAAACTGGAAGAATGGATAACAAACCACATGAGGAAAGACAATAGACCACACAAAATCTAATCATAGTGATCAATGAAAATCACGTGAATAGTCAAATACGCCGTTAAAAAGGCTCGAGTCCTTAGCTTTTTATTACCGATGGTCACGAGTAAAAAAACCCAAGGATTTCAGGCATTTAAATCCACCGCCACCGCTCTTTTTATCTTAGGAAACAGAACTAGGCATTTAGTGCTAAAGACATACCCGAAAAAAGGGTAAACCATCCTCAACTTTCGCTGTTTCCCTTGCAATACTTGAGCGGAAATCCATTAAAAAAACAACAACTGGAAACCTTTATTTTAAATGTATATTTAAAGACTTTCTCATTTCTTTTTATCAGAGCTGTATATATGGCCCTAGGTTCTACACTACAAGTTATATATATGACCCTAGGTTTTACACTACAAGTTGTGTACATGGTCCTATATTCTGCACTACAAGTTGTGTACATGGCCATACGTTCTATTCCACGAGTTGTGTACATAGCCATAGGTTCTACTCCACTAGTTGTATACATAGCCCTAGGTTCTACTATACAAGTTGTATATATGACCCTAGGTTCTTCTCTACAGGTTGTATATATGGTCCTAGGTTCTGCTCTACAGGTTGTATAAATGGCCAGCCCTAGGTTCTGCTCTACAGGTTGTATAAATGGCCAGCCCTAGGTTCTGCTCTACAGGTTGTATAAATGGCCAGCCCTAGGTTCTGCTCTACAGGTTGTTTAAATGGCCAGCCCTAGGTTCTGCTGTACAGGTTGAATATATGACCCTATGTTCTACACTACAAGTGTGTGTATATGACCGTAGGTTCTACACTACAAAGTGTATATATGACCTTAGGTTCTACACTACAAGTTGTATATATGACCTAAAGTTCAAAACTACAACGTGTATACATGACCCAAGGTTCTACTCTACAAGCTGTGCAGTGCTCTCATCATTGGAGAAGAGGGGTGGCGAGGAGGAACTTAATGCGTAACTTTCTTGCAATCTCAATGCTAGCTTCATAAAACATGGTTCGCCCTTGTGTTGCCGGCGCCCGAAAGGGGAGCAAAGAATAGAAACACTGTTTACCTTCCACGCATGTCGTAAAAAGCAAATAAGGAGGTTATGGGATGGAGTTGGCTGTCCATCCCATATAGGGCCAGTGACCCAAAACCATGCTGAAGTCGGATGTGTCAGGCCGAAAGGCGAATATATCGCAGCAATGCTGTAAACCATGACACAACGCATTCCGTTCTCCGGACTACATCCTGCTAATCTGCAGGAGTTTGAGAAAGAACGCAGAAGAAGAAGAAGAATAAAACATGGTTGATTTTCTTCCAGCAGTTCATACATGAGTCTTACTTCGGTAGTCATCAAAGTGAATATTATGATGTCAAGTAACCAACTCCACACCCAACCTTCCTAGTCATCTTTTGCTACATGCATAGCTGGTGGTAGTTTTACTATGTTCTGAACCTCTCTCTCTCTCTCTCTCTCTCTCTCTCTATTCCCAGTAACACACGGGAGACACCGCAAGGTTAGATCTAGCCCCTTGTCAAATTATGCAGTCCTTTAGATTCATCGGTATCATCCTTCAAAAGTAACAATATTTGAATTTCCTCGTAATATTCAATTGCCGTTGACACACATTATAGACACAGTTATTTTTCTGTCTTTTCGCTTTATACCCCTTTATACATTTCAGCTTCAGGGGTAGAAGTATTCTCTGTAGATGACTTGTCCTGTGCGTATAGACATAGTGACTAATACAAATCAGTAGAAAATTCAAATACCGTGACTTTTCAAGGATGCTACTGGAAGAGTCGACGGGACTGTATATCCGACGTTAGACACATATGTTGAACAACAATTAATGAATAAAGTATCAGTCCTATTCCCATAACACCAAATAATGAATTCATTTCACTGTAATAAACACGTAACTGTCAGTGCAAACCATTACATTCACAATGTTTTATGTATTTGTTTTAAAAATCGGATTCATAATCTATAGGATTTGATCTAGAAATTACATGCTATCTGAAAACTAAAAGAAATCTAATTTATGAGCGGATTAACTCTCGTGATAAACTTATCATTAAATTATTCATTGCTCCATCTCTGAATATCTAGGGAAAGCATAATCTAACATATCTTTCATCATCTAATTACACTTTTCTCTATCTTTACTTCACTTTCTTCTAACGTCCGCTCTTCGTTTCATTTTTACTTAGCGTCAAAGAAATGGCTTATGTATTCTCTTTTTTTTTATCTTAACAAATTGCCAATGTCGGACACATAAAACGAAGATTAAAGTGTAGGAGAGAAAAGAACATGAACGATAAAGCGAAATATTCAGAACGACCAACAATATGTCATTATTCAGTTCTGTAAATGAAAATGGCCCTGTGCAAATGGTCCTTATCAATACAAGTAAGGAAAAGAGTCCTTCATTGCTACATACAGCTCCTTCTGCGATATAAAAGCGAACCATGGACAATAAATATACAAACAAGTAGGAAACCAGAGGTCATGGAGCAGTGGTTCTTTAGAAAAATGTTGAGAATCACACATATATCTAGTAGTCATGTGAAGTATTCCTCCCAGAACGTTGTCTTCCCAATGAATTCTCTGAACCTCTCTCTGTCTTGGGCGATGTGGCTTGCATTTTCTAGCGATGTATTCATGTTATCTTTAATGTCGTCAGTCCATCGTCTTCTTGGTCTGTCCTTTCTCCTCTTCCCAGGTACTATTCCCTCCATTATTTGTCTTTCTAAACAGTTGTGTCTCTTTATATGACCAAACAGGCGTAGTTTTCTTTTTGTTATTGTGTTTAGTAATCAATACTCTGGAATCTTCAATGTGTTTATAATATCTGAGATATCTAGTAACAGCTAGAGAAACTAATGAGGAGCTACTAAGAGAAACTGACACTAAAAGAAAGTTACATACCAACATGTTGCTCTTCTTATAGTCGATGCAGCCTGGCCAGGAACGTGTCTTGCTATGATGCGGAGAAGTGGCCGCATCAGGCAACACCAATCAAAATACATTTAACAGGCGGAATTTCGAAGAAAACCCGTTTAACGGGGGAGGTGGCGATATTTCGAAGACTTGTATCATACTGATAAAATCTACCCAACGGTCTTGCGTGTGACGAAGGTTATCATATCTTTTTATAGACGCCTGTTTCGTGTGCTGTCAATCATTTCCGATACCGATGTTCTCCCATACCGCAATGCCAGGTTGTCAAGCGTTTTCTCTGTTGGTCTTCTATCCTTCTTGATTTTCAACTTGCCTTTGTCACGATGTTTTCCGTATTTCCTCTTCCCATGATGTGTCCACAACATGTGAGCTGTTTATTTCTGATGCGGATGAGCAGCTCTCCTTTTGAATGAACTTTCTTCAAAATATCTTCATTACGTTTTTTACCAACATCGGATGGGGGGGGGGGGGGGGGGGGGAGTGTACCTTTCTATCTTGGCCACATCATGAGAAGAGGAGGATTGGAATGCAATGTAACAAACTGTAAGATTATGTGAGAAACAAAATACATGGTGTAAACGATAGAAAATACTGGATAGTTTGACATCAAGGCATAGAAGAGAGTCCGCAGTGGAAATGATGCATAGTACAGCGGATACAATGTTGTAGATATCAATGAGAGCCTAAACTAAGCAGTATGGCGCATGATGGTGATTATGATTAATTTCTGTACAAATTATCTTATTACTAGAAACATGTCCCCAAAGAAAAGATGGCAGCAAAAAGTGTCAATATAACCGAGTCTTTAGTCTTCTTCTTCTGCCGTCATTCTCAAACTCGTGCAGATTAGCAGGATGTAGTCTGGAGAACGGAAAATGTTGTGTCATGGTTTACAGTATTGATGTGATGTCTGCGTCTTTAGGTCTGACACATCCAACTTCAGTATGGTTGTGGGTATGAGATGTGACAGCAATATCACCCTATAACCTCCTTAGTCGTCTCTTACGACATACATGGAAGGTAAACAGCGTTGCTATTCTTTGCTCCCTTCTGACTGCGGACTCATCTGGTTATTCTTCAACAGTGAGGTTATTTCACTTTTCCACAGATTTAATTGTCTATTGTCTATCCCCAGGTGAATGATTGTTGATCGCATTCACACTTGCCGTTAAGCGTAAGGGTCGTAGCTTAAGCTTAAGCTGTCGTTTCAAGGCCAGATGTGTCGCCGAGGTTTAGTCCATGTTTGTTCAAGGTTATCTTAATGTTTTCTATCCACCGTTTACTTGGTCTGCCTTTGGCTTTACTCCCGGATATTCTTGTATTATATGCTCTTATTGGTGTTTGGTTTGGCTTCATTCTCATAAGGTGACCGAACCATTTTACTTGCTGTCTCTCAATATGTTCGATACATGGTATTATACCAACTCTTTTCCTAATTTCTTCATTTCTTATTTTATCTAGTTTGGTAACCAATGCAGCTTTCCTCGGACACTTAATTTCACATGTGACGATTGTTCTTTGCTGCGAAGCTGTTAAAGACCATGTTTGACATTGGTAGCACAGTGTTGGTATAAAAATTGTAGATATTATTTGTTTTTTAATTTCCATCTTGATCTTTGGATGAAGAAGTAATGGTGAATGTTGGTAAGTCACTATGTTTGCTTTCTGGCACCTTGTTTCTATTTCTCTGTCTAGTCTTCCATCTTCGAAAAAAATGCTGCCTAGATATTTAAATTCTTTGGCTTGTTTCACTTTGGTGTTATCTATTGTTATATTCATTGGTGTTGAATTCATTCATTTTCATGTTGTACTTCTGACATGCTAACAACAGATTTAATACGCTGTGGAAACAAAGTATACATAAAATTACCGATGGAAATCACGGAAAAAGCCAAACAGCATCATTATTACTCATGATATCCATGAGTGCACATGACTAATTTGCGAGGGATTCGCCGTGAGGTAGACAGTGTTAATATTCCTTGCATCCCATTCGGCTGTAATTTCTCTGTGTATCTTCAAGAATATGTGTTGTGGCTTATTACTTACCTAATTCATTTCTATTTCATCGGAGTGTAGTTGTGAGACAGCAGTGTAAGGTTGTCCACAAGATGCAGGCTATCTAGCTCACTGGTTATCCAAGTTGGCCATATGTCATGCAGTCACAGTCTTGTGGTCACAGCTTGTGGACACGAAAAAAACTAGACACAAAATTCTTGTCATAAATAGTGTAATTGTATCCACTGCATAGTTACTTTGCCCTGACTACTTACTTACTTCGGTCAGTAGCATTTCAAGACTTCTCAGGTTTCGGAACTGAATCACTAGGAGTTACAACTAGTTTTTGAATTTGTCAGTGATGATGTTTCACCTTCGCTCGCGATGATGAGCGTGACATTACTAAGGGACAAGTTTGATTTGAGTGTTTGTGAGTCCTCAGATGATTGATGATTCGAATCCGGTCACTGAAAGACCTGTTGCTACGTGAACAAAAAAGCAGTGGGTCTTCAGGAAAAACAGTATGATATCTCATTTCGTTTTTGTCTCTTTTGAATCGCCTTTAATGTTCTACTCTGTTCAAAACGTGTAATATTAGCTCTTATCGTCTGTTCCATGCTGGACGGTCATGAGTTGTGGTTTTCCAAGAGCTTTGGGTCAAGTATGCTGTAATTGAGAGTTATCTTGAAGTAATCATTGAAGTATTTCTTCTGGCATCCTCTTGAAGGCTTATCTGCACACAGTTCACCGTAGAACAGTCTGGAAGACATTCATCTGGCATACGGACGATGTGAAAGGTCCAACGATGTTGAGACCTGGTTAATAAGGTTTATATGCTTCCCGTCTTAGTTCTCTACAAAATCTTCGTGTCTAGAATGTTATCCAGCCATTGTATACCAAGAAGCTTTCTCAGGCAAGACATTTAAAAAAAATTAAACTGCCTTGTAATTATAACATATGCAGTCCAGGATTTGTCTGTATATAGCAGCAACGGCAGAACGACTTCGCGGTATACATTATGTTTGATTGCCAGGCACAGACCACGCCGGACCCAGATATCCGCATGAAGACCAGTAAATGGATACTTAATCTGTCAGTAATATTATAGTCTGTGGACTAAGATAAACACTCCTCAGATTTTAGATTTCCATCATGATTGCCTGAATTTCTAAATCCTAATTAGGAGAGAATTTTCTCGTTGGCACTTTGATTATATCCCTAGCAATGTTTGGGATCTCGGAAGATCAATTGTTAGTGAGCTAGCTTCTTTGGCAAGTTATTTAGGTTCAATATCCAGTTCAACTGAAAATGTTTTAAATCGCCAGCGTTTTCCATGTCGACCCAGTTTGATGAAATGGGTACCAGATCTTCTGTGAAAGTAATGAGGGTGATCATGATGCTGATCACATCATCTCTAGGTATATCAGTGATCGATTAAAAATACGTTCTTAGAACCTCAATATGTCTCATTGGCGGGGATTATAGACCTCTACTTTATTGTTTGCATACTCTATATATGTTTTTCCTATATTTTTTAATACATTCTGTGCAGTCTCATTCGTTTATACTACTGTAGGTTCCCGGAAATACACGCACGATATGTTTAATTACAATGAATTACTATTTTACATAGGCTCAACAAGTAAGCACATAATACCAATAGTGATATGCCATGCATGTCGTAAGAGGCGACTAAGAATTTTTGTGGTGGAGTAGGTTGTCTTATCCGAATGAGTCAAAAGGACTCAGAAGCCATACCGAAGTCGGAAGTGTCATGCCGAAAAGAGTAGATCCACATCATGCTAATGGGCAGTAGTTTGATTATGAACGTAGACAATAAAGAAGAATAACCATTTGCATTGTTTCACTTCATAATTAAAGCATTCTTAGTCTTCTCTTATGTAGCCACATTCTGGACTGTATATCTTATGCATGCAATACATTTTAATACTTTCACCTGCGGT
This sequence comes from Meghimatium bilineatum, assembly GCA_034231615.1. Lineage (NCBI taxonomy): Eukaryota > Metazoa > Mollusca > Gastropoda > Stylommatophora > Philomycidae > Meghimatium > Meghimatium bilineatum. Next base: position 67,403,959 of record CM067299.1, on the reverse strand, counting down.
GCCGGAAAAAGTTTCTTGGTGTACGTTGGCTGGATCACATTCCAGACACGACGATACTGAAAAGAACTTTCTACGAAATTTACCGTTAACAAGAGAATTGTCATAATGTTATTGCCCATATGTTTAATTAGATCCATGTGGTTGATGCCATTTTGTGAACTTTTAAATATATGGCTACACTTTTGGTTAGTGACAGCTTAAGATTTTATTATTTTGCTTATTTTCGTAATGTCAAAGTAATTATGAGCTTTTGGTAACAAGTGAAGAACTCAGTGAAGTTACATTTTTTACACTTAGTTTCAGAAAGTGACGTTTCTGTGGCATGCCATAACAAATTCCTGGTTTTCTATTTGTGTGTTTCTTCTTCATCCACACACCTAAGTAATAATCTGTGTCCCACCGCATCCTTGGTAAGCACTGTGGTATCGGTTGAGAAACTCGGTTTTTGTTACTTCCGGTGAATATAAACAAAGAACTAATTAAATTTTCGCAGCATGCCGAACCAACGTTTATATTAAAAGGCTGTTATAAGAAAAAAAGATAAATCGAGGAAACAAAATTAAATGACTATTGCAAAGGGACTAAAACTAGCCATTTTTCAACAATAAAAGTATGTGTTTTTATAGCTATTGGTTTTCTATATTTATGTCTATTTGTACTCGCATTAGAAAGGTCTGGATCACTTGAAGCTACGGAGTTATGTGCTATGAGTGGTACTCTCGGCAGGCGGCGTGCTGCTTCGTTGAGAGTGACAGAGTACATATGGGAAACCGAGTACAGCGAAGTCAATCATCTACGACTTTTGAACTAGGTCTGGAGGTCTCCAATGATCCATCTTTGTAATAGTAAACTCCTACAAGATGACATTCCCTATGACCTATACAGTGAGACTGTATGGATTCTTATGGAAGCTTCACGCACATTATTTCATATATACAACTATGTATATATCTATTACAAGCAGCGGAATTCTTCGCAAATCGTTGCACACAAATGAGAAATGAAGCTTTCTAAGCATGAAATAAAGATCTGGAGAAAATTCTCTTGCTACCCAAAAAAAGATTTCACAAAATCATACGAACGTTGCATTGCTCACATTTCTTGTTGATTTGAACAAGCACACATTTATTGGTGCAAGTTTTTATTATCGATGACACTGGTCAACACATTTTTACAAAAGTTATGTTACTGAAATGATATTACTGGGTAGTCATTTTTTATCAATTTTGAAGTGTTAAGCATGAATATGACAGTCAGAATTCAAAATTGGCTCTAGTTTTTTGCAATCTGAAAAAATGAATGTTTACATTACGAAATGCCTGCAAATAGTAATAATACAATGGTTAATACCTGCAAAAAATCAAGTAATAGACTACTTCTTAGATTTCTTCACCTGTCTCTTGTACGGCTGTTTAGGAGCACCTCTGGGGAGTATTCAGCAATAGTCAGCCAGCATTGTTGGTGTATTTTTCCTGGTGTGTTATATCGTTGCGATATCTTGAAGAAAAAGCTCTTCATGTTCATCACTATCCATGCCACAGTTCTCAGAAAAGAAATCCACATGGGAATGAAAGAAGTGGATCGTTAGAGACATATTTCAGCAAAGTATCTGATACTTCATTAGCATGTCTTCTACTAGTTCCTTGTAGTTTTTTTGCCCTAATATTACAGAGAACGTTGCTGGACTCTAGGCGACAAGCATCCTTTGCTTATTTCGCATCACCCTGCAGCAAGTTCTTGAACCGGTAATCTTTTAAGAGCTCTCGAATTTGAGGACACATAAAAATTTCGTCTTTAATCTTTGCTTCACTGAGTCCAGAGAATTTTTCATGCATGTATCGGAAAGCTGGAGAAGTTCGGTCCAGGGGTATCACGAAATTCTTCAGGGATGGAGCAAAATTTTGGGAGACCCGACCATATCTGGGTGCTGAATATTTTTCTCTCTAACTACTATATTTTGTCTGCATACCCATTCCTTTCGCAAGTAGCGCAATTCCCTTGATCGGCTATCCCACTCACATAAAATGCAAATGTATTTTGTATATTTCTACTACAGCCCATTTAAAAGGGCAACTACGTTCAAATCACCACATAGGTGCCAGATGTACTTGTTATCACCATCATCATCATCAAATGCCGTCTCCGCAACCAATGTTGGCCGCAACAGACCTCTAACATCCCCTGCAATGAACTCGTTTTAGTGATGCACTCTGCTAGACTGTAACCAGTCCATCTTGTGATATTACTCTCCCACTTGTATCTTTGCCTACCTCGTCCTCGCTTCCATTTGACTTTACCCTCAAGTAAGGCCTTCAATAAGGTGTCATGCTATTTAATGTGTCCAAAATATTTTATTTTCCTGATCTTTATTTCTCTTAGTAATTCTCTCTGCATATTAAGTGTTCTAAGAGTCTCTTTGTTTTCTTCTCTTTCCATGATGTTCTCCCTGTTCTTCTACATACCCACATCTCAAAAGCATCAATTCTGTCTTCTAATTGTCTATTTAGTGCCCATGTTTCTGAGCCATACATTAATATAGAATAGATGTAGCATTTTATAATTCTCATCGCAGCAATGCTGTAAAACATGACACAACGCATTCCGTTCTCCAGACTGCATCCTACTAATCTGCAGGAGTTTGAGAACGAACGCAGAAGAAGAAGAAGATAATTCTCATTTTTAACCTGTTTTTGTTTTGATGTTACAATTTTCCACATGTCATTGAAGGTACTTTTATTCATACTTATTGTCCTTTTAACTTCTCTTTCACATCTGCCGTCATTTGTGACTATGTGTCCAAGATATTAACAAAGTTTTAATTGTTGTAGTTTCTCTCCATGTATGTTTATATTTAGCACTTGTTCTTCTGTTTTTTTGTGTGCTGATTATCATGGTTTTTTTGGGTTATTTATATCCAGTCCATATTCATTACTTGATTTATTGACTTTATCTATTAATCTTTGTAGTTCATGTTCACTTTCATCTGCATATCTCAGGTTGTTTATTATGTCCTGGCATTTCTTCTAAATTTTTAAAGATATTCTCTGTGAAGATATTAAATAGGCTTGGTGATAAAATGCATTCTTGTCATACCCCTCTTCTTATTTCTATGTATGGTGAGTAGCTGTTTTCACACCTTGTTCCTAATATATGTTTCTAATCAGTCTGATGTCTTTTCCATCTATGCCTATTTCTTAAAGACATTTGATTAATTTTTCATGTTGTACTCTTTATAAAGCATTGATGTAGTCTATGAAGCAAATATAGACACTTTTTTTTGGACTTTTATGTATTTCTCTATCACTAGTCGGATACTAAGTATAGCTTCTCTGGTTCCTTTGTTTTTCCTTAAACCGAACTTTCTTCACCGACCTCCTTGTCTATCTTGTTTTTAATTCTTTCATGTATTATCTTCAGGAGTATTTTAGTTAAATGACTAATTAGACTTATTGATCTTTATGATGTACAGTCCACAGCCCTGGGTTTCTTAGGTAGTGGTATGAATATTGATGATGTTAGGTCTTTAGGTATGTGGCCTGTTTCATATATGTTACGCAAAGTTCTGTGATAATATCCACACCAAATTCACTTAGAGTTTTTATTATGTCTGCTGGTATGTTGTCGGAGCCTGCAGCCTTTCAACATTTTATTTATTTTAAGGCATTTTCTACTTCTGCTGTCCGTATTGCTGGTCCATCATTGTTGAGTATTGTAGGTTTTTGTTCCGTTGGTCGTCACTGAATTGTCATTTAGTGTATTTTATTTGGGGCAGTATGAAAGATGCATCTGGTGGGATATGTGATACTATATCAGATTCATCTCTATCTTCAGGAAGGTGATGTTTCTTGCTTAATTCTTCTGCTAACTGTACTGAGAATTTTTGTTTTAGTCTTGTTTTGCATGTCCGTTTGGTGACTGTGGCCTTTACGTTTTTCTTAAATAAAACTCCTGCGGATGTGTAGGATGCAGTCCAGAGATCCGAAGACGTTTCTTCGTGGTTTTACGCCTCCGTTTTTTTTATTTGTGTCATTCGTCCGGAAGCATTCTACATATCAACGGTACTCAACGTGGCCACCCTTGGGGCAGTAGAGAAATTTTTTTCATTGGGGAGGGGGAGGGTGTGGAAAGAACAATGTAATCCTCAACGCAGAAGAGGAAGATATTAAAATGGAAACCATGAACCAAAAATGTTGAGAGCCACTACTCTAATGCTAATAGACGACCAAACATAAGATGTATAGAGAATGTCAAGGATACAACACACAAATAAGAATAAGATAAGGTTAAGCAACTCCATTTGTATCGTATATTGCCTGTCCCTCCCTTAAATAAATTCTTTAAGCTTAACGTCATGTGTGCAACACCCACTTGAAGAAATGGAGTTACCCGAATAGACATACAGATTATGTTAATAAATATATGGATGCGTGGATTGATGGATAAATGGATAGTTAGTTGTTGATTGATGGATCGGACAGATAGATATATAGACAGACAGACAGACAGATAGATTAGACAGAGAGACAGATACATGGTGATGAAATAACACATTTAGCTATTAGCAGGTAGCTCTTGACAGCTCATAGCCTTTCTGACAATAGCACAGGTTCTTATCAGTTGTGTAACTGAGGCGACACTCCGACTTATGTAAGGTTGTCTAATTGCTCAGTAAATGCACAGAAATTGATACAGAGGGATCCAACTTTAGGACACGCAAAACTAAGGCCCATACAGCCAGTCAGTACTATCCCCCATTGAGCATACATACACCCAGAACTAAATGAAGAAATAGCAGGTATAGAAAATAAAGGTATTCTGAGAGACTTGTAGAGTAAACGTATTACATAACATTACATAGCAGATAAGTACACAGTTGATGTGGGGATCCCTGTCTATACAGATAGCTCATCCACAAATGCAATGAGAATAGAGCAGGAGGAGTGAATATTAGACTACAAATGGGGAAAATATTACTCTGGCCATGGCTGCCGGCAAGTTCTCAACCAATTTCAAGGCAGAAATGGATACTCTCTGCAGAAATGGATAACTCTAATGGCAGCAGAATTAGCCTAACAACATAAATATCACGACATGACATTAAAACCTTTTAGGAGATGCATAGTTAATCGGAGATGTGCCGCAAAGACATGTACTACTAACATGCATTTTCTGTCATACCAGCATTGATTCTACAAAGGAACAGAGATCTAAATGAACTGATGGCAGTTCTAGTTCAGCTGCATAATAAATTCCACAGAGTAGGGATCCAGTGGACACTGCAACATCTAAGGGAATGAAGTTGCAGATAGATTGGCCAAAGATGGAAGGAATATGCCTCAAGAAGACTATCTGGTCAGTTTCGAGAAAGTGAAGACTGTCATCAAAGGCAACTACAACAAACAAGTGAAAAAACGATCACCCTAAATATAATGCAGATGACGGGTATTACCAACAATCCAGAAGAGACCAGATTATCTTGCTGCGCCTCAGAAATGGAAACAACAAAATGAGACATCACCTACTGTACACAAGTTCAAAATAGATGCAACTGGTCTTTCCCATTGTAACCGAGCCATTGTAACTCAGCGGAACATATCGTACAAGATTTTCTACAGTATGCAGACCCAAGGATAAAGACACAGACCACTCCAGTCAGCTTGAGAAACTGTATGGCAAAGTGAAACATCTGAATCAGACATCAGCATATATAATTGAATCCCGAGTCTCAATATGACTGAGGGATTTTCACCAACATAGAACATATACGATTGTCTTAAAGGAATAGTTGTGTAAAGGAAGGGAGAGGGGTGGCTATGTATGCATGTCATCAAAAGGAGACATTTTAGTGCGTCAGTATCATATGATTACCACGTCCTGCCAGGAGCACATCACACACTTCTGAGCCAACTGTTTCATCATTCTTCTGTCAGTTTTGTTGACTCATCGGTAGTGATGGCACATCAAGCATTCTCGGATACATATGAATCTACCACAAAAGAACATCGGTGAATATGGCTGGCCTGCATCTCTTTGTCGTTCGTGGGAATGATTTGATAGAAGATACAAGTGAGCAATTGAGACAAAATGTGACAATTATTTCACGGTGATAGATTGTCAGGTTATCTCTCAACATTTCTTTGCCACCTCTTACGACACGAAATGCCTGGAAAGAAGACAGTGACCCAATTCTTTGAACCCCGAGCAGTGTGGTTAAACAAGAACAATGAAGGTAACTAGAGGAGACTGGTAAAAAAAACATAGAGCAAGTATGGTCAGTCTCAATATGCTGAGTGATATATTGAGGAGGAGATCAGAGCACTTTTGAACCGATAGCTAAATGTGCAGTGATGATGATCTTGCAACCAACTAACTGACTGACTCACTACTGATTGAATGACTGACTGACTGACAAACTGACTGACTGACAGACTAACTACCGTAAGCTGCATCTCGACAGCAGAGCTGTTGAAGATCATCAATATATGTTGGACTACAGGAAAAGTTCCACAAATCTGGAGGGAAGCAATCATGATGCCAATCCTAAAATCAGGAAAACTCAGCACCGTAGCCTTCAACTTCAGACCAGCCTCAATCTGTCAATGCAAAACTATAGAGCGTAGCATCAAGCTTAGACTGTAGTGATACCCTGAAAGCAAAAACCTTCTTGTATAACAACAGGCAGGTTTACGGCAATGCTACTCTAGTGAAGATCTGGTAATCTATATCTCTCAAAAGATAGAGATCAATAGCTAATAATAGAAGCGAAGGTAGACCCGAGGAAAGATTTTGACAAGGTTTTGAAATAAGAAATGCTAAAAAAGGGAAATTCAGAGTGAATGATCTATCTATCTATACGCTGTGACTCTTGTTTGCCTTGCGGCTTCAGGGGTAGAAGAGTTCTCTGGAGATGGCCTTCTTGTGTGCTGTTTGTAAGCTTGTTCCTGTAGATTCTTTGATTTCTGTGGTCCATCTTGTACATGATCTGACTCTGGCTTTATAGCCGTTATGTTTATGTGTCATGGCCATTTGTGACATGCTATCTGTTGGTAATCTGGAAGCGTGTGAAAACCACTTGATCTGTTGTCTTTTGATGTATTCCAATACTGATATTGTTTTGGTTATCTGTCTGATGTTATAGTTTCTAACTCTATCTCTTAATGACACTCTGAGTATTCTTCGTAGACATGTCATTTCTGATGTCACTATTTTTCTTTTGTCTTGAGCTGCCATTGTCCAGGTTTGGCACTGATAGCAATGTGATGGAATAATAACAGTCTTGTATAATGCAACTTTAGTGTCTATGTTTACATTTTTGTTCTTGATAATAGTGTCATCTGTCCTAGGATCTGGTATGTTTTGTTGCATCTATTTTGTATCTATTTACTGGTTTTCCCCTCACATGATATAATGCTTCCTTAGTAGGTGAACTCATTTACATGTTTAAGGTGTTTATCGTCGATGGATATAGTAATATTTCTTTCTTTCTTTGCTACTACCATTATTTCTGTCTTTTCAATATTAATCTTCATGACGAATTTATGAGTGATAGGATGTATAAAAGGAAAAATCATATCTTTATAGTAGAAGAGCTAACGTACGTACGAGAGCTCTGCGTTTATCGACCATCATCCATGTGACTGAGTACTTAACAGCAATTAATTAATGGTATGGTGGACATCGATGATTTTTCATTAAACACTTAAATTGAGATTCGAACCAAGGATCTTTGGTGGCACAACGATGAAACAACGATTCAGTCTCTCAGTACTGCATGCTACAACTTTTGACAATTTGTAAATCGATAGAGCTGACAGAAAAAAAAGGATGCCCTGGTATTAATTTTGATAAGATGATCTAAACATTCCAGGCAAATGCACCATCACATAAAAATCTGCGTTCTTTCAAAAACTCACGTAGGTGCTTGCCAAGTACCGAATTACAAATCATGGGATATCTCATATTTGGGTGATATAAGCAAACCTGGCAAGAGGTTTTAAGATCGATTCTGCTAGCTCTGCACGACATCTGTCGCCCCTGTTCGATCTAAGAAATCCAACACATTAAATAATACTATTGAGTATCTAGTTCTTCAAGGCATCCCATCTCTCCGTGATCATGTGATGTTAAACAGCAGATCGATATCGGTTAATCTACATTGATCTATGTAATATTTTATCATCGTTGTGCATTAACACGCTGCACATCTCTGATTAACCATGCATCTCCTAAAAGGTTTTAATATCATGTCGTGATATATTTAGAATCCACTACGAAGAATATGGTGATGGTGCTGTTACCGCTGATGAAGATCATAATTATCATGATAAATATGAGGATGACGACGCTGATGATGATGATAATGATGATGATGATGACAATGATGATGACAACGATGGTGGTGGTGATGATTATGATGGCAATAATGATGGTGACGATGATATTGATGGTGACGAAGATGATGATGATGGTAATGGTGATGGCAGAACACCAAATGAAGTATGACGCTGCCACTCTTGTTTCTTTTTAACCACACTGTGGAATTTTACATTCAGCTACTGATTAATGTTTATCATATATTAGTTTTGATCTGGAAGTTTTCCAGATAATTTGCTATTTCATGATCACTGTGGCACTTCATGTGCCTGTAGGTTACATTGCCACCTTAAAATATTTTTCCTATAATGTTTATGCATCCTGCAGATAAAATTAGTGATTCCCTCTCAGGAATGCATGCATGTTTGATTTCATCTGCTGTATCATCTGTACATGCTCTAATAAATATTTATTGGATATTCATCGTCCAAGAGACTGAGAGTGACTGTCTCAGGATGTACTCTATTCTGTTAATTCGCACTGAAAATTACTTTCACCTCAGGCTGGGTACAAATAGATAATCCACTGTCCTCTCTCCAGGGGGTTTGTTCTGGTACAGATTTTAGGGGGCTGTCAACATTCTGAAATATTTCTACGGAGTTTCGCCTGATGAATGACGATGAAGCTACTTCTTTTTAGTAGCCCCATTGCTAGGTTTTGAAATCTGTCTTTCATTGCATGACTTGGAATACAATAAGACATGTATAAGCAACTCTGTGTCTCTTCGTTGAACCAGTGTTTGTATATTTTCCATTTTCTCTATCTCTATTATAGCGCTTGATCTTATTGCTCCCATGATGATTCTAAGTGCCTGGTTTTGACCTTATCTAGCTCATGTAATGCTGTGTTTGATGCTGAACACCATGAAATTCACCCATATATATATATATACCAGGTGCTGTCATATATCCCGGTAAACTTTCATCGTCATCGGACATATTCTTTCCAGAACTAAATTCCAGGACTTTATTATCATTCCTGTAAGTGATCAGTATGTCAAACAGATTGGGGAGTGGTACCTCAAGGATATGAGAACCTTAAGTGACTGCTGAGGACGTTAAGAACGAAGTGAGAACACTAATGTTCGGATGTCGGTGTTATGACAGACGAATAGCAAGGAGATTGCCTGTGTAGACTACTAGGAACCTTGTAGTCATTGACGGTGTCTGACCGAATTGGAGTAACTATTTATCTAGATCACCATAAAGCTCGGAGCGACTTGATCTGTTGCCATTACCATATTAACTCACAACTAATTTATAATAATCAAATCGAGGTGTTGATCCATTGAATACATTAGAAATGACCAATGGCAATTATTATTGTTTACTAATTTACGTTTATGTTGCCGTCACAAATGCAAATGCCATTTTTAGTGCATGTTCTTTAGTTTAACTACTTCGAAGTCAATATTTGATGGAAGTGATTATTTAGCCGTTTGATCGACGAGTTAGAGAAAAAAATGATCGACATGTGTGAAAGTCTTGAGGAGAAAATACTGTGAAATGATTGTGGGAATAATGATATCAGGAACTTAATGATATCACGCGTTGTGGATTGAAAAGGGTATAAATGTAATGCTAAAACATATTCAATTCATGGGATTCACATTTGGACTTGAGATTCAGATTCTGCTGGCAAATCCAGCAGTCGGAGCAGTCAAGAGTCGGGAGTGGCCAGTCAGGCAAGTAGGCAGAAGAGCTGCCTATGGCCAAAGTTAAATAGATAGGTTTGAAACATCGAGAAAACGTCTCGAATTCCAAGTGTGAGGACTAGTTTAGAAACTTGGAAATACGGCTAGGATTCTAAGCGTGAGGGTTAGTTAATAGTATTTTCCGACAGTAAATACAAGTATAAGATACAGCAAAACGAAAGTTGAATAGCAAACAAGAGAGAAGGAAACTATTTCTTCTGAAAACTAAACCTGTGGGTTGCCAGAATGGAGATTACCAACCCCCCATCACTAGCAGCAAAGATAAAGACAGGACGACTCTCTAAGATACTATACGATCGACCAACAGTTTGCAGTAGAGAAACAACTAAGACGAGTTGTAATAATGACGACCAGAGGCAGTAGATTAGTTCGCGAGAGCGAACCGTTGAATGCAGACGATAACTTTAACAGTTAGATCTATTGATGCAACTATTTGATTCTTTATTGACGGAAATAATTGATGCACATGATGTTGTGAACTAGTTGTTGTATCACAAAATAAACAGAAGTCTTCGAGTATGAAACGCTGGATGAGAATGTCGTTTGTATCGTGCTCCTGTTTAAAAGTACGTCAGTTGTCAGTGGTCTTATGCCAGATTTTACTTTAAATCACTACATTCACTTCTGTTAATCCCCCTCCCCCTTGTGATAGTCAGGACTTTATTAACCATTCATGTATCTGATAAGGACTTTATTAATCATTCATGTATCTGGTCAGGACTTTATTAATCATTCATGTTTCTGGTCAGGACTTTATTAATCATTCATGTATCTGGTCAGGACTTTATTAATCATTCATGTATCTGGTCAGGACGTTATTAATCATTCATGTATCTGGTCAGGACTTTATTAATCATTCATGTATCTGGTCAGGACGTTATTAATCATTCATGTATCTGGTCAGGACTTTATTAATCATTCATGTATCTGGTCAGGACTTTATTAATCATTCATGTATCTGGTCAGGACTTTATTAATCATGCCGTTATCTGGTCAGGAATTCAGTTTCTGCTCGACATACTCGTCTCTACCAACTCAACAAGTTTCCACTTTAGTTTTTTTAATTCGTATCATGACATTATAGTCTCTCTTTCTCGCGCTCTCTTTCTCTCTCTCTCTGTCTCTCTATCTCTTTCTTAAAGCATGTCTCTAGTCAAATACAGTCCCATGGACTCATAGGGAATTATCCTTCTTAGGTAACATTAAGTTTTTTTAGTGATTTTCATTGGTCACTTTCTGTCAAAATTAAAATCACAGGAACAATGAATAGTTTCACTTTAGAAGGATGATTCATGATTCCACAGGACTGTAATTTGTAAGAGATACGCTCTCATCCTATTTTTCGGCAAAGACATGATTGCTATTCCATAACATTTCATAGCCATTTCATGACAAAATTTCACACTTTTGGCCATTTTAAAATGTCACTGACAATGAAATGTTCTGATTTCGTCATTTTTGTAAAAATATTTTGATGCGTTTTTAATGGTTACTAGCATAAAGAATATCTGAATCCAGGGTAATATTTAACATGATTTGTGAAGACCTGAAGTCTTACACCACAGGGGAGAAAAAATTTGAATAGAGTCATTTCTGATTGAAAGATTCTGTGCAAATCTGATTCTATTTTTTCTTAGAAATATTAGCCTGAAGTATTTATGTAGGTCACAGGCTATTGTTGGAGTACAGTTAATTTGAAAAATAACTTCCATTTCGTTCTATAATTACTAGCAGAATCTGTGAGAGAAGCACCCATACATGAGCGTGAGGCGAGCACAAAGAAATCCCGGATAGTTACTACATAACATTTTAATTTCCGCCGCACTAAAGCAGGGATTCCAAAACTTCATCAAGATGACATAAATAAAAATTGTTGTTTTAAATGTTCAAAATATTTACAATTAATGATTTATTATTTTTTTCCCATGAAGAATGTGTGATGTATCATCATCATCATCTGCGCCAACGTCCTCGAAAATGGTCATCACCTCACTATCTTGGGACAGGCATCTTACAGGCTAACATCCAGAATGGAAATACAAATATTTTTTTAAAAGATTAAGACATTTTGTTTTCCCCAATGAGTGTATGTATCATCAGTATCAATTACTGTTTCACTCGATTTCACACTTTCCTCATGCTGACGCACTAACATGGGAGAGCTTACACTTGCCGATAGTCTTAGTAATGGTACCGATAGTGTCTATGGCGTCAAGGTACCGGGTTCAGATCCCGCCTTAGGCAATTGTGCACCTGTACCGTTAGAACAACAATGACAAACCGCTGAAAATAGCTATATTACCTAGAAAATCAATACAGCTAACAAAAAATAAGACATAGTTGTTTTATTTCGTTCACATTCACCAAATATTTTAATGCGTGTCTTTATGACAATGTTTGTGTGTATGTACTACTTTGTTACCTTGGATGTTTGTTGTTAAATGTCTACCGTCTAATGCTTTTGTGATAGTGCCATTATTTTTACTGTTTTAAATGTACATTGTCTTGTACTTTCTTGAAAAATACTTTAAGGTCTTGTATACTGTTATTTGTGTTTTCTCATACACTTACCCTACAGTCTGTGCGTTCATTGTGAAGCTGATCGACTTTGTGTTTCACATAAGTACAACAGATGCTTAGTACTTTAGCAAGGACATTATTTGTTGCAGCGTCACAGTATACTTTATATATCAAACATAGTGATTATATCCAACTTTCAGAGTATGCTGCGCAAGATAGGAACATGCATGATAAATTAGAGATAATGTCAGTTATCAACCAGCGTCATGGCACACGGTTTCTCATAAATTCTCAGTTGTCTAGTCAGTGGTTGACCAGAACCTGCATTGACTTGCGTCAGATATAACACAGTAGCGTTGGCGATATGACTCAACCTTTCTAGAGTATGAGTCTGATACTCTACAATTCGGTGACTGGGTGAACCACGGGAGTAATTTTGAACTAAACCAACGAATAACTAGTAGATTCGAAATTCGGATGTCCTTGTCAGCGGGCGAATGACTTAATATGATACTACCGCGACTCCCTAAGCGTGATAAAAGAGAAGTGTTATCTCTATCAACAACGCTAAAAGCGTTATATGGATCTACTGTCGAGGTGATGAGAGTTGAGGCAACGTAAGAGCTGGTTTATTGGCAGGTAAAGCTAATATATATACTCGGAACTATATATAATAATATATAGCTGATAATACTCGGAGCCAAATTGATTAAATTTTAGTCTCTAAAAGACATAGAAACAGCATTAGATCTATGAAAACAAGGCCAGGTGCTGACTGCAACAGTGATCATATACTACTGGTAGCGAAATTGTGTATAAGATTAAAGAAGATCAAGAGAGCACCAAGGAATATGAAATTAGATTTAGCTTTATTGAAATCAGATGCTGACATTAAAGAAAGATACAACATAATTGTACAAAATAGATACAATGCCATTGCAAAGATTCAGAGTATTGAAGATCAATGGAGCATGCTAAAACAGTCGATAAACCAAACATCTAAAGAGATAATACCAAAAGTAAAACATACATCAAAGCAAAAATGGATGACAGAAGAAATATTAGAATTGATGAGCACCAGAAGGAAAAATAAACACAAGATAGTGGAATATCAGAAAATACATAAGGAGATACGAGAGAAATGCAAAATAGCAAAAGAAAGCTGGCTGAACAAGAAATGCACAGAAATAGAATTGCATTACAACCAAGATACAACATTACTATATAAGAAAATTGAGATGATAACAGGAAAGAGAACGCAAACAGTTACAGGGTGTCTAAAATCTAAGACAGGACAGGTATTAATGGGAATAGATCACATAGTACAGAGATGGTCAGAATATATCAAAGAACTTTATGATGACAATAGACCAGAAATAAACATACAAGATAACGGCGAGGGTCCATCAATACTCACAGCAGAAGTAAGGGAGGCGCTAAGACACATGAAATATGGCAAAGACCCAGGTCCAGACAATATCACATTAGAAGAATTAGCAGCTTTAGATAACTTTGGAGTTGAAATAATCACAAAATTGCTGAATGACATATATAACAGCGGAAACATACCCGATGACTTAATGAGATCCATATTCATAGCATTACCTAATAAACCAGGGACCACCGAATGTGAAGAACACCTTACAATCAGCCTCATGAGCCAAATAACCAAAATACTTCTCAGGATCATCATGAAGAGAGTGACAAACAAAATAAAATCAGAAATAAGTCCAGAACAATTTGGTTTTGTAGAAGGCAAAGGCACCAACAATGCGATTTATATATTGAGAACACTAATAGAGAGGTCTATAGAGGTAAAAACAGATCTGTACCTTTGTTTTATAGACTACACTAAAGCTTTTGACAAAGTTAAACATAGCGAAATTATACACATGCTAGAGAATCTGAACATTGACAGCAAGGATTTAAGAATAATCAAGAACATGTACTGGCAACAAACAGCAGCAATAAAAGTAGGAAATCAATTTGGCCCTTTTCAACAAATAAAACAAGGAGTCAGACAGGGATGCGTGCTTTCACCAGACCTGTTCTCTCTATACAGTGAAAACATATTGCGTGCAATAGTAGATATCCCAGGAATATCAGTGGGAGGACATAACATAAATAATTTGAGATATGCGGATGACACTGTTCTGATTGCAAAAAGTGAGGAAGACCTTCAAAACTTAATTAAAGTAGTAGTCACAGAAAGCAAAGAGAAAGGCCTCTTCCTAAATATCAAGAAAACAGAAGTAATAGTTATTTCAAAGAAAGAAAATAACACATCTTGCAAGATCAAAGTGAATGATATAGTATTTAAACAGGTCCACCAATTCAAATATCTAGGTACAATTATAACAGCAGATGGAAGAAGTTCAACAGAAATAAGATAGGACATGCAAAAACAACATTCAGAAAAATGAAAAATATACTGTGTAATATGACCTTGTCATTAGAGGTGAGAAAGAGAGTTCTGCAGTGCTATATAACCCCTATACTAACATATGGTTGCGAGTCTTGGACAATAAACAAACTGGAAAGTGGGAGATTGGAGGCAACAGAGATGTGGTTCTACAGAAGAATGCTGAGAATACCATGGACTGCCAGAAAAACTAATTTAGAGGTGTTAACAGAGTTAAATGCGAAACGGACCTTAATCAACAATATAAGAAAAAGGCAATCTTCCTTTTTTTGGCCACTTCATGAGACAGACAGGTTTAGAGAACATAATCACAACAGGCAAGATTGAAGGCACCAGAGACAGAGGGCGACAACGTGAGAAAATATTAGACAGTTTGACAACCTGGCACGGCAAAGAAACAACAACGACTTTGATACATAATACTGTGGACAGAGAGCTGTGAAGAGCCATAACGCCTACGCCACCCGGCATGGCACCTGATGATGATGATGAAAGCTATAGTGAATAGCATTGGATGAGAAGAAACAATGCTGAGTTAAATAGGCATGTCATGGATACACTACAAAACAATGAAGAAGATACTAAAAGAGACAGTGTACATACATACAAAATTTATAGAAGCTAGAATGAGAAAGATAGAAAGGAAAATATTTTTTGTAAAGTAAAATGTACATTATGGTGATTTGTACGCACATTTAACCTTGGAAGTTAGTTCAACTTGGTTATATCAGATATATTAATCATAAAAAGTAGAGGTCGATATTCTGGTAATTCGGTTACTACGACCTCATAGTAGTTACTTATAAAGTATGTCGAGAAAAAAGTGCGTTCTCTCTGGAAAGATCAGAAGAACCCACAAACAATGGCTGGAAACACTGCGCTTACATGATCTTTAATTAATGGTTAACGGTATGGCAAGCAGACTACTTACGGAAATACCCCTTGACGATGTGGTAAGCAGAACACATTCGGGAATTCCCCATGTGCAGTGACACTTAAACAAGAATATAAATTCACTTACTTCATATTTACTTTTCATATATCATCGTTTAATCAAAGTCTGCAATTGCTGTATGTGGCACATGACAAATATTGTGTTTTTGCTGTCTGCTCTCGTTTCTTAATGTGTTTTCACGTTCATGCAAACAGCTAAACAAGCCTCATTGAACAAGTTCGAGACTATTCTATAATAAACAAGTCCATCAAAACAAAACAAGATTGAACATTGTGACAAGTTTGTGGCTGGAAACTACAAATGATTTGTCTTATCGTTCGTTCTCAAACTCCTGCTGGATCTCTCGTGTAACATGACATAACATTTGTTCTACTAGATCCAGCCGGATAGTAAATATAGTAAATCAGTAAATATGTGTTACACAAACATACTGCTAGTAATAACATATTATTGATTTAATAATAATTTTTAAAAATAAAGACGATATTGCAGACGTTTAGATCAAAGATCTTCGTTCTCAAACTCCTGCAGATTAGCAGGATGTAGTCCGGAGAACGGAATGCGTTGTTTCATGGTTTACAGCATTGCTGCGATATCTGCGCATTTCGGCCCCACACATCCGACTTCAGCATGGCTTTGGGTCACTGACCCTATATGGGATAGGATAGCCAACTCCATCCCATAACCTCCTTAGTCGCCTTTTACGACATGCGTGGAAGGTAAATAGTGTTGCTATTCTTTGCTCCCCTTTCGGGTTCCCGGCAACACACGGGCGGACGTACAAACATATAATAACAAGGAGAAAAAAAAACAACAACAACCGAATAATACAGAAAACAAAATTAGTTTAAAAACATGTTTAACATACAAGTGTTCCGTGAAGTAAAGAACAGATTGATAATGACAATCCGCACACAATCCGCTCATGTAGGAAGAAGTGCACACTAAGTAGGAATTACCGATGTTCTATAATATGCTGACTACGGCCGACTCACTACCTGGTTGTCGAATCTTATCTGGCTTTATGGTAACTGGGCTCATATGTTTCAGCATGATGTATTCTAGAGAGCGGAAAAGTGTTGTGTCGACGTTCTAATAAAGAAGTGGCTCGACACATTCGAGCTTCAACGGTAAATGCACATGATCAAATATTAATTTCGGTGCGTCTAAAAACTCATCTTATAAGCTTGAATGACTATAAATCTTGACTTAGAACACTAAATCAATGGAAATATATAAGCACATTCCACTAAGAATCGAAGGAATTCAGGAACTAGATAGCGACTAGGAATCGAATAGGGGCCATGAACTCTCCGTAGATGATTTCCAGCAAGAACAAAGTTTAAGGTTTCATTCTTTCTTTTATAATCTGTTTAACTAATTTTACTACAACAGTAAACAATATAAGTCCCACTAACTAATGGTAAATCAAGCCTTCGTAATGACTCATTTGACTATTCTCGTGGTTTTCATTGGTCACTGTGATTATACTTTGTGTGACATGCAGTAAAAGTCAAGGGAATAGTCAAACGGGTCATTTTAGAAGGTTTGCCACAAGTTATGTATTAAAATTGGCAGCGTATCCTATTTAGGAGTAGTCAAAAGATCTAAAATATACAAAACTGCAATCTCAGAATTATAACAGGGGGTATGAATACTAACCCAATCACAGAAATGGAAATGTGCACAGGTTTTCCATCAGTGGAAGAAAGAAGAAATGAAAAATATCCTTCCATAGTATGCACAGTTCAAATGTTTGGAGTCGCCAAAAAACAACAACAACAACAGATTACGCAGGCAGACAAAAGAGCGACTCAAAAGAGGTAGCTTCCTAGAATTAATATAAGGTAATTCTGCGTGAATCATAATCACAATAGTACTTACGTAGAACACAGGTTTTTAAAAGTATCACTGAAACACGACGGAGTATAGCTAAGGGATTATAAGGTGTAAACACGAAAACATACAAATGACAAGACACAAGACATTTTCAACGTTTCGAACTGTTAGGTCTTTCTCAAGAATAGATAAAACAAACAGTAAAAACAATGAAAACAGTAAAAACAATGTAACCGTCCTGACGGTTCGAAACTTTGAAAATGTCTTGTGTATTGTAATTTGTATGTTTTCTTGTTTACTGCTCATAACACATTAGTTTTAGTGATAGTCCGTCGTATTCAAGGGAAACTTTCTAAAAACCTGTGATCTACGTAAGTTGTCTGTTTGTTTTGCATCCGCTCCATTGTAACCATCACGGATATCCGTGCGATTTCCGCCGGGAGCGTGATTACGTTGTGCCACCGTTATGTGCCTTGTAGGCCTAGCACATCCGATTTCGGCATGCCTTGACAATTCGGGTGGGCTACCCTTAGCCTGTGATAGCCTCTATATCTGTCTCCAGGCACGCGTAGTGGCGACTCTTCGCCCAGACGATTTTTGCTCTCGTCTGACTCGCACGAGGTGTTCCACTGTCTATGAACGTGCCTCGTGTAATTGGACGTGCTGTGCCTGTGCCCATTGGGTACTGAACCGTTTCTCATCCGTGAGCCTGGTTCCTTAAGGGGAAGGAATCAACAGAGGAGTTGGACCCTGGCTCTTTCGCCCTCTTAGGCGAGGTGTCATTCACCGACATCGTGTACCCCTTGTCCAAGTTCGAGTCTCACACCACGCGTTTGAGAGCAAAGCGTTCTCGAGCTGAGCGTCCTTGTCCCAATAGCGCCTGAGCCCACCAGGTACTGAACCCTTTCTCTCTTCAAGTGTATTTCCGGTGTAGGAAAACCTGACAGTAGAGTTGGGCCAGGGCTAAATCGTTGTCCCTTTTGTGCCTGAGCCCATCGGGTACGGGGCCCTTTCTCTTCGCGAGCATATTTCCGGTTTTGGAAGGCTCGACATTAGAGTTGTATTAGGTCTTCTTGCTTTACCAAACGCAAATGAATGGGTCTGGGTCTCTGCCTGTAAGGGCCACAGGTAACTAGAAGCTCGCCTCGAGTTGACGGAGCTTGTAGTTCCCCTTTCCTAGGGACTTTTCACTTTCTATTTGCAGTTCGCGCTGCCCTCTAGCGCTGTTCTTCCCTTTCATTGTTTCATTGTACTAGGTATGAAATCTTTTTGTCTCTCGCCATGCATCTACCTTTACGTGCATTTTACATTGGCCGCCCCTCCAATGTTCGGACTGGACTGACTAGCTTCACTGTATGTCGACAGTGTCGTTATATGTGGTGATGCTAATGGTGTCGGAGATATTGTCTGTCTCTTGTGCAGTCAAATCTGTTTCCATCTGCTACCTCCACATTTTCGGACACGATCCCCAAATGATTTGGCCAGAATAAGCTCGAGCTGCTATGTTTCTGTTTCCAGGGTGCACCGCGTGGAGGTACATTTGGGATCTTGATTATCTGCTAACCCTGGTTCCGCCTAGAGCAATGCGTTCCCTTTGCACCCCATCTACGTAAGTACTATTGTAGCCTCCTAAACTCCGCTAAACTGCTTCAGAAATCACTCACATGTACAGATCTACAAAATTTAAAACCACTAAACACCTTTAACACATCCAACGTGGACGGAAAAAACTTTCTAAGATTTATTTATAATATACCTGGTATTATTTTGAAAACAGAAACTTCTATACAGAAAGGATACTAAAAGGATATATCGACATACGTATATACGGATGGATCATCGAAACCAGTGGTATTAGATTGTGGCGCGGGAATATGTATAGTAACAGATGGAAAAAAATAGAAAAATCCATACCCACAAGCAAACATTCCACACGTTTCGAAGCAGAAATAGAAGCCATAATAGAGGCAGCCAAAATGTTCATAAATTTCTTGCGGAGTCACAACAGACATGTAATATTTCTAACTGGTGAAAAGTCAGTATTTCAGGCAGTAAAGGACTCAAAGTACATAATCATAAATGAACTTCTGACCTGCTTACTACACTTCAGCAGTGCTACCAAAGAAACAGTAAGTACTACAGTGGATCCCTGGTCATTGTGGTATAGTAAGTAAAGTAACCCATAGCATTTATTAATGCCGTAGGGGTGTGAGATGTTAGCGATCTCACATTTCACAGGCTCTGCAAATGAGGGCGGTAGCCATCTCCTCTCCCTCGCAGTCTTTACTTCCCGGATTAATCCGGTACCCATTTAAGGCTGTGTCGACCTGGGAGCCGTTGCGATCTGAAAACATTTCCGCCTCAGCTGGGGAATGAACCCATGACCACTTATATGCGAAGCCAGTGCGCTAACCACTGCGCTAACGCGGCTCCCCATTGTGGTATACTTGGAAATGAAAAAAAGTTGATCTCCTGACAAGGAAATAGGGCGCACTAGAACAAATAGAAAGTGATAATACGTACTATGAATGTAAGACTATGATAAAAGCAGAATATAATAAAATGTGGAAGCAGATACATCCAATTCCAGAACCAAATGACCCCTACCATTAAATGTCACGCAAGCAACATATGTTGTGAAAAGTTCACTTTGTTTAATAAAGACGTGGATTACACATACAAAAATTGCACAAAATTATACAAAAGATTTTTTTGCAATAATTTTTGAGAATAAAAAAAGAGCTTGCTTATCATATCCGATGGTGTTAGTCAATATATTGCACCAAAGCAAAATGAAATATTGAAAGCAACAAATTTCAGAAAATTAGCCAATTTAAAGAATGTCTGAGAACCACTGCAGTGCACTAATATATATATAGTTTAATGGAGCATTGATTAGATATCCGGTTTTGAGTGCAGCCAGAATACATTAAGTTTAGAAGCCATCAGGTCCAGGTCGTTGTCAGGAATTCATTCTACATCAAGTTGTTGGTTAACCTAAGCGCTACATAAATCGTGGTGAAAATATCGACGACAACAACGCAGCACACACGATGACAGGTAGGACTGCAGTAAAACTATGTTGCACTAAAGTTTTTGGAACGGTTATAATTAGAAATGATCGTAGCATATTGTATTAACAGTGTAGTTGTCAGCCAAGCATTTTTTGGCTGCAGTATTCTAAGCAATATTGACGTTCACTAGTTCGTCATTGTTTTCTGAATGTCTCGCAATCACAACTACTGCTGCGGAAGCTGAAAGTTCTTATGTTTCCAGTGAAATTATTCGTTTGAATTGTAAACATTCCAAAACCGTATCAGATGGAATTTTTTTTCTCAAATACTATTTGAAGATGGTCAGGTTGTACCACTGAAGTGTTTAATAGTGAAGTGTTTAATAGTGAAGTGTTTAAGAATGAAGTATGTAACAGTGACGTGTTTAACAGTAAAGGGTTTAACAATGAAGTGTTTAAAAGTGAAGTGTTTAATAGTGAAGTGTTTAATAGGGAAGTATTTAGTAGTGAAGTGTTTAACAGTGAAGGGTTTAACTATGAACTATTTAAAAGTGAAGTGTTTAATAGTGAAGTGTTTAACAGTGAAATGTTAAATGATGAAGTGTTTAACAGTTAAGTGTTTAACAGTGGAGTGATTAAAACGTAATAAATTGTTTCTCGTAATTATGAAAAAAATAGTAGGAGATATATCATGTTTTAGATAAAAACTAAGATAGAGATTCTAAATGACTGAAACGTGTGGTACACAGATGATTTCTCTTATATAAAGTTTGTAGAGACACCTGGCACGCTTACGTGTGTTAGTATGTCATCATCATCATCAGGTGCCATGCCGGGTGGCGTAGGCGGTCATGGCTCTCCACAGCTCTCTGTCCACAGTATTATGTATCAAAGTCGTTGTTGTTTCTTTGCCGTGCCAGGTTGTCAAACTGTCTAATATTTTCTCACGTTGTCGCCCTCTGTCTCTGGTGCCTTCAATCTTGCCTGTTGTGATTATGTTCTCTAAACCTGCCTGTCTCATGAAGTGGCCAAAAAAAGGAAGATTGCCTTTTTCTTATATTGTTGATTAAGGTCCGTTTCGCATTTAACTCTTTCAACACCTCTACATTAGTTTTTCTGGCAGTCCATGGTATTCTCAGCATTCTTCTGTAGAACCACATCTCCGTTGCCTCCAATCTCCCACTTTCCAGTTTGTTTATTGTCCAAGACTCGCACCCATATGTTAGTATAGGGGTTATATAGCACTGCAGAACTCTCTTTCTCACCTCTAATGACAAGGTCATATTACACAGTATATTTTTCATTTTTCTGAATGTTGTTTTTGCCTGTCCTATTCTGCATCTTATTTCTGTTGAACTTCTTCCATCTGCTGTTATAATTGTACCTAGATATTTGAATTGGTGGACCTGTTTTAATACTATATCATTCACTATGATCTTGCAAGGTGTGTTATTTTCTTTCTTTGAAATAACCATTACTTCTGTTTTCTTGATATTTAGGAAGAGGCCTTTCTCTTTGCTTTCTGTGACTACTACTTTAATTAATTTTTGAAGGTCTTCCTCACTTTTTGCAATCAGAACAGTGTCATCCGCATATCTCAAATTATTTATGTTATGTCCTCCCACTGATATTCCTGGGATATCTACTATTGCACGCATTATGTTTTCACTGTATAGAGAGAACAGGTCTGGTGAAAGCACGCATCCCTGTCTGACTCCTTGTTTTATTTGTTGAAAAGGGCCAAATTGCTTTCCTACTCTTATTGCTGCTGTTTGTTGCCAGTACATGTTCTTGATTATTCTTAAATCCTTGCTGTCAATGTTCAGATTCTCTAGCATGTGTATAATTTCGCTATGTTTAACTTTGTCAAAAGCTTTAGTGTAGTCTATAAAACAGAGGTACAGATCTGTTTTTACCTCTATAGACCTCTCTATTAGTGTTCTCAATATATAAATCGCATTGTTGGTGCCTTTGCCTTCTACAAATCCACATTGTTCTGGACTTATTTCTGGTTTTATTTTGTTTCTCACTCTCTTCATGATGATTCTGAGCAGTATTTTGGTTATTTGGCTCATGAGGCTGATTGTACGGTGTTCTTCACATTCAGTGGTCCCTGGTTTCTTAGGTAATGCTATGAATATGGATCTCATTAAGTCATCGGGTATGTTTCCGCTGTTATATATGTCATTCAGCAATTTTGTGATTATTTCAACTCCAAAGTTATCTAAAGCTGCTAATTCTTCTAATGTGATATTGTCTGGACCTGGGGCTTTGCCATATTTCATGTGTCTTAGTGCCTCCCTTACTTCTGCTGTGAGTATTGATGGACCCTCGCCGTTATCTTGTATGTTTATTTCTGGTCTATTGTCATCATAAAGTTCTTTGATATATTCTGACCATCTCTGTACTATGTGATCTATTCCCATTAATACCTGCCCTGTCTTAGATTTTAGACACCCTGTAACTGTTTGTGTTCTCTTTCCTGTTATCATCTCAATTTTCTTATATAGTAATGTTGTATCTTGGTTGTAATGCAATTCTATTTCTGTGCATTTCTTGTTCAGCCAGCTTTCTTTTGCTATTTTGCATTTCTCTCGTATCTCCTTATGTATTTTCTGATATTCCACTATCTTGTGTTTATTTTTCCTTCTGGTGCTCATCAATTCTAATATTTCTTCTGTCATCCATTTTTGCTTTGATGTATGTTTTACTTTTGGTATTATCTCTTTAGATGTTTGGTTTATCGACTGTTTTAGCATGCTCCATTGATCTTCAATACTCTGAATCTTTGCAATGGCATTGTATCTATTTTGTACAATTATGTTGTATCTTTCTTTAATGTCAGCATCTGATTTCAATAAAGCTAAATCTAATTTCATATTCCTTGGTGCTCTCTTGATCTTCTTTAATCTTATACACAATTTCGCTACCAGTAGTATATGATCACTGTTGCAGTCAGCACCTGGCCTTGTTTTCATAGATCTAATGCTGTTTCTATGTCTTTTAGAGACTAAAATGTAATCAATTTGGTTCCGAGTATTATCACCTGGGCTAATCCATGTACACAGCCTTCTTGGATGTTGCTTGAACCATGTATTCCCTATTATTAAATTATGTGCCTGTGCCCACTCTATCAATAAATCACCTCTTTCATTCCTATTTCCTAAACCAAATCTTCCTGTCACATCTTTTATTTCTGTTTCACCTACTTTTGCGTTAAAGTCCCCCATTACTATAGTCACTTCCTGATTTTTACACTGTTTCATTGCTATTTCTAGATCTTCATAAAAAATTTCGATGTCCTCCTCTGAACTGCTTGATGTAGGTGCATATACCTGCACAATGTTGATATCCAACGGTTTTCCTGTGAGTTTAACTAATATTACCCTATCTGATATTGCCATAAACCCCTTCACCGTTTTTCCTGTTTCTGTGTCTAATAATACTCCTACCCCCCTCTCGTGTTTTTGTCCTCCTGAATATATGACTTTAAATTTATCTGACTGTATCTCTCCTGCCCCAGTCCACCTCATTTCGCTCATTCCTAGGATATTTATGTTCATTCTTTCCATTTCTTGCTTGATGTTGTCTAATTTACCACACTGCGCTAACGATCTGACGTTCCATGTTGCTATATTAACACTAACTGTAGGCCTACTTCTGTGTGTCGCCATGACTTTCATCTTGGGAGAATAATGTGGTAGTTTCCCGTTGCTTTCCACATCCATATGGGGGATATCCATTTGTATCCGCTCCCTTTGACAATATTTTATGTCGGGACAAATGGGTGCCCCGCCCTGCCCAGTTGCAGAGCTACCACTTATACCGGTGGCTATCGGTCGCTTCCTTGTTCGCGCCTAGCGAACATCATGACGGCACGATCAACGACTAAACTCCAGGCATCCCTCCAGGAAAATTCAACTATCCACACTAGAAAACACACAAGGAATTTTCTGCACATTACAGTTATTAGTCATTCACTTAAAAAACACATAATACAATCAAAATAATCCTCAAGTGACGACTGAGCGAATAACGTTCAAACTTGCGCCATGTTGACACCGGAAGTTCCATGTTGACACTGTTAGTATGTAAAATATCAAAAAAGAGGGACTGGACCAAGAAGTGTCACTAGATTAAATGAATTCCTTTTGTAAATAGTAGCCGTCTATTGCAGACGATGATGACAACGGTTGCAGACTTGTATTGTTGTATCCCTCTGGTGTATACGGAGATGACTGAAAAGTCAAATCTCCAAAAGTCAAATCTTTGCATAAAACCCATGCCACATTTTGGATAAACTTGAAAAGAATTATTGTGGGTCTATTTGTGAGTGTGTTTGTTGTTCTGTATTTTTGGCAACAATTCTTCTCTGTGCCGACGAGATTTGATGCCTCTTGGCGATGCAATAACCGTTGTATTTTGTGTTGTGCCACACTGGGCTATTATGAGCGACATACACTGGGGATGTGGTATTGATGTTGACGCTCTTTAGAGACACTTCGAGAGTATGTCATAGGTAAATATAACTCTTGGATACTTAGGTAACCCGTGCCAGAGTGACAGTTCGAATCTCTGGAGATTATTGTTAAACATGTCAAACAGTGCGCCATATTTGACACGCCTTGGTAATTACATTAGAACATAACGACTTGGCCATATTGGCAGAAACACGTGTAATCTTGTGGTGAATTTTCCAGTCGAGACATATAGGGGAGAAGGATTACTCTAGATTCGTGTTCATTTATTACTCAGGCGTGAAGGGTGGCTCAAGGTTCTTGTTCACTTATTGCTCAGCGGTTTATTTGCGACATCAACTCGTTTCAGTTGATTAATTCAGGAGTTCAGTCAGAAGCTCATCGGTTGAGTGTTAAATATTAAATGTAGGTTTTATCAAACTCACATATTTCTAGTTGAGTGCTATTGTGATAGTTAGTTTCTGGTTTCGGAACCCTTCACAGGCAGGGGGTTTCACAGTAAGAAGTGAGAACCCTTCACAGATAGCAAGAGCTGGACGGCGTGAAATGCAACACATTGAATGTTTTGCTCTTGTGTAAATGTTGCCACTACGGACAAGGTGGCACACAATGCGAAGGTGTATTTATCTAAGAACGTGTCAAGCAACGATAAAACACAAACGTGTGTTTTTATAAGAACGTGTCAAGCTATGATCAAGTGCAACGTTTGTTTACCTAAGAACATGTCAGATAATAGACATACGGGAATCATACCCGGTAGAAGCTTTCTGGTTGGTCTGAGGCAACGTGGGTTTATTGTAACCAGAAGGATCAATTTCTGATTGGCCAGAGGTTTTCCTCTGGGAAAATGAAAGCTTTTGATTGGTTGGAAGTTTCTGGAAGTTTGGAGGAACTTAGGAGTGGAGGAGGAAGAAGGAGGGGATTATCGACTGCCGAGCAGGGCGGTCGCATTTCACTCCTGAGGAAGTAGTCCCCGGAGTAGTCCCCGGGTTAGAAGTCAGTCAGTGAGTACTTGTCTCCCAGGAGAGACAAGTCTCCCAGGAGAGACAAGTCTCCCAGGAGAGACAAGTCCTAGTTTAGTCTCGCAGTTGAGACAGTCAATTTTCGGTCTTCCAGGAGAGACGAAGAGTCAGAGCCAGATAGTCAGTCGGTGTATTATCAATAAGACTTAGCTTATAACCCGAGTGAAACAATTCATGGATTTGCTAGCGTAATTTTTAATCGGCGATTATTATATTATTGTCCAGTTGCAGACAATTTAGGATTAGTCTGCAGAGTTGAGGACGGACTCGAATAAAGCTAGATTGGAACGTGACTAGTGTTTATTTGCCTCTCTTATGAGTATGATGCTATTAATTGATGTATTTCAACTTGTGTAAATAAACCTCATATTATTGTGAAGGAGTGATTTGGTTAACTGATTGATGTCGAGCAGTATTACACAGATTTAGACCTGGTCACAGAACCAGTATTCCAGTAAGTCCTAAAAGGCATTTCCTTCCGTCACAAATTATTGTGACGCTGCAGATCTTCTTTCTGTCACACTAGTCTGTCCAGGACAGACAGTCAACTATATGTTTTCGGTAACAAGTTGTTTTCTGTCACACCAAGTGCAGAGCTTGTTACTGTTACACTATTTCTTCAACTGGATTATTACTGAAAGTGATGGAGTGTCACGGGTACTGAATAGTTTTCGTGCGGATCCAAGATAACTATAACCATGATCCCTAAAAGTATCTCATCGAGGCGCACCCTGGAAACAGAATTACAGCGGCTCGTACTGTTTCTGGCCATCGTTTTTCGGTATCGTGTGAGTGAATGTGGAGGCTGCAGATGGAATGAGAATTGACTGTAAAAAAGACAAGCAATATCACAGACACCTCTGCGACAACATATACAACGGCACTGTCGATACGCAAAAGACCTGCTGGCCAGCGCAGCAGAAATCCAGATGCATTTAATATGCATTTGTCAATGCAAATGTCAAAATACTGGTAGATGTTATCACGAACCTCGAGAGTCGTGCGATTGTCTTCATAAAGTAACATATTGAGTACAATGAGAGAGTAGCACAGCGCCAGAAGGCAGGACAGCGCTACGTGCAAATAGAACTGGAAAATGCTACATGGAATTAGAAACTAAAGTACTGTTCGGCTCCAAAACAAAATTATAGTCCCAATGTTCCTAAACATGTGTAATGATTCAGACTTGGACGAAAGGGTCACGATATGGGTGAATGATATCTCGATCAAGAGAATGAACGAGCATTGGTCTAACTCTACTGAGTTTTTCCTGCATCGAAATTATGCTGGCGAATGAGGAAGGGTTCAGTTCCCGATGGGAACAGGCACAATACGTCTATTTACACAAGACAAGTTAACTGGCAGCGGAACACCTCGTGCGAGATAGACGTAGTCGAGCTAAGTCTAAATCCTTGATTACCGCCTACTCGGAGACTGCCACACAGGGAGATGTTTTGGTCTGTAAAGTCCAAGGGCACAGTGTGTGATAAACCGTCACGGCGTAGAATCGATACACATCCGCTACCTCGCGACAAATTGAAATGCTGTCACAGGCTAGGGAAGACCACCCGATTTAAAGGCATGCCGAAATCGGATGTAATAGGCCTACATAGCGCATAACGTTAATACAACGTAAATCACTCTAACCGGCAGATAACACGAATTTTTGAGTTGTTTATCACAAAGCAAACGTAAACAACAACTGGAAGTGCTTAATAGAGCGTTGTAGTAGAAGGACTTCAACTCATTAGTAAGTGCTAATATTCGTGCGCACTAGAAGTGTTTATTGGTTAATCGACTCAATCTAATTGTACGTGAATTATCAAGTCATTAGTAAGTGCTAATATTCGTGTGCACTAGAAGTGTTTATTGGTTAATCGACTCAATCTAATTGTACGTGAATTATCAAGTCATTAGTAAGTGGTAATATTCGTGCGCACTAGAAGTGTTTATTGGTTAATCGACTCAATCTAATTGTACGTGAATTATCAAGTCATTAGTATGTGTTAATATTCGTGCGCACTAGAAGTGTTTATTGGTTAATCGACTCAATCTAATTTTACGTGAATTATCAAGTCATTAGTAAGTGGTAATATTCGTGCGCACTAGAAGTGTTTATTGGTTAATCGACTCAATCTAATTGTACATGAATTATCGAGTCATTAGTATGTGTTAATATTCGTGCGCACTAGAAGTGTTTATTGGTTAATCGACTCAATCTAATTTTACGTGAATTATCAAGTCATTAGTAAGTGGTAATATTCGTGCGCACTAGAAGTGTTTATTGGTTAATCGACTCAATCTAATTGTACGTGAATTATCAAGTCATTAGTAAGTGGTAATATTCGTGCGCACTAGAAGTGTTTGTTGGTTAATCGACTCAATCTAATTGTACGTGAATTATCAAGTCATTAGTAAGTAGTAATATTCGTGCGCACTAGAAGTGTTTATTGGTTAATCGACTCAATCTAATTGTACGTGAATTATCAAGTGATTAGTAAGTGGTAATATTCGTGCGCACTAGAAGTGTTTGTTGGTTAATCGACTCAATCTAATTGTACGTGAATTATCAAGTCATTAGTAAGTAGTAATATTCGTGCGCACTAGAAGTGTTTATTGGTTAATCGACTCAATCTAATTGTACGTGAATTATCAAGTGATTAGTAAGTGGTAATATTCGTGCGCACTAGAAGTGTTTGTTGGTTAATCGACTCAATCTAATTGTACGTGAATTATCAAGTCATTAGTAAGTGGTAATATTCGTGCGCACTAGAAGTGTTTGTTGGTTAATCGACTCAATCTAATTGTACGTGAATTATCAAGTCATTAGTAAGTGGTAATATTCGTGCGCACTAGAAGTGTTTATTGGTTAATCGACTCAATCTAATTGTACGTGAATTACCAAGTCATTATTCAGAATCATGTTACAGCTAAGTTTGTAAATTGAAGCTGGTGGCCGACTGTCATGTACAGTTGCTAAGGAGATATTCAGACTTTATAATTGGCTAAATCTTATCAAAGAACGTATGAAAAGTATAAATAAAGAAGATTGCGACATTGCCACGAACCACGAGTTCAAAGAGTGTGTAAAATCTAGGATTTTCTTTTATTCTAGAATATTTACTTGTTTAACACTAACCAGATGCCATCCAGCATAAGAAAGTGTTATCGAGTGAGACAGCAAACTGATGTTATTAATGCATGCCTTCCGTGTGAATAAACATTATGCCATATTTGTTTATCGAGACGTATGTTACCATCGTATATCTTTGAATAAGCTCTGATAGCATATACGCTCTGATAGCATATAAGCTCTGATAGTAAGCTCTGATAGCATAGTGTCGAATTTTATATATGCATAATTGATTTCCTGCTTTCGTTGTTTAATAGTTAACAAGTAATATAATGTTGAGCTTTATAACACATATTTCATGTATATATTTAAAAAAATTCAAATCAGTCCAAAAGATTGTGAATATTGTTTTAATCTCTGGGCAGGAATTTATAAACGAACTTCATGAATCCTGTTTTAGTCCCTGTTCATGAATTTATGGCAGTACAAATACAAATACATCACATTTTTATTGAGTGCATTCCTCCCGTGTGTTGCCGGGCCAGAAAGGGGAGCAAAGAATAAAAACACTGTTTAACTTCCACGCATGTCGTAAAAGGTGACTAAGGAGGTTATGGGATGGAGTTGGCTGTCCCATCCCATATAGGGTCAGTGACCCAAAGCCATGATGAAGTAGGATGTGTCAGATCGAAAGGCGCAGACATCGCAGCAATGCTGTAAGCCATGACACAACGCATTCCGTTCTCCGGACTACATCTTGATAATCTGCAGGAGTTTGAGAACGAACGCAGAAGAAAAAGAAGAACAATTGAGTGCATTCAAAAATGTATAATTATTATTATTACTACATTTATTGAATATTAGGAATGTATGTTACTAATAAAGGATGTAAATAGGGATATTATAATTTACTTACTAATTATTGTCATGTTAATATTTATAAGTTATTTTATTAAATTATATTTCAGTCTTTCAGCGTCATAGCCTCGTGACAAAGCGTAGTCTAGTAATAACAAATAATTCCAACGTTATAAAGTGCTAATTCATCTACAATGCGTGATTACAACTTCTTCACGTTTCGATTTATTTTTACGTAAATTAATGATAAGGTTAATCATTTTTTGACGTTTGATCATGTTATCAAATATATGAAGATTGGCACACACATTTGACAAAGAAAACACGGTTCTATTCAACTATCTGTAGGTGAATATTCTGCACTTGCCGTGTAACGTAAAGGGAGTTATTCCAATTTACAACTAAAAATAAACGTCTCGTTGGCTGCATTGTATCCATATTATTGCAAACAAGATACTACTGCAGTGAAACTGTCTACCACGTGGTAAAAGATAATTATGAAAATAACACAAAATTGGTTCAATAACAGTTTTAAAAATATGACAAATACACAGGTTCAACGTTTCGTGTCGAGAAAAACACACAGGCTTGAATAGAATAGAATAGAATAGAGAATAGAATTGATGACCACATGATTAGGGACCTGAGAACCTATGGGAAAATGAGTGCTATGACGCTGAATGATAACTCATATTAACTTTACTTTTGTGTAAATGATTAACTACATAATCTTAATATAATCCATGTTAAAAAAAAACCATTAATTGACGAATAGTAAAAAATGTTTTTCTTTAAAAAAAAGGCACTTGTACTCATAAATAAAGCTTTAACTGCAAAACGTTGACGCTGGAATCTTGCGCCATGAATCCTTCAATATTCACTAGAATACATTTCTACGCCCTCTCATCTCGGAACAAATACTGCGTTTTCAAACCTCAGACTAGATCGACAAAACACAAAAGACAGAACTAGGAGTCTCTATATTATTGTCAGTGTTTGATGTGTAGTATATTGGTAATGGTTTATTTTCGCAGTGTTCTTTTTTAACGATGTACAGCAACAGGAGTTATACAGAAGTTGGATTTGAACTCTGGGATCCTAAAATATCATCGCCTTATCGATGGGTTCTTAAAATTCAAACGATTTTGGAGCCCCTAATTATTTCTCTCGGTAAGTAGAATTTGAGAAAATATACTGTGGTAGAGAATTGTTAACAGAAATGTGGTCGGACTATTTATAAATGTATCTTAACTAAAGGTTAAAATGAGAACAGAAATTACCCAAAATACTTTCAACGAATTGAGAAAGTTGCAAATTTGGCACACTTTCATCTTTTCAGAAGATATTGTTTAGCTATAATCGATATTATCTACAATCGGTGACGATGATGAATGGGACTCACAGGACGAATCTGAGCCACAAAGAGTCTTCCACAGTATGTACACGGAATCACTAGTCCACGTCTACGATTGTATGCTGTTGTGTATCTTTTAAGACATGCAGCCCTTGAACTATAACTGCTATTACGATGTATGTATTTTGTATTTCTATATTGTCATTCCTGATCTTCCCCTCCAAACAACACGATCAATGACATCCCGTTCGCATGATTTCGGTTGTATTCCTCCACCGAATTCTGCCACTTTCCATCCTCCTAGGGTGTCAGAGCTAAGTCTGCGCAAATTAAGCATATTACGTAAATTGAGTATAACTTGAGTAAACTGTGGTATTGCCTATTCGTTCAAATTTTTCTGTAATGGTGCTTTTGTCCTGCTACACAATTCCATGAATTGTACGAAGTCACCGCATGTGAATGCTGTTTATCGGGTAATCTTTTGAATGGTGCATACAGTAGACCATGTTTCACTTTCGTAGAGAAGGGTGCTAACGACACAAGCCTGGTAATCCAGAAGTTTAGTTTTCAGTCTATTTTCTGTTTCATCAGACCCATTTTGTTAGTCTGTATGTTGTTTGGGACCCATTTAAATATTTTTTTCTGCCGAGGACCCCAAAATATTCAATATTTGAAAATATTCAGGAACGAATTATATATGTCAACAATTGTAAACAATGTCTTCATTTGAAAATGTAATGATAATGTATTGCTAATAAACATTAAAACATAATTCGGTTTTCTAGCTGTCTTTATAAACGACTAATTTCACAGTCGAATCTTGCTTATATTTCCCAATTTAGATTGAAAGGGACGTGCTTCAACATGTTGTTGCTCTGGCACGCTTTCCCGCTTCCTCCATTGACATGTACATGTATTCTTGAATATCTCTTGTCCAGCGACGTCTTGGTCGTCCACTGCCTTCTATCAACAACAACACTCTTTGCTTGTCTTTTCACATAGTCGAAAAATACCAACTATTGTACCTTCTTAATATGGTGTTTTAAAGCCAGCCTTCTTGAACGTTGATTTTTCATTTTTCTGTATGATTCAGCAGACAGTGGCGAATATTTATTTCACAAATACTCACCAACTTTATCCGTTCAAATTTTCACCGGTGTCTCTGTGTAGTCGGTGTTAATCTTCTTCTTCTTCTTTTCAGCGTTCATTCTCAAACTCCTGGTGGATCTCTCTAGTAGCAGGACCATGATCCATTCTAGATTTCCAGCAGGATGTAGTACAGAGAATAGAAATACGTTGTGTCACCGTTTTATTTGCGCCAATGGCCCGACACATCCATCTTCGGCGGGAGTGTTATTCTAATTGTGTGAAGTTTATCTAAAATAACTTGTGCAGTATTTATCCTTGTTTCCATCTTTATATTTCTGTCCATTAATTTTTTTATTGTCAAAGTAAATGCACAAAGACACATGTTTTAGCCAATCTTCGTTGTGGAGACCGCACTTGATGATGATGATGATGAAAGGCACATAATATCCCTTACTTTTTGTTAACTAAAAAATGACCCCCTCCTGTACGTTTCTTTCAACTGTGGACGTTAGTCCAATATGGTTAGTATCAGATCTCTTAACCATTAAAATATTGGATGTTGCGATTTGTGTAATCCAGTTACTACAACCCCCAGAATTAGTATATTATATTTCAAGTCTTTCGTTTTCTTGGAATGTGCTTATACCTGAGGGTTTATCTCTTCTATAAATTGACCGTGTTTTGTAATTCATACAGAGGACCTGATAATTTTTCTTCCACAGTTGCTTTTCTGAGTCAATGTGTTTGCATCAAGATTTCAAATTGTAATTACTCTTGAATAATAATGCTATGCTGTTCATGATCTGTCCACATGTGGCCAATCTTGTTATTTGTATAAACGTGTCTGCATAGTCGGATGTGTCCTGCCATAAGACATATAAGGACAGTTTGTTCTGATCTGTTCATAACTTGGTAGTCTAGTTGTGTGGTGTTGGCTTTCTAATTGATTTGATCATGTTTCTTTTCATGGTACATTATTATCTCATCTGGTTGACCATCAGCAGCACCACACATGGACAGGCGATCTGCTTTCTCGTTTCCAAGCATTCTACAATGCGATGGTATCCACGGCATAACTACTGTGTTATGATTGCTTAGTTCGATCATTAGTATGTCCAGTTCACAGTTTTCTGGACTGAAACACTTGAAGTGCTGATCTTGTATCTGGAATACTACATGCTGTGAACTATATTAGAACTTTAATTGCATCCCTAATAGTTTTTGGGCTCTCTCTCTCTCTCTCTCTCTCTCTCTCTCTCTCTATATATATATATATATATATATATATATATATATATATATATATATATATATATATATATATATATATATATATATATATATATATATATATATATATATATATATATACTCCTGCACTTCCAGTTTTTGCTGCATTCTTTACTGACTGATCTGTATATACTCTGCACCATGTGTCTTGTGGATATTCATCATCCAGGAGACTGATAGTAACCATCTTACTTTATACATTTTTATGTTTATTCTCATTCAAAATTCGTTTCACCTCAGTCTGGATTTATCTATCTATTCGCTAAACCCTTTCTTGATTCTTCTTGATTCTTAATTAGAAACTGGCCTCACAGCACGTGGGGTGGCATTCCCATAAGTGCTCCGCCCTCTGTTCCAGCAGCCATTCGACTCGATGGTGTTTTGAGTCCAATGCTGCCGAAACAGACGTCCACATCAGGGCACAACTCTGGCCCTTGCGACATGATTCTTTGTTGTTCCGCCCACCCACGCCATGCCCGCAACTAGTTCAAGCCCTACATCGGCCTGTCGGAACAACATGGTAACTGTTATCGAAGGTTACGACTAAACTCTTCATTGCCTTTCAGCGTCAGGGGTAGAAGAGTTCTCTGGTGATGGACCTCGTGTGTGCTGAGTATTTTGTGGAATTTGTCGCCTATTTTATTTTGATGGTCCATTGTTTTCGTGGTTGGTCACTAGGTCTGCCTTCACTGTATCTGTGTAGCATAGCTTGCTGTGGTGTGCTGTCTGGTGGTAGTCTGGTGATGTGTGCAAGCCATTTGATCTGTTGTCTCTTAATATATTCCAAGAGTGGGGCGGTACCGTTTGTTTGTCTAATGTCTTCATTCTGTCCATCTGCTTCACCTGGCTTGTAGCATAGCTTTCTACAATTTGGCCTTATTTTATCGGTATTTGTTGTGGTGTTCTTAATATGGTCTTGTCTGCTGTTTCCATTTCATTTTTTTTTCATTTTGCAGTATCTCTAGTTCACTATTCCAACAAGGTTTGTAGTGTTTATGTCACCTTCTAGGGATGGTTTTTTTCGAGCAGCCTGTATTATACATCTACAGAATTCATAAGCTACCTTATTGATGCCGTTGTTTGTAGGTAGGTCTCTGGTTAGCATACTGATGTAATGTAGGTACATTGTCAAGTATGCCTTTTTGTAGTTCCACCGAGAGAGAGAGAGAGAGAGAGAGAGAGAGAGAGAGAGAGCTGCTTTCTTTAATGCCTTCATTTTGTACAGTCAGAAAGACTGGCTGGTGGTCGCTGCATCCAAGCTTTTTTTCAACAATACGATTGACTATCCACTCACAATTTGGTGAGTTGAATGCCAAGTCTTGTGTAGATGCAGTATGCCATTATTTTCCATTATTATATGTGCTATTAATAAGATTGTGAGTTGTGAGGGGGGTCAATTGTTTGGTTAATAAGGATAAGTTCGTGTTCATCCTGCCAGTTTTCTAGTTCCTCATCTCTTCTGTACATGTGATCACAACACCAACTCTGTGAGGAGCTATTGAACGCATTCAGCTTTCATTTCACGGAGATTGCGTCTAGTGCTAATTGGCGGTAATTCAGACAGTGGTAGTTGAGGAGGTGGAATTCTGTACTTTCAGTCCAGATGTGTATTATCTGATATCTCACTACCTCCATATAGGCTTCTAACTGGTGTGTACTGATATTGCAATCAACAGGTATCCCACCTTAGCTTGTCTTTGATCTGATTGATAACATTGGAAGCCTCGTATTATCTTCTTCTTCGTTCATTCTCAAACTCCTGCAGATTAGCAGGATGTAGTCCGGAGAACGGAATGCGTTGTGACATGGTTTACAGCATTGCTGTGATATCTGCGCCTTTCGGCCTGACACATCCGACTTCAGCATGGCTTTGGGTCACTGACCCTATATGGGATGGGACAGCCAACTCCATTCCATAACCTCCTTAGTCGCCTTTTACGACATGCGTGGAAGGTAAACAGTGTTGCTATTATTTGCTCCCCTTTCGGGTCCCGGCAACACACGGGCGGCCTCGTATTATGAAAGCTATATTCTTGTTGAGACAGGTTTCTTGCAAGCAGCCTACATTAACTTAATTTTAATTCAGGATATTTTTGAGTTCAACTTAGTTCTTGTTGACATCTTCATAATTCGAATGTATTTATTTTCAGCCACCTGGTGTTTTCTGACCAGTTTCTCGCTCTATTTTCATGTCTCCTAATTCCTCTGTGCAATTGAGAAGAACTATCAGTAATAGAGGATGAATCATTTCGAAGCATAGGGCCTGGCACCGTCTCTCCCTGGATGTCCATCACAGAACATGCGTCACAACGTACGTCAGATATAAGCAAGTTACTATGTTTTACCTGGTTTCAGAATGGAAAGTACTATGTGTAAACACTTTAATACCTTGGTTGTTGATTCGACTTTTGCACCAGATGCTGTAGGATAGTAAATAATAGTAATATATGCAGATGTCAAAATTGCGATTTAAGCGGTACTAGTTCAAACCTCTTTTGCCCCATTATGATTTTTAAAAACAAAAAAGTATGCCCTCAATATTTGTATATTATATTAAAAGAAAACAAATGTAGCTTGTACCTGGGATTCAATTCCGTGGAAAGTCACAATTACTTCACACAAAAATGATGAAATCCGATGTGCCGGACCGAAAGGTACATATAACGCAGCCATGCGGTAAACTTCCAAGCAGCTCAATCCATTATGTGAATTACCTCTTGCTAATTGGCAGGATTGTATATAGAATGCAGGAGAAAAAGATACAGCCCTTGGATCAAAGATTAAGGAGAGACAAATGTAAATGTATTTTAAATTTTCATTTTGTATCCCAGATTCCCATTGACAATCTTCTGTTTCAGGTATCCTCGGTAACTTCTTAGCAGCATTTGTTTTGATGTCTAAAGGACTAAGAAACACGTCCTGCTGTTTGTACTTAGCAGCCAAATGTGTTGGGGATACTATCTTTTTGGCAGCATTGTTGGTTGTTTGGCTTCACAGAGTTGATATACCTATTCTCAACAATTCTGGTATATGTCAAGTAAGATTTCATATAGTATATTTGCAATAATGTGAATTATGCAATTAATTAGGTAGTTTATCCGGCAATATTAAAGAAATTCATTTGTGCTAGAAATGAAGAAAGGCCATCCAACAGTGGCAGACAGTGATATGGCCTTCAGAAATGAACTCATGATCTCAGTGTAAGTTTGTACTAGATGATTTGATAATAATTGTAATAATTAAAATACAAAAATCCAGGCATTTAAAGTGGCACGTAAAAATCTATTGAACATCAATCTCGATCAACAGATTGTGGTATTCTTAACAGATGTAAGATCAGTACTTGAAGTTCTCCAATCTTCAAAATTCAAAATTAGATCTACAAACAAGAGGGACTGAACTATGTAACCAGCATAATGTATACATGCAGATACCAATTTTATGTGGAATACCAGGAAATACATGCATGTTAGTTTCCGTTGTTCGCAGAAATGATTCTCGAGATGGACAGTTCTACGAATATGAAACATTGTGACATGCTCCGCATGTTGTAAGAGAAGAATAAGGAAAGTTGAAAGTGCCTACTCCATCCAATAGAAGATAGAGTCAACAAATTTGTATTGGTGAAGTCTTCTAAAATGGCTGATTTGACTTTTTCCTTGATTTTCTTTGGTCACTTTGTTTATACTTTGTGTCGGCAGAAAATTAAAATTAACGAAAAAGTCATATGTCATTTTAGAAGGCCATATTCCAATTAGAAACATATCTTATATTGCCAATAGCTGAGATTGGATGTTAGTTTTCAATGCGCAGATATATCGTAGTCAAAGTGTTAAATATAAACACTACAACGCAGCTTCTTATTCGGATGATATCTTTTGAACCCGAATTTTGTTAAATAACAAAACGGACAATAAAGAAATATAAACTGTATAGCCTCGGATGGTGTGGTAATATTATTACCTAAACCGCGGCCTACATTATTTTAGATGACTACAGTTCTGATATAACCAAATTAAACATCCGGTATTGAAAAAAGGTACCATGCCATAAAATTTACTCGTTACGTTTTTAAATATATCTAAACTATGAAATCTTTTGCTACGATCTTCCAATAAATATATTCTACACAATATTCTATGCCAGGGAATTTAAAACGATAAAAGTTGCTTTCAAATTTAACGCTATATTGGTCTTCTACTTGGCATCAGATGGCTGGAGGCAAAGTCTATCAATAACTTACGGAAGCCAATCAGACACAATACAATAGACTGGAGATTAAAGAACTGATTTCGACGTATATTTATAAGATGTGGAACGATCGAAACAACACGTCAATACAACTATAATTGTTTCTGGTACTCGCAGGCTTCTGTAGAAGAAAGAATGAAGTACAATATTTAACGAGAGTCCAAAGAACAGGAAAGTAAAATCAATCGATGGTAAAACGTTTAACTGCAGGCTATCCCGTTAAGGAGTACAGGCATGATTTAAGAGGTTGTGGTAAAAGTGGCCTACGCATGCGGTTGAGTCTGTGGGTCTCATCAATGACCTACTAGACAAACCACTAATGCAACAGAAAACTTTAGTAGATGACATGCCGTTATATTGAGGTTATCTTCTTATAGAAACTTCATGACACGTCATCTACAATTATGCTTCTCATGCTTTTATTTTGTTGTAATGTGTTTCATGCTTTGTTATTTGTATATATGTATGCACCCTATGTGGTTGGGAGGGAGCCAGAGATCTACTGCGCAGCACTGGTGAGAAGGAAACTGACAGTACTGTTTTTTTTCCTATGGCTGAGGCCCATCATAGAGGCACAGTGACTCAGGACGTAAGAATCCTTTTGACTTGAATATTTGGTTGCATGCCTGAAGCAATAGAGAGGTTCGGCACGACCAGTAGTCAATTGGTGACGGGGAATGAGCACAGTGAACCATATATTGGCCACAGTGTATAGGTTGAAATCTACCTTCCTGGTGGTGTGATAGTTATTCTCTCGCTTTGGCCCGGGGTGGGCTGAAAATCCACAGACTTCCTAGCAATATAATGTCATTTTAATGGCATTGGGTCAAAGGGCATGAGCCCATGTTCCGCTGGAACAGCAGCCAACCTGAAAAAAGTCTAAGCCGCTGCTTAATACAAATGTGAAGTCTAGGCCTCAGCTTACTACAAATGTGAAGCCTAGGCCACTGCTTAATATATATGTGTAGTCTATTGCTTTATGTCTCTGAAACATGGCATGTAATTAAAAAAATCAAATAAAAGCAGCATAAATTTATCAGTGGATGTCTGCGTCGTTTACTTCGCATTAGATGATAAAAGTCGATATCTATTGATGAGTTGTGGTAGTAACAGTGTCCTGCGGAGATAGGATATAAAGTACAAAATGGAAATGGATAGGGCCAACCTTCAGAATGCAGCATGACAACATAACCAGACAGGATCTGGAGTGGAACCCCCAGGAAAAGGGAGAGTTGAAAAACCGAGGGACACCTGGAGAAGAACAGTGGAGGAAGATACCAACTCAAGTGGGGACTCACGGAAACAAATAAAAAGGAGAGATTAGCACATAAATCGCTGGAGAGCGACAGTTGTAACTATGTTTCACATGGAAGTGAAAGGAAATATAGACAGAAGAAAGTGTCCTAGCTGATTCGGTGGATTCTTAATTTTACCTCCGACAAAATAAATATATTCCATGTCGTGATTTGAGCATGTGTTGTCACGATTGTACTAACTATTTAGCCTTGGTCTACCAAAATCGTATGCTAATGTAGTGAGAAAAACAATCAAATACAACGTGAATAAAATAGCCACCCTGAACTTGCCGAGGAAAATTATTAATATAAAGGTATTGAATTACGAATAAGCGTTCTAGCAAGCTACTTGACCCATTATCGTTCAGGGGGTTAGCAAGAAGCTGACCAGAAATCGACTGACAGCATGCAGTCCTCCATTCCTGTACCTGCCATTAGCATAAGCCATAGTTGCCATTTCCTGGATGCTGGATTGTCAACCGGGGTAATTATTGCAAATGACGTTCAAAGTGTTTAATACCCATACTGATCTAACCATGCCGTAAATATGTTGTCAGGAGTGTACTGTTGTATTCTAAAGCATAATGTATGTAACCAAGATATAGTTATCTGAGGGTATCCTCGTCTTATCCACAGGATGTGCCAGTAGTCTTTTCAGTAGTCGCAACCGTTCAAGTGCTTTATTGTGACATTTTCTACATGCTTCTTGGGGGTGAGCTGTCGTTCAAGCGTAACTCCAATATATGTGGAATGTTCTCTCTTACAATTTCTGTGTATCCAACCATAGACTGATATTTTTTGTGGCTACTTTATGACTCTTGGCAGAGATGATATGGACAGTTTTCTCGCAGTTTATGTTCAGCTTTGTTTTTTGACAGTATTCGTGTAGTCTTCTCAAATCTCCATTTAGTCTTTTGGCTTCAATTTCAGCATTCTCATGGCTCCGTCATATTGTTAGGTCACCAGTAAAGAGGACTTTTTCAGCTTTGATATGTTTAGCAAGGTTATTAATGTAAATAAGAAAGAGGATGCCGCTCAAAGCAGAACCCTGTGGTAAACCTTCTTCTAGAACTTCTTTAGAAGGGATTGCATAATTTTTCTTTGCATTGTTCTGTCAATGAAGAAGAATTGTATCTAGTTATATAGCTTTCCACTAATTCCCACCGAATCATCTTTATCAAGAGACCCTTTCTCCCTCCATATTCGATCATAAGCCTGGTGTAAGTCAAAGTAGATCGCTACAGTGTATTTGTTTTCCTGGAATCCATCATGGATTTTCTGTGTCAACCTAAATATTTGGTCTTCTGTGCAACTGTCTTTTCTGAAGCCAGCCTGTTCATGGGATAGAATGTTTGAGCTCTTGAAGAACCATTAAAGTCGTATATTAACCATTTTTCACTTAAAAATATTTCACTATATTGGGTGCCACCTGGAGTAAGAAGAAGAGGGAGACCTAGAGAAACTCTACGAAGAACCATTAATAGAGAAGGCATGTCAATGAACCTAAACAACACGCAACAATTGAAAGACCTGGCAACACAAAGACAGAAATGGAAAGCTATGGTTTCTGCCCTATGCGCCGCCTATGGCCCTGGAGGAACATAACATAACATTAACCATTCCTTCTGCCAATTTCCCAAGACATGATGTTGGTTTTGCTAGATCTTCAGTTCAGTCGCAAGGACGAAGCTCGCAGTCGTCTCCAGGTCAGAGTGGCCCAAAGTTTTTGCCTCGGTTCAGTTCAGTGTGGCCATGCCTTGCCTCGCACTTCTTTATATTCTGGACAGTCTTGGTGTGTTGAAGGTATATACCTGTTCCACCTAGATATTCATCCGGTACAGGTGGCTCTGTAGCCTGCAATGGCCAGTTCTAAATCGAAAGATGATCGTCGACTATTGCCTATGGAGTTGGTTCCT
The DNA here is from genome assembly GCA_034231615.1 of Meghimatium bilineatum. Classification (NCBI taxonomy): domain Eukaryota; kingdom Metazoa; phylum Mollusca; class Gastropoda; order Stylommatophora; family Philomycidae; genus Meghimatium; species Meghimatium bilineatum. The sequence continues at coordinate 67,362,497 of CM067299.1, read as the reverse complement.
ATCGGTCTGGTATCTCGGACTTCAACACTTGTACCCCCTTAGGCAGTACTGTGATCCTACTCGATGTAGGGGATAGTGCAACCAATCTTAGTTTCCCGCCTCTGTTCGCTGGACTAAGCCCCAATTGTCCACTTCAGGGAGTTAGCCTCGATGGAACACGATATTCAGTTTGGCTTTTTGGCTCAGACCACATTCGCACCAATACTTTAAAAAACTAGACTCACTCGAGCTATACGCAATGTTATGTTAATTGTTGTGGTAATCTTGAAACTTCGAATTCTCGTCGGAAATACTAATTACACGCTCGGAGCGTTAATCTTGTTAGACAACATTATGCTTTATTAAAAATGATTGAGTACATATGGGAAAACCCAAGTACAATAAGGTAAATTAGTTGCATTTTTTGAAGCTTATTTCATTTACCCATTGTCTTTCCCGTTTAAAAAAAAATTAGTTCAAAGAAAAAAACCCACCATGAAAATGACACTGTGACAACAAGGGAATACAAACTTTATCACACAGGTCACTCGAAACCTCCCCAAAACTTCCTATCGGAAACAATTCAGTATATACTGTTTTCCTTTTTTTCTCCTGGTAGGTGACAGTATTTTCAAGTTACATGTTCAGCTTCACGTCTGTATGGCTGATAGTTCTGGTGTCACACGAAAACTACGTTCGTATAGCACGCCCTCATCAGGTACAAATTTATTGTACGCCTCGACGGGCTTCCATCAATATCATCATCGTCTATATCAGCGCTGCGGTCATTTATAATTGTCATTTGTGGACGACGAGTGTCTTGAGGGCAGATAACAGCGAGATGTTGTGCATGGCATTGGCGAGGTAAGTGACCATTGCTCGGACGTTTGGTAGCAAAAAAAAAAGGCTGCCGTGAGAGATGTGAGTTGCAAAGTATTGTCGATTCAGAAATCTTGTGTGGAATACTGTCGTATGATATGTTTGGTGCGGAGTATTGTCGTATGTTATGTTTGGTGTGGGGTATTATGGTATGTTTGGTGTGGGGTATTATGGTATGTTTGGTGTGGGGTATTACAGTATGTTTGGTGTGGGGTATTATGGTATGTTTGGTGTGGGGTATTACAGTATGTTTGGTGTGGGGTATTATGGTATGTTTGGTGTGGTGTGTTATGGTATGTTTGGTGTGGAGTATTATGGTATGTTTGGTGTGGGGTGTTATGGTATGTTTGGTGTGGGGTATTATGGAATGTTTGGTGTGGGGTATTATGGTATGTTTGGTGTGGGGTATTATGGTATGTTTGGTGTGGGGTATTACGGTATGTGTGGTGTGGGGTATTGTGGTATGTTTGGTGTGGGGTGTTATGGTATGATTATTTGGTTTCAATTGTGAGTTCTATCATCATTAAACTTTGGACTCTAAATCTACTTCTTACAAGAGGATATTAGCAACAGTGCTCGGTCGTTGTAGCACATGCAACGATCAATACAATAATGTCTTTATTTTTATTATAATATTGTTTTAATTGTGGTAATATTAAAGGCAAACACAACGTATGCGGCTTAAACGCATACGGCTTATATGGATAGGGCTTATATACATGCAGCTCACCACAGGCACAGGCAATTGTGCATCCGGACCGTTCAGAAAGCAATGGCAACCTACTGCACGTATTTATATTGCCTAGAAAATCACCACAGCCAACAAATGCTGGGTTGATAGCTACGTCCTGGATAGGATTTGCTACCAATTGCTACATGCGGCTTATACGCAATAAACTTATACAAATATAACATATAGAGGCCTATACATACACTACTTTTCAGATTACTGCTAACGACTTACAAGAAGCCAGTTGTTCTTAATTCTGGTCTAATATTACAGGAGTTCTTCAAGCTTAGAGGTCACTTAGAAAGTCGCTTATACTTACCTCTTCCTGTAATTGGGACTAGAACGACGACCTAATCCAGTTAAGAATTTTATACGTTTTGTTATGGTCCATCTACATTTTTTCTGTGATATCTTCGACTTTCGTCAGATATTCCGATTTTAGATTTACGCATGCGCCCTTAAAATCACGAGGTTTCTTATTTAAATCAATGTTGTGAAAGAATTTTTGTCCTTCGGGTGTAGAATAACCAAATTCTTTCTGTACACCTCGTAGACAAAATAACTTTTAATTTCGCTTCTTATAAAAAGTCTTTCTGTATTCTTGAACAGGTACGATGTGGAGAAGAGGTACGATAAGAAGAAAGTGTATAAAAATGTATTAATCTTTATACTGGATGGAATAACTCAGCTCTCATTATCCTCCCTATAGCACCCAAGACAGGTTACATTGTCATTGTCCTTTTCTTCTATTTCGAGTCCTGCAAGCCCGGAGTTTCAGGAGGAGTGATGTTGTTCACAGTGCATTGACAGTACACATTTATGTACATCATTATCATTGAGTGCCGTCTCCTAAGAAAAGGTTGGCTGCAACAGACTTCCAACATATCATGTCTCTTGCCTTGGTGGTACACTTATACAATTTGTGATTGTTCAATCTGTAAGCATGCCATGATGATATATCATTGTTCTGTAGTGAGATAAACCATACTTGCGCATTGAATTATTTATTCCAGGACCGTCAATCTTTTGTAGGCATTCAATAATACGGTCAGAGAATTTTGTGTTTAAGTAAGTTTCACGGGATTCTCATGAACTTATCACGAGTTATTGCCAAAAATGTTGTTTTTACCCTGACCTCTTTCAAAACCTCACAAATCATGAGGTGAGTATATTTTAGTTAGCCACGAGAAGTTAATGACCAGGTAGATGAAATCGATATCAGAATGATGACCAATCAGCGAATATCTTTATAAAAGTACTCCAAAAAAGTAGCGTATCTATGTTTGAACAGTATATATATATATAGAGAGAGAGAGACAGAGACATATATAGATAACTAGATAGATACATAGGTATATAAACTAGTTGCCATAAACACATACAATCTTATGGCATTTATCAGCAGACCTTGTTTTTTAAATCATTAACCTAGTAAGCAAGAAGACTCCAAAGAAATACGATTTCATTGAAGAATTCATAAAACTGCGAATAGTGTGTTTGATGAGACTAAAATAGGACGATAGTACAGAGGAAATGGATAAGCAAGATCAGAAAGTGTAAACTATCTTCTTAACTTTTACTTCGTTCTTTTTGGCCGTGACTCCCTTTTATGACATTTTTTTCATATGTACATAAAACCATAAAAAAGTAATAGACCTTCTTAATAGTTCATCATGGCTGTTTAATGTTTATTGATCTATCTTGATAAATTGTATTCAAAATGATTGCTATTGCGTGACCATAGACGATTGTGTGGCCACCACCCCTCCCCCATGTAAACATTTTTGTTTTATCTCTATGCAAGATCCATGACTCCCGACGGGATGATATGACGTTCTTTTATAACTACTGAACTAGGCAATATGATTCTTAATTCTTGATTAGGAACAAGCCTCACAGCACTGGGGGCATTCCCATATATTTTCTGCTTGCCGTTCCGTCAGTCATCTAAAAGTGTATAAGCTCAGTGTCCCAGTCAGTTGCTGATTACGCGTTATTCTGATCTTTCCGGAAGAGGGAGCACTTTCTCCCATCGCCTCTAGTCACTCCCATTTCTACCATTCTCTGAATATGTACATTGTCTCGTTAGACTTCCTCCTCGTCTTCTCGTAGGGTATCCATGACTACTCTGATCAATTCAATCCTATCTCTTCTCATCTTCTCATTACCAGCCAAGGAATCACCTCTTTCTTTTCCTCTTACCCCAGCATGACATGGTCAGTAGATCCATGTAATGCTCTGTGCGTTGTTGAAAAGAGCGACCCATTCAGTTCCGATCATACACTTTTCTATCTTGCGCAGCATACTTTGAGAGTCCGATAGAATCACTGAGTCTGTTGGTGGTTGCGTTGTCAGCCAAGTGAGAGCTACTGTTACCGCTTCTATTTTCATTCTCATACTTGATGTTGTAGTGAGGTACGCAGATAACTTCTCAGCTAATTTCTGGCCACGAAACCCCAGACACGCCTGTTTGTTTCTTGTGCTACTGAGCCGTCTGTAAATTATCGTATCGTCTAGCTTCGAGTACTGTAGTATGACTTATTGGATTATTCTCTCGGTTCTGTTGGCAGCCCAGTCGTGGCATTCTCTTCCCATATGTATCACAACTGTTATCAATATCTTTCTCTCTTTGTCAAATGTCACCCATTTACAGCCTGTATCCACTTCCTCCAGCTCACAAACTCTGAGTAGGGTATCTTCTGCGTCTGCCATCCAGGACCTTCCTCTCTTGATACGTATTCCTTTTGTGTTGTCTAGAGATTGGTGTAAGATGTGGGGATCATCATTGGCGACCTTGAAGTAATTTTTAACCTGAGCTATTTTATGTCTTGATTTGATGCTAGGTAGGTCTAGGACAAACCTCATGGTCACGATAGGTGTATCTCTTGTGCATCCTAAAACAGCTCTCATAGATTCGTTTTGAACTCTCTCCAATCTATCCACCTGTGTTTGCGACAGTGTCAATAATCCTAAACCATAGTCCAACACAGATAATACCACTGCTTGCATCATCTGAAAAATAGTTCGCTGCGGCATCTCTGCAGATGCCATGATTTTTACTGCACTGACACACATCCCAGCTTTCTGAATGATATTGTCCACATGTTTCGCGAAAGATTAACTTCTATCAAAAGTGATGCCTAGATATTTCATAGTCTGCTCCCTGTAAATGTTGACGCCATGCAGGTGGCTGCTGATAATGTATCTGTGACTATGATGTTGTTCAGTGAGAACCAGACGATGTTTGCCTTGGTGGGATTGATGACTGCCTTGTAGTTGGCGCACCAGAGCGTCAAGTGTTCTAGATTAATCTGGCCACCATCAATCATATTCTCTTCTGTTTCTGCCGTGCTTGTACAGCTAGAAGGTATCGGCATATATTAGTATCCTGCCGGGCCCAGCCTCCTGAAGCTGCGCTATGTGTAGACGTTAAAGAGTTCAGGTGATAGTGGCGATCCTTGTGCCAATTCCGGTTCTATAGTTCTGATCTCTGATGTCCAGACAGTATAAATACTTGCAGCAGTTTGTAATTGTTTTCTGGACTGTGCAGATACACAACTATTAGTCTGGCGTCCTCAGATTGTCCGACAGCCTTCGGGGTAATAATAGCATTCAATAGAGAGTGTAAGGAATGGTGTCCGACAGTAGTCGAGTCGGAGGTGCTCGCTCTTATCGGTGAGAATTCCAGAGAAGATGTTATGATTATATATAAAGATGGGTCGGTTGAGAGACTCATCAGAAGTGCCTGGGACTTCACGGCTCAAAGGGGGTGGGGGTGGGGAGACCAAAGTGGTGCATTCGCTCAGACAATGAAGCAGCATAACAATGAAGATATTGACAGTAACTAAAGCTTTGAAAGGGGTGTGCTCACAGACTGTCTGCGAGCATACCTGTTTACTCAGTGACTCCATGAACATGACTGTGAAAATTCAGTTCGGGAACAGTCGCTGGATGCAGTGAAGAATTCCTGTGTGCGCAAAGTGACTTTTATTTTTGCGCCGGGGCATGCAGAGTTCGGGGTAATGAGAGAGCAAATAGTTTGGCCGCCCACGCTGCTACTACGAGTGTTGGTGGATCGATGGATCGGGCAGACAATTTGAATGCCCTACAGGAAAACTCACGAACAAATGACTGTACAAGTGACGATGACTCTTGTTCAATGACTAGAATAAAGGAGCTTGGTTTGAAATGTGGTGTCGCTAGAAAGGAGGGGTTCCGTGGGCGAGAAAGAATGATGGTCAATCAACGACGTACTGGGACTGTCCGTCAACGTGCAACAACGATGATACAACGACTAACTAACTAACAACTATGTAGTTTTAAAATAAACAATACATTTTATGCTGCTTTCAAACGCGGATTTAGTCAAAATTGTTGATATCAGGGTTTTTTACAAAAAAATAATGTAGGTTGTATTTCAGCGAACCACAACCTCCAAAATATCCTCGCAGCCGTATAGCTGGACTAGCTTTCCACAAATAACTATTTCACATATTCATCACTGCAGCAGGAATTTATGATGATGTAACAATAAGAGATTTACACGTTTGTCACCTGTTGTCTATTTTAGTCAGTTAGTTGATCGCTAATTTTAGTCCTAGATTAGTGTTTTTCCTGGCATTCATTTTTATGGGTAAGTTGTTTCCAAATTTTTTTGCACGACCCAGATGGCTGTTTTACTCAATATGGCCGTATGTTTAATACTACGAGATTTGCAGTTTTTTTGGCTCCGGATAAAATGTTAGGTAACTTTATTGCTATCCTAATATGCAACAGATAAAAAGGTAAAGTTACGTCTTGTACTCTGTGCATTGTTCTTCGGCAATCTTCTTCCCAGCGGATATTAACTGGTAGAAAAACCAACCCCAAACAGCAGGATCTTGCGACATTCATGACAGGTGGAAACATTGCTTTTATTTTGTCTACTTTTGGGTCTCGCCAAAACACTGGCGATTTAATATTACAAGAAACTTGTATTAGCAGTGAATAAAGCGGAAACTATTTTGTTCACTGGAGGGCTCTACCTTATAGCTGTTGGAAAGTAAGAGCGGAAACACAAAATAGGTGGTGGTGGGCCATGGGATTGTCTGAGTGTGTGATGTGTCTGAAATAATTTAGTAATATTTAGTAAAATAAAAATAAAATACTTACATTTAAACGAGATTTTACTCAATTACATGGGCTATACGGCGTCATTTAGTATGAATAAAGATACTTATTTCTTAGGTTGTGTAATGTCACCGAATCTTTTCTCTCTGTATACAGAATATATTATGCAAAATATAGAAGATATGCCAGGAATAACAGTGGGAGGATACAATATAAATAATCTTTTATATGCTGACGACACAATACTGATCGCATGAAGTGAACAGGAACTACAAACCCTGTTATATAAAGTAGTGAAAGAAAGTGAAAACAAAGGCCTCAGTTTTAACAAGAAGAAAACAGAATAATGGTTGTATCGAAAAGATATACACCACCAAGATGCAACATAATAATTAACGACACAAAATTGGCACAAGTTGAGAAAGTGAAATATCTTGGTACCCTGTTAATATCAGAATGTTGATGCTCAAGTGATATGAAGTGCTGAACAGCACAAGCCAAATCAACATTCCAAAAAATATCCATTTTGTGTAATGGAACACTATCAATGCAGACCCTAATTCGAGTGATGAGATGTTATATTGAACAAATTCTTATTTGCGGATGTGAAGAATGGACTGTGAACAAAAATAAAATGCACAACGAATTGGAGGATACGTAAATGTGGTTTCTGAGAAGAATGCTGAAAATACCACGGACAGCTAAGAAAAACTAATCCAAATGTTCTCAGTGATGCTGGTGTAAAAAGAAAAATCATAACAAACATTAGAGGCAGACAGTCAAAGTATCTAGGGTATGTCCTGCGAAGAACACAGCTTTAACACTTAATATTCACTGGGAAGATTAAGGGGAGACGAGACAGGGATGGCAAATAGAGAAGTTGCTGGATGTGATAGTATTATGGTATGGGAGAATGTCACCAAACTAGCTTATTGACAACACAAGAGAGTGTCATGGAGAAACGTAATCGGCTACGCTATTCAGCTTGACACTTGATTGATTGATTGAGAGATACTTATCAATAAAAAAGGATCTTCAGATTCATAATCGCGTCAATGGAGTGCAATTGTTTTTCTCCAGGAGATACTAGAAATTTATTATGGACTATGGGGTTACAAAGAAATATTTTATCATTTTAGTGACAATGTGACGTGAACTAAAACCGTTATTATGTCTTTCTAACCGTATATATCTAGAATGAACGTCATTTGCAGTTTACAGCGATGTGAATAACCAAGAGAGGCTTAATGCTGTTCAATAAAAATAAATTCAATGTCGAGTCATCGAACTCTCTATAACAACGATATTAACTCGTACCATTCTGCCACGAATTACTTCCCCCCCCCCCCAATTAAAATTTATTTCAAACTATATGTGAAGCTCATTTTTAAAATTTTAATAGAAATAGCAAAAGTAGGTCTGCCATTCATTAATTATGTGCTGTTTTTTTTTCTCAAACCTAAAGGTTCTACAACTGAAAATTGGAATTCGGTCGAAAAATCATTTGGAGAGATATCCTCTGTATCACTACACTAATTCTATGAGCTATTTACATAAATTGCTTTCAGGGAACATATTTTTTCAATCTAGCCGTATTCTGTATCTTTCTCTTTGAAGTAGTCAAATTATGCTGAAACGCACACACTTTAACTTTTTACATGATTTAATTCAGTAATGGATGCGTTACATTAGCTTAATAATAACAACAATACTGCTGCATATAAGAAACAATTGGAAAATAATGACAGCACGTTAGTGTTGGTCTACGGCATAAGCGTTCTGGATTGCCTCAGCCTGGTCATAATATTGAGTTCTTCCGATGTCAGTGTATTGTTATTGGTAAAAGCCATGAAAAGATACGACCACGTAAATTGATAGAAAGGAGAATAATACTACTAATTGATCAATAGTTTTCTTTTTACTTTTATATTTTTATGTTCGTGGAAATTAAATTCAAATTAGCTTAACTAAAATGAATCGAAGTAGCCAAGTCCTGCTAGCTCAATGACCTCGTGCCACTTTGCGCACAATACCCTGCTGGAAGGCAACGCATATTAATTTAGCACATAAGAGGGTCCGAGGATGGGGGAAGTATTGAGAACCACTGGTTTATAATATTAATAGAATAAAAACAATAGACACCTACTCAGAACAATGGATTCATGCATATCCTGGTGTGTCTGCTTTAAAAACTACAATCAAAGCAGGTTATGGCGTCTACATAGAATGTCAAAGCACAACATCTAATTAGTTGTTTGATGTCTGTAAACAAATATAATATAATTATAAAGATGAATTAATAGCACTAGAAGTTGTATTGTGTCCCCGAAGACAATATTAGATTCCTTTCCATCAAGAGTACAAAACATTGAGATGAATCGTCATATATTTAGAGAGTGGATAGAAAAGACTGTACCTCCATCAATAGATAGACTCTCCTGTCTGATGACGCTTCCTATTATAATATTCTTGCATGTGAATATAAGATCACTGCAACCTCATCTACTAAGGAAGAGTTTAAAATATGACTTAGAAAAGAACATATACCATTTACTGAAATGCACTTGAAACCGGAGTTACTGTTGCTTGTAAAAAAAATGCACACAGAGTAAAGACTTTCTACATTGATAAAATTATAGAGTGGCATGAACATAGATGTATAACATTATTGTAATAGTATCGGGGGTGGCAGACGGTTTGTTTGTACTATATTGGATGGCAGACGGTTTGTTGTACTAATACTAGCGTGGCAGACGGATTGTTTGTAATAACACCAGACGATATGGCTACTGCTGAACTCCAACTCTGGCCTACAGCCTGTGGTACTCCTGACAGATGCAAGGTCAGTTCTTCAAGCTCTCCAGTATGGTTTGCACAGAGACCAGTCTGACACAAGCTAGTACGCTTTAGGTAAGGCACATATTAGTATCACAAGTCTGCATCTCACTCCCTCAAATAAAAAGGAAGACGATACAAAGTCTACATTGACGAAGCAGTCAAAAGAATAGTTGGTCGCCACCGATGAATACATCCAGGCCCGCATGTGTTATTGACACGTCGATTACGCAATACCCGAGTGGTCAGAAGGAATGAAGTGATGAAAAGATTTGTTGACACTCTGTTTTTCCGTGTGAACGAAATATGTTTAGCATAGAGGCGCAAGGGAAGTAGGAAGGCGGAGTTTGTATACGACAGAAGTAGGGGCGTATTGCCCACGCAGAGAATGGACACCGCGTGTTGTATGACCATAGGGATCAAGTCCTCATTGGTTAGAGGTTTTCCTCTGGGGAAAACGGAAGAGGATAGGCGAAGACAGAAAACCATAAGTTCTGATTGGCGGAAGTTTTTTAGGGGAACGAGATAATTTAGAAATACTTGGCTTGTCTCGCACAGACAGTCAGTAGTTCCCGGAGTCAGGCTCCGCACGGTTAGTCTCTATCAGGCTTGTCTCGGACAGTCAGTGCTTGTCTCCCAGGAGAGACAAGTCCTAGTTTAGTTTCGCAGCTGAGATAGTCAGTCTTCGGTCTCCCAGGGATGACGAAGAATCAGAGCCAGATAGTCGATCGGTGTATAATCTCTAAGACTTAGCTTATAACCCGAGTGAAACAATTCCTGGATGTGCTAGCGTAATTTGTAATCGGCGATTGTTATATTATTGCCAAGTTGCAGACAATTTAGGACTAGTCTGCAGAGTTGAGGACGGACTCGAATAAGACTAGATTGGGACTTGTGACTAGTGTTTATTTGCCTCTCTTATGAGTATGATGCTATTAATTGATGTATATCAACTTGTGTAACTAAACCTCATATTATTGTGAAGGAGTGATTTGGTTAACTGATTGATGTCGAGCAGTATTACACACAGATTTAGACCTGGTCACAAAACCAGTATTCCAGTAAGTCCTAAAAGGCATTTTCTTCCGTCGCATATTATTGTGACGCTGCAGATTTTCTTTCTGTCACACTAGTCTGTCCAGGACAGACAGTCAACTATATGTTTTCGGTAACAAGTTATTTCTGTCACACCAAGTGCAGATCCTGTTACTGTTACATTACCACCATACCATTCACATTTAAATCCAATAGCATTTGTTTGAGCTAAAACTTAGGTAGCAGTGGCATATGAAAATAAAACCGTCAAACTGAGTGATTTTCAGAAAATTGCATATAATATGCTCTCCGCCATTGACAAAGAATTATGGATAAAATGTGAGGATCATATATTGAAAGTGGAAGAAGAATATTGGCAGAAAGATAGTTTGTGCTTCATTCAACCAACTACAATTATCGATCTTTACGATTCATTGGTTTATGAATAGAACAATACGAAAAACTCTAAACCAGGTCGGGAAAATCGACAGAAAGTTGGGTTTTGATAACAGCAATATAATAGTCAACATATGAAAACAACACAGCCGATGTGACATATCTATCAATGTAAAGACATATGTGATATTAATATATAATGTATAGCCTAGCCTTACTGGACAACAAGACCATACTGATAATCGTTAAATGTAGTAAGCTGTTGTGATTTAATCTTTTGCTGAGAAAGGAAGTTCTCTCTAAAACATTTATGCAGAGCAAACTAAAAGGTGGTAGGATAAGAGGTGAAAAACAAAAAGGGCTAGAATTATAATATTAAATGCTGGACGCTTAATTTTCTCCGCAATGTAGAATGAACTTAGAAAATGTTTTGATTGAAGATTTCAGAATGCCTACACTACAACTTAGAATGTCCGCACTAGGACAAAGATGATCACGACTACGGTAAACAACGTATGTTTACGTTTACTTTAAATTTACAAGATTGTAAACAATAATACAATTGTATAAACGTTTAACTGTTAAATTTATATCTCGCTACAAATAATCTCAAAGCAACGAAAGAAAAATATTACATTCGGAATACTTCATTTTTACACATGCTACAGCAAATGAACCATACGACTATAGCAGAAATTACTGTAAAATTTCTTTTCCACATAAAATAAAATAATTACTACCTTAAAATTCGCAGTGACAGTTTGCGATAAATCCGTTCAATCTAGATAATATGTATTTATAAATCTGTAACGTGGTTATGAAATGATTTACTCATGCAAAATATGAAGCCTATATGCTCAATAATTACTGAGAAAATAGACAAATCGATACTCAACTATTTATGAACGCACTATAATTATATTTATTATATCAACGTTTCGTAACGTAGTTTTAGAACCACGACCAATCTATTCAGTACACACGATGTACTAATTTTGTACTCCGTTCTAAACAACATATTTAAATACTATTGTTCTTCCCTTCACTGGACCTTATAAGTGTCACAACAGAAAAATGTATTCCCAAAAACTGAACTTTATTTTAAATGAATCAAGCTAATGATCTTATATTGATCTTAACAGATCACTGCTTGCATTATAGAATGCCTGAAATATTCCCGATCACCAGTTATTTCTTCCACTTCCTTTATATTTTAGGTCAAGATTTCTTTAAAATCTGGCTAATACAAACATAAATAACTAAATTATAAGATCTGAAAAAAAGAGATGACAAAAATACAGGATAAAAATATGCAATTGTTGATTTTAATTTTTCAAAAAAGCGGATAAAATGAGAATCTGTGGTTATTTACGTTCGCTTGTTAAACAGCTATAGGAGTTATTTTATGCTAGAAAATGATAATGTAAATTTCCATTTTTACGCCATTGATTACTTCCGCTATCGCATGTTTACATGTTAACGAGCACAGATAATTTTTATATTTTGTATTTTTTCCCCCAAAAAAACAACACCGTCATATCAGTCTTGTGTATGTTGAATTTTCACTTTTACCATCAACAGAACAAAAATCAATACTGTACCGCGAATTGAACCAGTGACATCATAGTTGTAATGCTGTTTAATAGGCTAGTAAGTTATTCTTGAGCATTCGTTCTCAAACTCCCACTGGATCTCTCTTGTAGCAGGTCCTACTCAATTTCCAGCAGGGTGTAATCCAGAGATTGAAAATGCATTGTGCCGCAGTGGTCCGACATATCCGCCTGTGGTGATGTCTAGTAAGGAAGAACACTTATCCACTATGTTGTCGCGGCTCACAGTTGTTACTATGAAAGTAATTGTTCGCTGCTTTAAGAGTTCCCATTTTTAAAGGAATAATCGCCCAAGTGTTGCCGGGGCCCGAGAGGGGAGCAAAGAATAGCAACACTGTTTACCTTCCACGCATGTCGTAAAAGGCCACTAAGGAGGTCATGGGATGGAGTTGACTGTCTCATCCCATATAAGGGTCAGTGACCCAAAGCCATGCTGAAGTCGGATGTGTCAGGCCGAAAGGCGCAGAAATCGCAGCAATGCTGTAAACCATGACACAACGCATTCCGTTCTCCGGACTACATCCTGCTAATCTGCAGGAGTATGAGAACGAACGCAGAAGAAGAAGAAGAAGGAATAATAAGACAAAAGATGGAACACATCGTAGCAACAGGTAAAGTTGAAGAGCAAGAGAGGTAGTGGAATACCAAGAGAGAATATATTAGACACCTTGGCATGGGAGAACATCGATATCGGAAATGACTGACAAGACACGAAGGCTGTAGACATAGATGATAACCAGCTCCACACGGTATGGCCTATAAAAAGAAGTAGAAAAATGTGGACACGACCAAAAGACCTTTACCAATGACACAATAGAACACATAATCGGATGCCCGAACTCTGTATGATTTTGAGAACCAGTATATCCACAAAAATGGTACCCAACGACACTTCGGTCATAGCTTCCTTCATTCCTAAATGTAAATGACCTATTGTATTTGCTTAATTTTTCGTTTTTGTGTGTTTTGTTACCGTCTATACAGTTCTTTAAGTACAATTTATTATTTATGTTCTTCCGGTATTTGTAATTTCATCAATTGCGTACCGTCGATAGACGTCAAAATGCTCTGCGTCCCCTTCCGTGATTAAACAACTTAAAAAGCGGACTGAAATGTATACTTATTTACTATCACCATTAGTGAATATGTAAATATTTAAAAAAAAAAAAGTTTGGCCAATTTAAAATAAAAAAGTAGTAAGAAATGACGCTGCACAATATACATGGCTATAATGAGAAAGGAATTAAGAAAGAAAGACTAATCATTACAGAAAGATAATCGCAGGCTTTTTTAAAAAAAAGTTATCTGCCTTTGATGCCTAAAAATTATCACGTTTGTATGACAGTTTGCAGTATAGAATGTTTCTATTCAGGACTACAACTTTCATTCGCTGCAGAAGACCAGATCTTTGATGTATTAAGAACGATTTAATGTTTCTAATAGCCGCTGGTTTTAGACCAATCATACTCTTATAAATAATTTATGATGACCTATATTTCTCAGAGCGGAAATCCCGTATTTGTTTTAATATTTTATCTGTGCGTAAACCATAAGCTATTTTTTGTTGTTCTGTAATTATTATATGAGATTAAAGTTAAAGATTACAGTAAAGAATTACCCCAGAATATATTTAACAGTTTAATAAATCAGTACACATTCTTTCTTTCATTAATACTTTCTCAATCATCTTACTTGAAGGTAAAGTCGAATGTAAGTGAGTAAGAGGTAGGTAGAGAAACAAGCGGGTGAGTGGCATCACATGATGGATAGGTTATAGTCTAGCAGAGTGCATTACCAAAACAAGAGACAGGGGATGGTGGATGTCTGTTGTAGCCAACCTTCGTTGCTGAGACGGCACTTGATAATGATGATGATCCATTTTTTGATAACGTATATGCAGATGTATATGAGACAAAGCATTTACCCCATAAAGAAATCCTGGCATATTTTTTGCACATGGACTAGATTTTATTTACCAGGAAGTAGTAAAACTGCTCCATTTTGTGTTGACTATACCTACCACTACAGTCAGCAGTGAAAGAAGTATGAGGATCCGAAAAGAATCAAACATTTCTAAGAAACTCCATGAGCAAAAATTATCTGACATGTTTGAATTCCTAAACGATTGAGAAGAAACGATTAATAATCGTCAGAATCAACATTTATTCAGAGGGTACTGAGACTGATCATTTTCGCAGAAAAGAAGAACAGATGTCTGGAGCTGCATTACAATATTATATAAGGTATGTTTTTTAAAATTAGTTAATATTTTATATACGTGTTTCTGGTGGAAAGGTGGGGGAGAGGAAACAATCTACATACTAACAAATAAGGTCACTTGGCGTTCCCACTTTAAAAATTCACGCTACGTCACTAATTTTCATCTATTATTTTTCCGTGATGTGATTGGCTGTTCTTTACTGGTCGTAAAGATCTTTCGGTCGAAACATTAATTTAATATGTGTTTCCCTGTGTTCTTCCAATGATTCGCACAAACTTTGCCATCATATATGTTCACTTTCACCATAGAAAACATTATATACAACAGATTTATTCTGTTTTACAGATTTACGCTGTCAGATAAAACGCTGTTAGAATTGCAACTAGTTCAGCCGTGAATATTGATGTATGTTCTGATAATTTAAAGCTCTTATTGATGTTCCTGTCAGGTATTACTATTCCTGCACCAGTTGGGCCTTCCTCTCCTTTGGACCCATCTGTGAATACTTTTAGACTATTTATTGTTCTATCATTTATGTGGTTTATTGCTCTATTTTTAGCTGAATCACTATTTTGGTCTTTTTTCCCTATATAAGATAAGGAAATGTCAATTTCTGGTGATATTAATTCCCAAGGAGTTATTATTGCTTTATATTGGTTTTGATTACATATTAAATCTCTAAGCTCTGGTATTTGGTCAAGCTCTGCATTTGATCGCCAACCTGCTGGTGTTCGGTAGCTTTCAACTGAGAACTTGCCTGTGTTATCAAAGCTATTGAATGATTTATATGCAGGATGTGTGGTATCATTTCCTATTTTAGACCAGTAGCTAAGTCTCAGTTCTTTCCTTCTTAGGGATAATGGCATTATTCCTAGAGCTACTTGAACTGCTTCAGCAGATGTTCCCCTGGTCGCCCTAGCTATTGTTGAGAGAGCCTTATTTTGAATTATATCTATTTTAGAGATATTGGCTGGTGCTGTCGACTCATACACAATGCTGGCATATTCTAGTTTACCTCGTATAAAGGCTTTATAGAATGTCGTCATTGTCTTAGTCGACGCTCCCCAACCGCTATCACTCATGTACCTAAGCATGTTTAGGGCTCCTCTGCTTCTGTCTACTATATAGTTTATGTGTTTATGCCATCTGAGGCTTTGATCTAATACCATTCCCAAGAATTTGGTGGTTGGTGAGAATGTAATTGGTTCGTTATTTATAAAAATATCCTTAATTTTATTTGTTTGAGCCCCATTTCTGCTGAATAGCATTCCTACTGTTTTGCTAGCATTAATTTTGAAACCCATTTTTGCCATCCAGCTTGTTACTTCATTTATATGTCTTTGTATTCCCACTTTTAGATAACTGATGTTATTGCCTGGGCGACAAATTGCGGCATCGTCTGCAAATTGTGACAGGCTGTTCTTGACATCTGAGAATTCTCCTAGATCATTAACCATTATTGTGAATATTGTTGGAGATATTACAGGCCCCTGCGGGATGCCATTTTCCTGTTCATATGAGTCTGATAAGTCATTATTTATTAGAACTTTAAATTGTCTATCTTGCATGAAGTTTTTAATGTAGTTGTATGCTCTACCATCTATACCTATGTTCTTAATTTTTAATAGGGCTCCTTCTCTCCAGCACTCGTCGTATGCTCTTGCTACGTCGAGGAAGACAGCCGCTGTTTTTTTCACCTTTTAGGAAACCCTGTTTTACTTCATGCTCTAGTTTTAGTATTTGGTCAACCGTGCTCCGGCGACTGCGGAAGCCCGCTTGAGTTGGACTATATATATTATGTTTATTTAGGTGAAATACTACTCTTTTATTTATTATTGTCTCTAATATTTTACCTAGGTGAGAGGTTAGTGATATTGGTCTATATTTGCTCACTTCTTTAGCTTCTTTATCTGGCTTTAGTATTGGTATTATGGTGGCAGACTTCCATGCCTTTGGTATGGTGCCAGATTCCCATATGTTATTGAATAGGTGAGTTATTATCATTAATATATTAGTAGGTACTTTTTTAAGTATTGCATAGCTTAGGATGTCAGGACCTGAAGCTGTGTTTGATTTCTCACCTATTGCTTTAATTACTTCCCCTATTGTTATATCTGCATTTATATATGATGATTCTGCATTATTTATTGGTTTAGTGTTTAGTTCCTGCAGAATTGTCTGTCGTCTATTTATCTCATTTAGGTTTAGGTTGTTATTAGCACTAACAGAGTAAAAGTATTCGGCCTGTGCATTAGCCTTCTCTTTATCAGTTTGTGCTGTATTTAATGCTGGCATTATGCTACGTTTGGATTTGCCTCCACTGATAGCTTTCAGTTTATTCCATACTTCTGATGATGGCGTTCTGAAGCTTATGGTTTCACAGAAAGCTCCTTAGTTGAGTTGTTTGGCTTTAAAGATTAGTTTATTTGTTTGATTTCTTATTTCTTTATAGTTTAGTATATTCTCTTCTGATCTCTTATATCTAGCTAGTTTTAGTGCTTTATCTCTAATTTTAATCTGCTCATCCAGTTTAGGGTTCCACCATGGTACTGGGTTTTTAGGTTTATGTCTATTAGTTCTTGTTATATTTACTGGTGTAATATTATTAGGCATGTTTTCATTTGGTATATATTTTACTGCTACTTTGAGTAGTTCATTTGTGAGATCCTCAGCAAATTCTTCTACATTGTTGGTATTAATATTATTTATTCATACTGTCATTAGCTCTGTTGTTAGTGCCTCCCAGTTGGCTTTTCTATAGTTAAATGTTGGTTTTTTGTTTACTTCACTGAGATTACATTTAGCTCTAATATTAATTTCAATTGGTAGATGGTCAGATCCACTAGCATTTAGTGTCTGCCACCTGGTTGTGAATAGGTTAGTTGTTACAATGCTCAAGTCTAAGGCTGAGTCTTTGCCATTTACTATTGGATTAATTCTGGTTATAGAACCATCAATTAAAATGACTAGGTTATTATTATCACAAAAATCTGCTATAAGTTCCCCTGTCTTGTCTGACTTATGACTGCCCCACATTGTGTGGTGGGCATTGAAATCACCGACAATAAGGGTTCTCCTAGTTAGTTTTGATGTTAGCACTTCTATATCGTTGCTGGTTAGTATTCCTTTAGAGTTATATATGTTAATTATTTTAGTTCCTACTGGTTTGCTGTCTATGGTTACACTTATTCCTTCTATGTTAGTTGAGTTAAATCTTTCCCAGTCTACTATTTTATAAGATTCGTTAATAATGAAGGCAAACCATTTCAATCCCCCCTCCACCTTTGGAGTTGCGATCATTTCTTACTATTTTATGTCCTGGGAAGTTTAGTTTTTGGTTAATATTTAGGTATGTTTCCTGTAGAGCATAGATTATTCTCTCAGACTGATATTTAGTCATTAGAGGAGCTATATTATGTCTCACTTTATTGATAATTGTTATTAGGCTCTGTAATTTAAGTTTACTTATTGGTGTTTGGTGGTTTTGGTAGGAGTGCGTTTGGAGGTTTCTGCCCGAGCCAGTGTTCTAGTTATTCTTCTTCCTGTCCGTTGTTCCTCTTCCTGGCGGTTCTCTACTATTAGTTTCAGTATGTTCCTAACTTCTCTTAGTTCCTTTGTGATCATGTCCTTCCACTCTTCATATACATGTCTCATCTGCATATACGTTATCAAAAAATGGATCATCATCATTATCAAGTGCCGTCTCAGCAACGAAGGTTGGCTACAACAGACATCCACCATCCCCTGTCTCTTGTTTTGGTAATGCACTCTGCTAGACTATAACCTATCCATCATGTGATGCCACTCACCCGCTTGTTTCTCTACCTACCTCTTACTCACTTACATTCGACTTTACCCTCAAGTAAGATGATTGAGAAAGTATTAATGAAATAAAGAATGTGTACTGATTTATTAAACTGTTAAATATATTCTGGGGTAATTCTTTACTGTAATCTTTAACTTTAATCTCATATAATAATTACAGAACAACAAAAAATAGCTTATGGTTTACGCACAGATAAAATATTAAAACAAATACGGGATTTCCGCTCTGAGAAATATAGGTCATCATAAATTATTTATAAGAGTATAATTGGTCTAAAACCAGCGGCTATTAGAAACATTAAATCGTTCTTAATACATCAAAGATCTGGTCTTCTGCAGCGAATGAAAGTTGTAGTCCTGAATAGAAACATTCTGTACTGCAAACTGTCATACAAACGTGATAATTTTTAGGCATCAAAGGCAGATATCTTTTTTTTTTAAAAGTTGCGATTATTTTTCTGTAATGATTATAGTCTTTCTTTCTTGATTCCTTTCTCATTATAGCCATGTATATTGTGCAGCGTCATTTCTTACTACTTTTTTATTTTAAATCAGCCAAATATTTTTTTTAATATTTACATATTCACTAATGGTGATAGTAAATAAGTATACATTTCAGTCCGCTTTTTACGTTGTTTAATCTTAAAATAGGGGAATTATAGGAAACTACTTTCTAAAACATACAAAGGGAGAAGTCAGTAAAACCCTCCTTAGCCCAATCAGCCCCATCCCATAAGGGAAAAAGGCAGGAAAACGTAGAAAATTCCCTGCTGGGCAGGTGGCGCTCAAGAGTCCAGAAAGACAGGCCACCTAGGAGATGGAAAACTCTACAGAAAACCTGGACAGATGGTGCTCATGATCCCGGGAGGGCAGACCATCTAAGGAAAGCAAGCCTAAAAAATAGCTGGCGGAAATCGCATGCACTTGACCATATGGCGCATAACAAAGTGCAACGTACCTCATATACAAATACTCATGCAGATAAAGGAGAACGCATGTGGTGGAGTTTGAACCATTTGCAATGTTACCACGAGGAGGGTGATGCATTTATGTCCGAAATACTGACAAGCGACGAATCGCGGTGTCATCACTTTAAGCCATGCAGCAAGCCAGCCATCATGCAGTATCCTGGATCACCAAATAACAAACAATTCATATCAAACATTTTTGCAGGAAAGGTTATGCTTTCTGCTTTTTATAAACAAAGAAGGACCTGTTGTTGGCGGACTTTAAAGAGAATAGCGTGCACGTCCATGCTAATTGCTACAAAAAACAGGCTAGACAAACTGCGTAAAACCATCACGAATAAGTGGCCCTGCATTCTGTTACGCGATGGCATTCTGTAGCACGACAATGCTCGCTGCATGTCACGAAAGTTAGGTCTTCTGTAAATAAAAACATGTGCCCGACCAAACCGCGGAAGATCATATGTTACCTGTCACCCATTCCGAAATATTCTTACATAATCCTTCACTGTCGTCTACGAAACACATTTGCTACCGTGCGATGTCTGATTCTTTGATGAATGTTGGTTTGTCGACATCCCTTGGCTGTAAGAAAAAAAATTATTGTTGGTTGATCAAATTTGCACTGGTTGGTTATCATATGAGCAATATTGTCAGCTGCTTACACACGGCACTAAGCAATCCAAGAGATGGCCACATTAAAATTTGTTGATCGATGTGAACTTATTTCATCAGTGATATATTCTTGAAGCGCTTCTTATATGCTAGCATAGGTGACGCAGAACGGACGGGGTTCATTTGAACTCCCCTCGCATATAATTCAGAATATTTGATATGCGAATACATTTTATATAATTCACTACAGCACATAACTCACCCACCAGACCTACTGATATTTAAATATATTATATATAATTCACTACAGCACATAACTCACCCACCAGACCTACTGATATTTAAATATATTATATATAATTCACTACAGCACATAACTCACCCACCAGACCTACCGATATTTAAATATATTATATATAAATCACCTACGCTGCAATAAATATAAATCCTGCTTTTATCTATTTACTTTAAAAACATGTAAGCCTCCGCACACTGTTGGTTACAGATACCTGGCCTGTCTTATAATAAAGATTGGACGTGGACAGGTCTGACGACAGTGTATCTGGTGCCGTCAGACAAACTTATCTCCATTACTTAATTTCTCCACGCATCTCTATTTTAGGCAAGGTTTTCAAATCTCATCAGTAGAATCAATACCCATTAGCAAAGTTTCTTTGTGTTTTGCTTAGTCCATATCTTTCCTTGTTTCTACTGTCTCCTATTTATGAGTGCTTGCATAGCTATCATAGTACTGCTTCTTCTCTTCGTCGGCTCGACACATGCCCATCGTTGTATTTGTGATTGCCACTCACAATGTTGGCCATAAGTATATTTCTCTTATTTATGTACAAGTCTTGTGTTAATTCCAATATCTTTTTTAGCATTTATTTTTGAATGTATCTACTTGCTCTGCCATCGATATATCAAGACGTATGACCACACACAAATGTTGGCGACCGAAGACACATTTCTTGTATATATATATATATATATATATTATATATATATATATATATATATATATATATATATATATATATATATATATATATATATATATATATATATATATATATATCAATCGTTTTATCTTAATGTTGAGACGAATTCCATTAAAAATATACCCGATTTTTTTGGAGTACATTAGGGTTATCATCATCGGATGCGGTCACCGCAACGTAGATTGGCTGCAATGAGCTCCAACATTATCTTGCTCTTGCTTTGATAGTGTGCACTCTGCTAGACTAATCTGTCCATCTCGTGATATTTCACTCCCACTTGTACCTCTGCTTACCTCTTGCTCGTCTCCCCTCAACTCTATCCTCAAGTAAGGTCTTCAACAAGTTGTTATATCCGTTAATATGTTTAAAATGCTTTATTTGTTTAATTATTGCCTTCAATTGTTCTTTTTTCATTACGAAGAGTTGTTAGAACCTCATTGTTCCATATCTTCTATTTCCAGGAAGTTTGTTCTTATATATATGTAAATATAGCTAGCAAAATTGACCAATGTCCATGTCAAAAGGGTTCCAAGACTACAGAACACATTCTGCAGATGACATGAGAACTAAAATATGGCCCCAGGCGACATACGTAGGTAAAAATGGGGCAACCGTGATGACCTCTTGCTGACGACTGAATTCATGGAGGTGGCCCACTCTCTTCCTGAATAGGTTTCTGAGCATAGGAAACTGATTGCAGAAGAAGACGAAGATATACACTTATATGGACATCTCAAAGGCATCAATAATGTTTTCTTGTTGTTTGTTCATTATCACTGTTTTGGAGCCTTATAATAATATAGAATGGTTGGTTGTTTCGTTGCTGATACAGCAGTCGTCCATAGGCATATGCCCTTTGATCCAATGCCATTAAAATTGCAAATTGCTGGGAAGTCTGTGGATTTTCGGCCCACCCAAGGGCTAGAGCCATAGAAAAAATATCACACCACCAGCATGGTGGGTTTCAACCTATGCACTGCTCCAAGCCACAGCAGCCAAGATATGGTTCACTGTGCTCATTCCCCGCCACTAATTGACTACTGGTTATGCCGAACTTCTCTACTGTTCTAGGCGTGCAAACAAATGCTCAAGTCAAAAGGATTGTCACCTCCTGAGTCACTGTGTCTCTATGATGGGCCTCCGCCATAGGAAAAAACAGTGCTGTCGGTTCCCTCCCCCACCCCCAGTACTGCACAGTACATCTCTGGCTCCCTCCCAACCACAGAGGGTGCATACATATATACAAATATTAAAACACATTGCAACAACAAAACAAAAGAACGAGAAGCATAACTGTTTAGGCGATGTGCCATGAAGCTTCTATAAGAAGATTATCTCAATATAACAGCATATCATCTACTAAGGTTTTCTGTTGCATGGGTGGTTTATCCAGTGAGCCATTGGTGAGACGACGCAACCGGCATGCGTAATAATATAGAAGTAGAATTTTATAGCTCTCCCTTTTAGTTTATTTGTGATTTATTGAGTTGTAATATTTTCCTCATGTCATTGAAACCCCTCCTCTTCTCCTTTTAACTTCTGTTTCACATGTATCACCATTTGTGATTACGCATCAAATTATTGTACCATATACCGGATGATACATAATTAAACAAAATACTAACAACAATCTTGCATACTTTTAAATAATAATGTCTAACTTGATGAGTTTGGGGTTAAGCCTAATTGTTATGCGACACGTGTTTTTGAGCATGTGCGTATGAACATTTACAAAATGAAAGATCTAAATCGACCTTTATGAAAAATAACGGAAAAATATGCGGAAATATATAACGATAAAATCAATCTGATGAAATGAAATCAAATGTGATTACTGCCCTGTGTAGAACAGGACCAAAGTCCTGCCCAAGCAAGCACAGATTCTGAAGTCGGAGATACCAGGCCGAGAGACGCACCAGCAACCACGGTATCACGCAACACGTCTAGATAGCTTCTGTAGGCAAGCAGTACCAATCGCGGAACATATCTTGCAGGACTGCATTACCCTAAACCAATTAAAGGAGGAATATTAGTTACCCACAGAAAGCTGTATATGAGCACTGAGGAGCATTCAAATATAGCAGCATTTATTCAGAAAACTGGACTTGTGTAGACATGTTACACTGTAAACGAAAAGAAGAAGACTGCCAGTTGTGTGAATGTGTCTCTGTTCTTGTCAATATTAATCTGTACCACCGTTGTATTACCGGGACGCATGTCGTAAGAGGTGTGTAAGGAGGATTTGGGGTGGAGTTGGCTGTACCATCCTATATATGGTCAAAGTGACTCTGAAGCCATGCTGAAGTCAAGATGTTCCAGGGCGAAAGGCGCAGATATCTATTAAGTGCGCAGGTGGTACATTTCGTGAGCGATAATTTCTAATTTCATGCACGGCATTACACCCACGCGCGTTAGGGGGAACATCACACATGATCAATCCTGGTTGTAGAGGTGCCACTTTAGAGGCGTCAACGCAAAATCCCACCAGGCCCCTCACGCCTTTATATGAATGTGGAGAGTATCTTAGTCTTGTACCCGTGCACAAGGAGTACAGTGGCAGGTGGTTCTATTCCAGGATTTGCCTTTTCATTCATCACCGCACACACCAGAGACAATGCAACAACGCTCGTCTGAAACTGTTGTCATTACTGCCCGCGAAAGACGGCTATAATATTTTTGACTAGTCCTTAATATTATCAATAGATATTATCCAGTTTAACTACTCCTCGTTTCCCCCCCCCCTCAACCATAACTACTCCTTGCAGAATAAGCTTGAGAAGCGAACCTTGTCTCTACGGATCCAAATCACATATTTCTATTTTTTTCTTCAATTGAATAGTACATACATTAAATGGCTAATATGACAACCATAAATATTTGTGAGAACCAAGGTCGTAAACACTGGTTTGATGGAAGTTGTGGGTGGATTCGCGGTTTCCCCCCCCCCCCCCCATATTTTCCATAAAATATTTTGGAAATGCAAAATAATACATATCACTGAAAAATAACACATGAAAATAAACGAGGCAATACGTCAAGGAAAATAAGATCTTCAATACAAAAAAAAACAACAACAAATATCTTCAAGATTTAGAGCACACTCTTTTAGGAAATCATAAATTTGATAGAGCAAATAATGAAAGCAAATTAATAAAAATGTTCTTGGTATCGGACAGTTCATAACTAATTCATAAGCATTTATCGACATCGGTGGTCAAGAGATCAGCAGTACCATTTCTATAAACACAACTTGGTCGTACTTGCTCGTGGTTCGAAATATATTGTACTAACCTTGAATTCTGTATTCTTCCATTACAGAGTTGTTCCTATCTACTCGGTCGAATCCTTCTCCTGATCTGTAAATGTCATGTTTAGTTGTTCGTCGTATTAAATGCTTTTTTTCGCTTAGTTGTCTTAGGGTGAATAGTGTGTCTGTACATCCTGCGTGTGTTCTAAATCCACATTAGTTTTTACGAAGAAATGTTTCTATTTTAGGCGTGATTATATTTTCAAATATTTTTGTATTTTATTTTACCTATGTGGCTCAGTAGAAATATGCTTCTATATTTGTCGCATTTGCGTTTAGTACCATTGTTATTCCAGATGGAACAATTATAGATAATTACCAATCTTCTGGGACTCTTCTTTATGTCCAGGTTGCTAAGAAAAATCGATACAGTCACTTTATACGCGTTTCTTTGTATACTTTGATTGCTTCCGTTGCTATTCCATCTCTTCCATGTGATTTTTGCCGAGCACTGTTCGTTATTGCTTCTGCTATTTTTTTTGTATCAATACATCTTTTTGCGTCTGCTATTTTGTTGTATCAATACATCTTTTTCTTGTTGGTCCACTAATGTTGATTCGAATGTAGAATCTTTGTGTGCTGGTGTTGGGTTTAGTAATTCATGGAGGCATTTCCCTCAGCTTCACATTCTTTTGCTTCCAATTGAAAATGACGTTACCATTTTTGTCGTTGTGTTGTGGGATTGAATGACCCATCCTCACTCTCATGGCCTTTATGCTTCTGAAGAAATCTCTAGGTCGTTCTATACAAATGTTAGTTAGTTGTTCTCCGTGAACTTTCAAAGTTTCTATTTTTAATTTTCAGATACATTTTTAACACTTTTTCTAGCACTTTGATATTTACACTAGTCTTTTTGCTTCTTAGATTTAATACACGCATTATAGAATGTCTTTTTCATTTAACCATATCTATCTATCTGTCTATCTTCATCGCTCCTATTGATAGTCCTTTTTTCACATTTAGTGTTTGTTGTTCTGTTATTACTTTTAAAAATTTGTTCCATTCATATTCTATGAACATATCTGCTTTGGTAAAGAATCGTAGGACTATAGCTTTGTCACCTCTACGCATACTTATTTTCTAATTCATTTTTTATTTATTTTGTGTAGATTCATGCTATGTACTTATTTTTGTTTACTTCATTGTATTAATCTTGGTGTTGGTATTGATATTATTATTGGGTGGTGGTCAGTGTCAAGGTTGATATTTGATATGACTCTTGAGTCGCTAATGTTTTGTTTTTGTCTGTGTCTTATTAGAATATAATAAATTCGGGACGCTTGGTCTATATTATTCCATTTACACCATGTTTTCGTGTGACTCATTCGATTTGAAAGTAGGTATTTGTTATTACTAGATTGTGTTCTAGGTAGTAGTTGATAAGCGTCATTCCATTTCTGTTTTGTTGCGTTTATGTGTCGCTGAAATTCGCTAAGCAAATCTCATGAGTTGTTTTATTTCTTTTCATTCTGCCCCGTGAAAGAGTGCCGTTGGGCAGATGTTAAGGTAAAATGTGTTATCAATGTGCACTAATTAACGATGAAATGGTTCGGTCATTTAATGAGAATGAGACCAACTACTGGTCAGCAGTAAATATATGCATTATAAAAGTGGAAACAGTAAGAAGACAAAGAAGAAGAACTTAAGGAGTTACCAATGCTCTGAGACCTCACAATATTATTGCATGTCAAGCGACCAAACGTGCGACAGCACGAAAACCCAATCGTAATTCAATCCCAACAGCAAAAGCAGATATGACAATAGTAGATATCCAGATTCATTCATTTTCCTTTTGCGCTGAAGTTAGCGCGTAGGGCAAAGATCAGGTCTTTCCAATTCTGTCTGTTCAAAGCTATTCTGTGTATACACAGATAGATAGAAATACAGAGAGATATGGCAAAATTATCTTTCTAATACTATTCTGCAGGAGATAGTTGAAGGTGGGGGGAAGAATAAAATAAAATTGAGACAAATTGGTTTGATAATGTTCGTCAGAATAAAATTTCTTCACACTCAAACAAGGAACTGAGAACATGGAGACATGGCGTGGAGGCATGGCGTGGATGTATGACGTGGATGTAGGACGTGGTGGTTTGTGTGGTGGTATGGCGTGGCGGTATGGCGTGGTGGTATGGCGTGGATGTATGACGTGGTGGTATGGCGTGATTTTTGTGTTAATGATTTTAAAGGGATAAAAAAACGTACAATATTGACTTCATTGTATTTCGGGTTACCACAAATGTATATGTTCCCTCTCAATGAAGTGGGGGTACTACCTGCCGTAGTAACACTACAGCACGTAACTCCGTAGCTTCAATCAATAATCCACTTGGAAATCCTTTAAAAAATCCACTTTATAAACAAGACAAGAAGCGAGATTCAAACCTGCGACTTTTTAAGCACAAAGCGAACTAATTAATCACTATGCAGTCTTAAGCATACAACATGAATTTTTGTTTTTGTTTAATTGAACCGTCTCCATTACATAATTATGCCCGTTTCCAGCACATCTTTTATCACCATGACAAGAAGATATCTTGATTACACACTGTAACCAGTAGGTGTTTGAGAATAAAAGCATAAAAAGAAGTAGCTGTTCACATAACACGCATCAGTTTTCTGTCAATCCAAATGTCTATCATATCCAGTATTATTCTTGAATGATCAAGAAATTGTCCAACTTGTCTAAGATTCACGGCCATAAGGCTGAAATTGGTTCTAAGTAGCACCTGGAGACACATGTTCTAATCTGCACCAACAAAGACTTGTTACATAGAGCACGTTTCATAACTTTAAAGGTTGTTCTTCTTCGACCCGCTCTGTTCTTAACTTTTGAGATGCATTTCCCATCTGATGTTGTCATGTGGTATCTATAAACATAAGAGTGAAAATCATGAAGTGCTGCCTAGAAGGTTCGCTGCAACGGACATCCAACATTCGGTCTCTTTCCTTGGTGGCTCACTCTGATAAACTGTATCTCTTTCATCTCGTGGTGTTTAAAATCGTCTGGGCGAAGAGTCACCACATACACGCGTGCCTGGAGACAAATATGGAGGCTGTCACAGGCTAGGGTAGCCCACCCGAATTGTCAAGGTATGCCGAAATTGGATGTGCTAGGCATACACGACGCATAATGGTAGCACAACGTAATCACGCTCCCGGCGAAAATCGCACGGATATCCGTGCTGGTTACAATGGAGCGAATGCAAAACAAACAAACATCTCGTGGTGTTGCCTTCTCAATTGGATCATTGCTTACCTCTTGCTCACCCCCTCTTAGATTTACCTTCAAGTAAGGTATGAGCCG